>UESW01004320.1:0-479318 GCA_900491605.1 Calamus simplicifolius
TCAATTCAAGAAATGTTCCAAAAACTCATTGATTATCATATGAAGTATAAAATTTCTTTTTGAAGCTTAAACATTGAACTTGAAGTTACTTTCAATTTGATTAAGGTTATACTTTAACATTCTCATTCATTGTTCTAAATAAATTCATTGCTCATGTAAATAAACTCATTACATCATTTAATGTATACATGGCTTTTGGTAATCATCAAAATCAATAGATAGATTGGGGCATATAATTTTTCAACAATCTCCCCAACACACGGTGGCCAGGCCACACCAAAAAAAAAATTTCTTTTTGGGGGCGGTTTTCCTGACCCCCCCCCTTCGTCTTCTCGGGCATGGCCACGGCCATGGCCGTCTTCTCCGGCCATGGCTGGGCGGTCTTCTCCGGCCACGGCCTCTGCCGTGGCCAGCCGTGGCCTGGCCACCAAAAAAAAAAAAAATTACAGTTTGGGGGGGTTTTCCCCACCCCCCCTTCGTCTTCTACGGCCACGGCCACGGCCACGGCCATGGCCCTCTTCTCCGGCCATGGCCGGTGCCGTGGCCGGCCGTGGCCTGGCCACGGTGGCCAGGCCACACAAAAAAAAAATTTGTTTGGGGGGGGGTTTTCCCCTTCGTCTTCTGCGGCCACGGTGGCAAGACAAAAAAAAATAAATAAAAAGGTAACAGCTAGGGGGCTTTTCCCCACCCCGGCCCCTTCAATTAAAAAAAATTAACACTCATAAAAAAATTAACAAAAAAAATTAGATTCTATCATATTTTATTATTTTTAAAATTATTTTCAAATAATTTGATGATAAATATAAAAAATTATAAATATTTTTAAAACATGGGCAACTTAATTTTTTTTTAAAAAAGTAACAGCTAGGGGGGTTTTCCCGACCCCCGGCCCCTTCAAAAAATTTTTTTAACACTCATGAAAAAAAATTAACATAAAAATTTAGATTCTATTATATTTTATTGTTATTAAAAATATTTTTAAATAATTTGATGACAAATATTAAAAAATGTGACCACTAATCTAATTTTTTATTATATTAGTTATAAATTAATTAATTTATGTCATTAGTCGGGATCTTGGATAGACTGATTGTTATGTATTGATTATGTAATAATATTTGTAATGCTAGATAGAAAGTCTTGTTGTATTATTATTTAATTTACATAATGTTTATGCAATAATTAATTTAAGCAGAATGTTTATGCAATAGTATTTGTGCATTTGTAACTATTTACATTTGTTATGTCTTGATTATTTATATTCTGCTTCAAACTGAATGATGCATTAAATTATGTAATGCTAAATAAAAGTCTTGTTGTAATATTATTTAATTTTCAGCAACAAATTAGTAGTTTCAATGATTTACATTTAGTATTCGCAAACATTTGTATTTGACACAATAATCTTAAAAAGTTAGAACGTATAATTCACAAGAAGTTAAGAATAACAAGCATAAGTTCGATTGTCTTCGGACTTCCATAATCACAGCACTTTAACCTTTAGACCCGTTTGAGAATTTGTAAGCCTTAGTCTTGCAAATTCTCAAATTGTCCTGGTGGACAGTTTGGGAATATTTTTTGCGACATGTTAGTCTGCTAGTAATCATCGTGGGTGAGATTTCGGTTTGTATTTGCTCATACGTTCTCCTAGTGTGGCTTATATACCACACATTTAGGAGAACATATGGGGAAATGCTGCCGAAATTTCAATGTAACCGATCGATGATAATTAATAGCAGAATAACATATCACAAAAAATATTCTTGAATGGGATAGGGCCTTACCTTTTAGACATGGAGTGAAGGTAGAATTAATTTAAGACACTTGAATGCTTGTGAAGTCTCATGATTAAACGGACCGCCTTGCGGCCCGACCCAAACTCAAGCCCTCCCATTAGCCATGAACCTGTGCATCGGTCCTTGCTAGCACGCCAAGGATCGTAGCCGTGGCTCGCCCTTGCATGGTAGGGAAAAAAATTGGTTTACTTATAAATGATTTAAATGGTTGTTATTAACCTTAGTTGTGACCAAGAAATAATTTAGTTATATATTTAGTAATACTAATATAGTTTTATTTTGTGGTTTCATTTAATGATTTACCAGACTTTGTATAAGTCGATCAAAATGAGCGGGGCTCGCTCGTGGATGTATGCAAGGATAAAAGATGGCTTGCTTAATCCAGATTTTCTGAATGGATTGGAAGAATTTATCGCATTTGCATGTAGCCAACCTGAATGGATGGATGGCCTAGGATTAGGTGCCCATGCAACTTCCACAGGTGTCAGAATAAAGCCTACAGAGATGTGGAAACTGTTAAGGTGCATTTGTGTAAGAAGGGGTTTGTTCCTGATTACTATGTTTGGTACTGTCATGGTGAACCAGAGGATATTCCAGCAGCTGTTATAGGCCAACAAGAGTCAATTCCCGTAGATGAACCATTTGTGAATTTAAACACATATGAACAAATGGTGATGAATGCATCGGGTAATGACTTCAATCAGAATACATTTATGGAAGAACCAAATCCAGAAGCACAACAATTTTATGATATGTTGCGTGCTGCAAATCAAGAATTGTATCCTGGTTGTGAGGGTCATTCCCAGTTCTCTACAGCTGCTCGAATGTTGAATATTAAGGCAGAACATCGATTATCAGAAAAGGCGTTCAATTCTGTAGCTGGGTTAATCAAAGAAATTTTGCCAAATGATAATGTTGCCGCAGACAGTTTTTACGCAACAAAGAAGTTGTTGCGTGGGCTTGGGCTCCCAGTTAATAAGATCGATTGTTGCTTGAACAATTGTATGATATTTTGGGGTGAAGACTCAGCTGAGATGGTGTAAGATTTGTGGGCAATCGAGGTACAAAAACCGAAGGAGGAGCCGTACAAGTAGGAGGAAAAGTGTGCCTTACAAGAGGATGCATTACTTTCCTCTTACCCACGCCTGCAGAGATTATACAGATCTGAGGCAACAGCTGCTGATATGAGATGGCATGCCGAACATGAATCTAAAGAGGATGAAATGCGGCATCCATCAGATTCAAAGGCTTGGAAGCATTTCAATGAAAATCATCCTGATTTCGCTGAAGATATAAGGAATGTGAGATTAGGTCTTTGTACCGATGGCTTCCAACCATTTGGTCAAGCGGGGCAACAGTTATGTTGGCCTGTGATACTGACTGTATATAACCTTCCTCCATGGAAGTGCATGAAAGATACTGCAATGTTTTTAAGTTTTGGTTCCAGGACCATCAAATCCAAAGGAAAAGATTGATGTCTTCTGCAACCGTTGGTGGCCGAATTGAAAATGTTGTGGGAAACAGGAGTCGTAGCCTACGACATTTCTATGAAACAAATTTCTCATGAGAGCTGCTTTGATGTGGACAATAAGTGACTTCCCGGCATATGCAATGTTGTCTGGTTGGAGCACTGCTGGACGTCTGGCATGCCCTCATTGCATGTATGATTCGGATGCATTTACATTGCAGAAGAGTGGTAAGCAGTCATGGTTTGATAACATAGGAAGTTCTTGCCCCAAATCATCCTTACAGGCGTAACTTGATCGCCTTCCGGAAGAACAAAGCAGTCACAAAATTCGCCGAACCGGTTAGGTCCGGCACGGATATATTGATACTATAGAGCATTTGGGGTTGAGGTATGCATGGGAACCGATGCAGATAGAATAAATGGCCGTATATGTAAAGAACATAACTGGAAGAAGCGAGTATATTTTGGGATTTGCCTTATTGGAGCACAAATCTCATCCGGCACAACTTGGATGTTATGCATATCGAGAAAAATTTCTTTGATAACATATTTAACACGGTGCTAAACATCCGGGAAAAACAAAAGACACTGCAAAGTCAAGAGAAGAACTTAATCAGTACTGCAGAAGAGGTGATTTGAGAGGAGTGCCGACGGGACCTATCCTAAAGCCTGTTACACTCTTGACAGAAATTCACGAGAAGTTTTATGTAACTGGCTTAGAGGGTTAAAATTTCCAGATGGTTATGCCTCAAATATCGGTAGGTGTGTGGACATGCATAAGCTCAAGTTGTTCGGCATGAAGAGTCACGACTGCCATGTTTTCATGCAACGGTTATTACCTATAGCTTTTCGTGAGTTGCTTCCGCAACATGTCTGGAAGGCATTACGAGCTCAGCTTGTTCTTCAAGGAGTTATCTGCCGCAGTCATTACTTCTGCATCCATGGCAAGGCTTGAGGAGGAAATTCCAATTATTTTATGCAAGCTTGAGCGAATATTTCCTCCCAGTTTTTTTGACTCAATGGAGCATTTACCGGTTCACTTGCCATACGAAGCGAGCATAGCTGGTCCCGTGCAGTATCGCTGGATGTATCCTTTCGAGAGGTAAATATATACATCATTAAGATATGTTGACATTTCAAATATTATTTCATTGCGAAAAATTGGTTAATTTTTTGTTCAACTTTACATATAGGTATCTTAAGAAGTTAAAAAATAATGTGCGTAATAAGGCAAGGGTTGAAGGTTCTATATGCAATGCACACTTGGTCGAAGAAGTTTCAGCTTTTGCCTCACATTACTTTGAGGGTCACGTCCACACGAGGAGCCGAAATCTTGGTCGTAACGATGACGTATGTGTGGACGAAGGAGAACCTAATGACGGTAGAATATCAATTTTTAAAGGTATCGGCCGTTCATTTGGGGCAGAAGTCAAGAAATCTTAGCGATATGGAGTATAATGCAGCACATTATTACATCCTAATGAACTGTAGAGAAGTCGATCCATATATTGAGTAAGTGTATACTTCAATGCTAATTGGAACTTCTAATTTAAATACAATATACCATAATATTTAATTGCTAACATAGTTTTAATCCTTTCATCCCATAAGGATGTATTGTGATAGACAACGACAGATGAATCCCGACATCAGTCAAGTTGCAATTGGGCAGAAATTAGAAACGGAGTTTGCTTACTGGTTTTATGAATTTGTGAGTAGTATCACTCAATCAATTTCATAATGGCTATTATTTTTTGAATTGGATGTCAATAGCTTATTAATTTATAGGTCAACGGTCCATGGTCCACAACCGACAATATTTTCATTAAATGTCTATCGCAATGGCCATTGAAGACCGTAACAACCTCTACTGGCTATTTTGTAAATGGGTACAAATTTCAGATTGAACGATTAGCAGCTTCAAGAGGCACGCAGAACTGGGGCGTGTGTGTTAAAGGAGAAAGTGTTGGAGCAAATATGCAGGATTATTATGGAAAGTTAGTAGAGGTGGTTGAAGTTGAATATCCCGGTTGGCCTATGAAACGAACCGTATTGTTTCGTTGTGATTGGTTCGATCCGATAGTTCCTGTGGGCAAAAGGGTTCATAACGACTACAATTTGGTTGAAGTGAACCATCGACGAAGATTGCAGAAATATGACCCATTCATCCTTGCATCCCAAGCTCAGCAAGTCTTTTACTGCGGATATCCAAGTTTGCGCAACGACAAGCGAGATTGGTGGGCCGTTTCTAAAATCGTCCCACGTTCAACAATCGTATTAGAGGAGAGTTCATCAAGTCAATCAGCCGAGTGCCCTGCATTTCAAGAGGATGAGATGGAAATGCATGCAATTGAGGACGACACAAGGGCTCCTGAAACATCACTTAGAGATCCAAATGGTGATGTCCAAGAAATTGCGGATGCAAATGTTCGGTTTCCTTCCGATGATAATGAAACTGATTCGCAATCCGATACGGCATCGGATGTTGAACCAACATTTCACGAAACAAATGACACCGATTAAACATAGAGGTTTTTTAAAATTTAACTTTTTTTATAAGTGTTAAATTCTTACATAGTCAATCATTAATCGTAATTTAATTGTGTGAATCTTTAGTATTTTCAGTATGACGGGCAGAGGTAGATCTACCGACGACATACGGAGTGAGCAGAGACGTAGCCCTGCTGCATCAGATCACATGAGCTTCGGAGATGGAGAGTTTGGATCTCCAGCAGAGCACAGCCTTCGATCTCTCCAGCAGTATCCTATTTATTACCATCCAGCCGATCGGCACAGACCTCCGAGAGTTCTTCCACCTTCGGCCGCACCGTACTTCGACTTGATGCTCATGGGCTGTAAGTATATACTAATTAAAAATATATGTTTATGTTTTTAAGTCAATTACTTATAAACATGCATTTTTTAACAGATTCATTGAGCAGCATCATGTATCCAGCCACATCAGCGCCGTATTTCAGAGGCGTGCAGATCCCAGTGGCTACGATTGGCGCCACGTATCTCCAGCCACGAGGGAGTTTTATTTTTCTGAGTTTCAGGTAAACTTATTAAATACAATTTATCACTGATATAAAATTTCTTAATCTTAATAAATTCTGAAACTAACTGTTTATTTTAATGCAGAAAAAGTTTACGTGGGATCCTGCCAGCCATGATGCCATTAGGGCAGCATGGGAGGCTCTGACGCGACGCCGATACTCCGACATGCTTCATCGTTGGAGGTCATCGGGTCAGCGTCCTGCGCACGTGCCAGAGGGTATTTGGCACGAGTGGCAGCAGGCCTGGCAGTCCGATGGCTGGCGCAGGAGGTCCGCATCAGCCAGCACGAACCGCCGATCTGAGAAGGGCGGTCCTGGCACGGGTCTCTCCCGCCATACTTCGGGCTCCATTTCGATTCAGGAGCACAGACGGCGTATGGTAAGAAAACATAAATATTTTAATTACTAATTTAGTTATTTACAAATATTTGTATTAATATCATTTTTTTATTGTTATAGTCTGAGCAGGAGGGCGGAGATCCTGGTGAGTTTCGTCTATTCAGGGCGACACACACCAGGAGGGACGGTTCCTGGGTCGACACGCGATCACGGGAGGTTGCGGTAAGAAATTAGATTTATGTAGTATCTGTTTAATTTCTAAAATTTTATTTCAAAAATTTATTAACTCATTTATTGTTGATTTTATAATTTCAAGACACGAGTCGAGGAGCTTCGCTCTCAGGCATCGCAGGTCGACTCCACTGATGGGGAGACGCCCGTCGAACTCTCAGCAGAGGAGAGTCGGCGTGTGTTTTTGGAGGCTGTTGGTGCCCAGCCACGAGACCGCAGGGTCTATGGTCTGGGCACTAGAGCTTCTGCATATTTTTCCCATCAGGCCTCCAGCTCGCGATTTTTGGTGATCCTCCGAGCGTTTAGACGACATTCGAGATCTATTACGGAGGAGGTTCGCAGATCGTATTCGGCAGGAGGTTCGCAGGAGGTCGAGTTTTGAGGAGCGTATGCGAGGCCGGGATCAGGAGCTTGCAGACATGCGAGATGAGATGCATCATTTGCAGGATATGGTTAGCCGCTTGTCGCAGGGTCTCCAGCCTCCACGTGATCGCTCAGATTCTTGATGTATTTTTTTTTTTTTATGTTGTACATGAAAACTTCAAAATTTTAATATATAATTATTTTTGAAATTGATTATTGTTTGGATCAATATGAGTGAAGAATGTTTCTATCAATATTTAATTTAACGAAATTATTTTAACCATTTTAATTTTTAATATTTTATATTTTTTAAAAATTTAATTTGCGATGCATTAGCGACTGAAATTGCATCGCTAATATTTTTAAAATATTATTATTAAATATTGCGACGCAATGACCTGGCGTCGCAATAATTTAAAAATTTAATAGCGACGCATTAGCGACTCAAATTGCGTCGCTATTATATCTAAAATATTTTAATAAATATTGCGATGCAATGACCTTGCGTCGCAATATTTTAAAAAATTTATTTGCGATGCATTAGCGACTCAAATTGCATCGCTATTATATCAAAAATATTATTATTAAATATTGCGATGCAACTAGATGCGTCGCAATATTGCGACGCAATTGAATGCGTCGTAATATTTAATAATAATTTTAAATATTAAAAATTAGTTTTAAATTTAGCGATGCATTTGGATGCGTCGCAATATTGCGACGCACTGTTGCAAGAGTCGCAATATTGCGACGCAATTGCGACAAATGGATATTGCGACGGACATCTGAGCGATGCCGTCATTGCGTCGCTATTGCATCGAAATAGCATGTTTAGCGATGCATTTGGGCATCGCAATATTTTTTTCCCCTTGTAGTGTATACATGTATACATATATACATATATATATATATATATATATATATAGATATATATATATATATATATATGTATACATATATACATATATATATATAATATATGTGTGTGTATGTATGTATGCATACATAATAATAATAACAACAACAACAACAACAATAATAACCTTTAAAAAATAAGTATATAATATTTAATTATATTTTTAAGGATATATATAAAATATATTTTTAAAGAACTAAAATAATAGTCATGATGCATTTGAAAGGCTCGGGCTCTTGGCCCAGATAAGAAATAAGATATGTTGCCGCAGAAATCCGTTCTCTGGCTTGGGTGCAGCTCAATTCCGACTCTGGATGCTGATCTCTCGTTCGGGTGGAACCTGCAAGATAGTCCTCATGTAGAGAGTATCTGGGATGGCCCTCTGCGGAAGACTCTCCGATGCCCAAGTCAGTGAAAATTCATAGCAAGCAGATATGAGAAGAAGGCTCACACAAAAGAGTTCCTTAAGATGAATGGCCTCTCAAGAACTCAGAGCTTCGCTCCAGCTTCAATGGAGTTTTCAGTCTGAGTGTCAATGAGAGCATACCTGAGAGACTTCAGGACCAGAGTATTTATAGGCGATCACCTAATTCTTTGAGTATGTCATAGGGGGTTCAAAAATCGTTCAGATTTAGATCGGATTCGAATCAAGTTTGTTACGGGCCGGTAGGATCAGTATCTAGTTAGTTAGAGAATCGATGGCTAGGAGAGTTGGTTAATGCTTTGAGATTTAGCGATTCTATAGGTCCTAGGCCACTTCTATAGGCCTTAGGCCACTTCCAATATTATTTGCATAATTTTTCACTTAAGATTTTATTTAATTATTATGAATTTGAACTCTCCTGTGCTTGGTTCCGCAGAGGTGCTCAAATGCCTTGGTCTGGTCGAGGGATAGAAATAACTCAGTTTGCTGAGGCATGGGAATAGCTCAGTTTGCCGAGGTATGAGGATAGCTTGATTTGCCGAGGCGTAAGAATAGCTCAATTTTGCCGAGGCATAAGGATAGCTCGGTTTGCTGAGGCATGAGAATAGCTCGGTTCCGTTGAAGGTGGTTTGACTCTGTCGAAGAGATTTGGCTCCACTGTTTCCTAGACATGATAGCTGGCTGATCAAATATCAAGATTTGTCTCGACCTTTTTGTCGTGTGCACGAGCGTTAGCGCAATGATAATTTTACCCCTCATCACATGCCCCCTACTTCCTAGTCCGAAGTGTAAATTTGGATGTAGGGAGTATAGTCTAGAATAATTCTATCCAGGGGGATTTAAAGAGACGCACAATGATGGCTTCGTAAATGCCAGGCCGCTGCTCCATCATTTCTTATCATCGCAAGAGGAGGGAAACCCGTCGTTTCTCGTGGGTGGCGATTGAGGAAGTCCCACGTGGCGAAACCCCTGTGTTTACGGTGCCCGTAGCGGCAATTTCAGTGTTCGGGGTTTCTTCTGAAGATGCCGTACTTTCTTTCTAAAATGCCTTTTAAGAAGGGGAAAGGGTTAGAGCGGTGTTCTTTTTGCAGCGCCTTCTCATCTTTCCCTTAGAGATTTCATTCTTCGAAACTCTTGCGAGTTCATCCACGGCTTGCTCTTCAGCTCGACAACATGAAGGTCCGAATGATGTGGCCTCTAAAATAACTCCTAAAGATCTTGATAGAATACGTCATCGATACAAGATCTCTTAAGATGTTGCTCTATGGCCCCCAAAGGCCGAGCAGAGGGTTTCAATGCAACCAGGGCACGGGGTTTTCTTTTATGAAGAAAGCTTACGAGCGGGTCTTCGTTTTTTCCTTCACTCGCTGGTAAAAGAAGTGATGAGGTTCTACAACATATGCCCGACGATGGTGGCTTCAAATAGCTGGCGCAACCTTATTGGGTTTATCTCAATGTGCAGCTGCATTGGGGTAACGACAACTCTTTCTTTGTTCCGAGTCTGCTATAACCTGGTTTCCGGAGGAACTCTGAGTGGCCTTACATCGGGCCCCAAAAATCGTTCAAGATAATATTGGATAATCCGTCATCGATAAAGAAGTGGAAGTCCCACTTTTTCATTGTTGAGGGGAATGTTGACTCCGATTTTCCCTGGGTGTGGGCGAGCTATGCGAAGGATCCGGAAGCGCATCCAAAGTTGTCTGAGCAAGAGAAGAAAGATTTGGTGACTCTTGGTAGTGGTCGAGTGTTCTTGGCCAGTGCCCTTTTGTCGGAGGATGCCCTTTTCACCGCTGGGCTTAGCTCCTTCGACCCTCAGAGTAAGCTTTCTCCCTTTTCTTATGTATGTAGTATTGAGGCAATTTTACCAGAATCTAAATGATTGTTTGTTGCATTTATAGCCGAAAGGTCGGCATTCATAGGTCAATAAGGAAGGAATTGGGCAAGCGCCAGAGGGGGGCCAGCTCTTGTGAAAAGCGCAGATCCGAGAAGAAACCCCATTTTTTTGGGGCACATTCAAAGGAGCCGAAATAGGCTGGGGTTGGTCACCACTTTTCCATACTGAAGAAGGGAGAAGCAGAAGTGTTGGCCACGGTGGACAAGCCTTCCCTGTCGAAGGGGGGTGTGACAGTGGAGGAGGAACGAGTAGTTGGCGAGAGCTTGGGGGAGGCCATTGAGGTTTCTCCTCTCCAAGTAGTGGTTGTACCAGACGATCCAGAGGAGACATGATCAATTTGCCCAATAATCTCTTTGCTCGAGGGTAACCAGTCTTGTCCAGTGGAGGTTTCCAGCCCTTGGATACTTCAAACAGGCGAGGGAGAGACCCCAGCTTTGATTGAGGGGGTGAAGGAAGTAGCTGTTACAGCTGAGATTCAAGAGGAGTTGCTTGAGAGAGAATCAGCAGATGTTGAGGGAAAAATCGAATTGACAATTGGAGTTCGCGAAGGATTCTCCACCGGGAAACTTTCTCCCAAGGTATTGGGGGGAGTTGCAAAGGAGGCCGAGGCTCCAATGGAGCCCATTAGGGTTGAGCAAATGCCTGCGGATCAAGAAGAACCATTGAGTGAAGAGATGCACAGACCGAGGTTTCTCCGGCCGAAGCATCAGAGGGGAGGTCAGGCGAGCTGAAGTATTTGAGGCTTTCCAAGTTAAAGCCTTGATAGAGGAAGTTGGGCGAATGAAAGCCCCTCGATCTAAAGCCCTTTCAGTTAGCCATTTGGCTGTAAATTTTCTCTCACCTGACCCCGATGTAGAAGACATGTTTGCCGCTTTGATACGGTCTATATTGTATGCGGGAGAAGGTTCCACGACGAGCGAGCCCGCAACCGAAGACCTTGTCGATGCGGCATTCGGCAGCATGGTGTGCCGAAGGATATTTATCTCCTTCTCGAGATTGATAGTCCCGCCCTCATGAAGATCGCCACGAATTATGCCTTTCGGGTAAGTCATTACATCAAGGCAATAGGTTTTTGGCTAGCTGGTTCGGTCGTGTTTGCTCACTTATGTTTTGCCTGCAGAATGCTTTAATTGTGAGAGTGCTAAGTTGGCGCTTAAACCTGACCATGGGGGCCTATGCTCAAGCCAGAAGGGAGGCCGCCGATCTTCAGGAGAGGGCGGAGTCATCCAATAAACTTTCTGGGGCTTTGGCGTCTGTTCAGGGGAAGCTTGAGAAGACGGGGAGGTCTTATCAAGCTGCTGCTGAAAGAGCATCTCAGCTCGAGATTAAAGTTAAGGAGCTCCACGGATTTCACAAACAATCCGACAAGGCTTGTCTAGAGCTGTCACAAATTAAATTCAAATATGCTGAAGAGATGGGGGCTATGCAGAAGCATTTTAATGAAAGGTGGGGCGAATTGAAGAAGAGTTTCACCGAGGAGAAAATCAGTTTGAATAAGAGGCTCAACAAGAAGGAGCGTAGGTATCGGCGGTAGCAAGATCAGCTCTCCAGTTTGAGCAGTAAGCTTGCCGAGAGAGAGAGAGAGCCAAACTAAATGGCAGCAAGATCACATTGCTAAGCTTACTGCCGACCTTGCACACTCTCAATGAGAGACCGAAGAAAGGCAATCAGAATTAACGACCTCAAAGACATGTTGCAGCAAAGTAAAGATGATAAATTGAAAGCTCTCGATAAGGTCCATGAGCTGAGTGTGAAGATGGCTTGACGGGAAGAGGAGGTATAACGTCTCCTCATCTCTTTTTGTGTCTTTACTCTCGATTATCTTTTTAATTGATTTTGTGCTAGTAGATGGGTAGAATTGGGCTCAAGGTTCAGAACCATCTAAAAGTCTTAAGAGAGGAGTTGGCCTTGAGCTACCAGATAAATTCTGAACTAGAAGGTCAGATGGCCGAGGCTAATAAACGGGCCTGCTTTGGCCGTGGAGGAATACAAAAATTCTACTCAGTTTCTCGATGAGCATAAGGCGGCCTGCGTCGAGGCATTTCAATATGGTGAAGAGGAGACACGAGTAAAGATCTCTCGGGCATACCCGGAGTTAGCCCATCCTTCTTAGAGGTTGAGTATTATGACACCCGGACCTCGGAGACCGAAGTGTCTGCCGAGGCTGAATATGAGGAAATTTCAGATGTCGACCTCGAATCCATTCTGGGCGCCAGTGAAGCTGTGGTTCCAAAAGGATGTCTTCAGCATGATGTAGAAGAACCCAAGGCTCCTCACTCAACTACATTCGAAGTGGGTGAACCAAGCCAATCTCTTTCGAACGTCATCGAGGGAGCCCCCGAAGCTGAACCTGAAACTTGATTCCTGAGGGTTGTTTTTGTATTTTTGTTGACCCAATTATTGATTTTGATGATTAATAAAAGACATGAGTATATTTATTTTGTTTCTAATAGATTTAACAAGTGTTTCAGGGACTAAAAATGTTTGATCAATCAAAAAGAATAAAGAAACATATTTGAATCAATATTTTAAAAGAAATTTTCAAAGCTCAGAGCCGGGAGTCAACACCCAAATAGTCAGGAACCGACCCTAAGGCGTATCAGAAGGATTCTAGGATTTTGGCACGGTCTGAAGTCGACACCCAAGGTTTTGGAGCCGACTCCAACATGAGATACAGAGAAGTGCATTCTGTTTTAGTTTCTGGAGCCGACACCTAGAATTTAGGAGTCGACACCTGAGATTTCGGGAGCCGACACCTGAGTTTCTGGAGCCGACTCTAACCTAAGAACAGAGAGTGTGTTTTTATGGACTTTTTTGGAGCCGACACTTACAGTTTCCGAAGCCGACTCCCAAAAGCAACGAGTCGACACTTTCCTTTCTCGGAGCCGACTCCCCAACAACTTTTTCTTTACTATTTTTGAACACCCGACTTGGAGCCGACACCTAAAAAGTTGGAGCCGACTCCAACCTGTCAGGAACGGATTTTTTATCTGTTAGAACGTACTTCAACGGTAAGATTTCTTTTCACCTAACCTCTAACGGCTATTTTCTTTGTGTGTAGAAGAATCCAAACATCTCCAATGGCTATATTTCCCACCTAAAACTTGGATTAAGGAGATCTATAAAAAGGGGGAAAAACCATCCGTTTAAAAGATATGAGGGATGGAGAGGAAAAATAGAAAAAGGAAAAGGAAATATTTTGTAAAAAATCCAAAAATCTTGAGAGAGAAATCAAAAGGAAAGACTCAGAGCTTACATCAACCAATCCAAGAGAGTCCAAAGAGAAATCCAAGGCATTCAAGTTTAAAATCAGAGGATTTTCGAAGTGAAGAAAAAGAAAGCAAAAGCCTTGATTTTCCCAACTTCTCAACTGCAATCTTTGTGAAGAATCTGAGCTGAGGCTTGATTCAACATTTCAAAGGAGAAGAGGAAAAGAAGAAAAGAGGAAAAGCTCAAATCAAATTCACTTCAAACAGGCTTTTCTTACCCTTGTTTATTTAATTGCATATTGCTCACTTAAGGAGCTGTTTTATATTGTAAACTCTATTTTTCATTGTTGTTGGCTAGTTCAATCAAACAAGCTAAGGATAGCTTGTGGTTGAGTTTTGTGCTGGTGAGCCTGAAAAATCAGCTGGGTTCGTTGTAATCCCGGAGGAAACAACAAGTTTTGAGTTGTGAGCTTGTAAAACAACTCGGCTGTAATCAAGTAGATTATAGTGTGGACCCAAGTGATACTTGGGAGTGGACGTAGGTGTTGGGTATACCGAACCACTATAAAATCCTTGTGTTTGCCGTGTTTTGACTCTCTCACTCTATCTCTTTATTTGTGCTTAATATTTATTCTGCACTTAATCTCATTCATTCCAAAGCACATAGTTTTTAAAAGATTAAATTTTTAAGAGCCCAATTCACCCCCCTCTTGGGTTGCCATTTGGGCCAACAATTTTTGTTTCTTTTACTTGTAACTTGGTTGAAGTTTACTTAATGAACAAATTTTTTGTTTTCCTTCATGTGTTCTGTTGTTTTGGGCATCACTTTTCAAACTATCTTTGGGCTCGTTTATTGCCTCCTTGTGTTTATAGCTCATTGCGGATGAGCCATATTTTAAGACAGGATAACTTTTAGTAATTCCGAACGAATCGCCCGGCTTGACCAAGGCTAATTCGATTAGATTCGCCGAAGTATGGGGCTGTTCGGCTTCGCTAGGATATTATTTTGGCTTCGACCGAAGTAAAATGGATGGTTTGGAATGGCCAAAATAGAAGAAACACTTTGATTATGGTCGAAGAAAGGTGGATAGCTCGGTTTAACTGAAGCAAAAATTTGGTTTGCCTCTTGCCGAAGTAGACAAAATGGCCTGCGGCTTATCGAGGGCAGTCTCATTTCTCTTCGAGCATTTATTTCATTGTTAATACTTGGCCTTTTCCAATATGCGTTCGCTTTTCGTATGCGCTAAGCATTCAATTGCTATTGGACAGCGTCGCTTTCAGCAGGGGATTTCCCAGGGCTATTTGTATCCCGAAGATCTGTAGGCGGTTCTTAGCATTTAAAGCTCTTGACTCGAGATCAGAAGTAAATCTTTTATCTTTCGTCATGGCCTGAATGGCATGCCCAACGCATCTTGGGATGCGCCCTCTTTCTTCACAGTGCGCCACGTGGCTCCGAGTGTAGTGCGATTGTGGCGTTTTGAATTCCGGAGTCTCCCCTCAATTAATGGCTATTCTCAGCCCATTGCCCATAAAAAGGGGGGGAGCGAAAGGTGTTTGAGTACTCCCCAAAGGCCTTCTCGCTCCGTAGATTAGAAAGATTTTCATGAAGCCACCTTAATGGTGGGGGGTTTGGTATAGACCCCTACCAGTTTATTAATTTAAAATCAAAATGGTACAGAAGGGAGGGGGGCTAGGCCTGACCTTCAGAATAGAATACAATAAGTAAGGAGAAAAAAATAGAAAGAAAAAAATAAAGATGACTCACTTTAAGTTTTTAATAATTTAAAAAATAAAATATATAATTATAAGAATAGAAATGACTCACTCATCAGTCATCAGTAGTATTTGTGTCATCATCATCTTCGCTGGTTAAGTTATGTCCACCTTTATTTTGAAGCCTCGCCTCAGCATCCAACCAATCTTTGAAGCAGATAAGCATCTTAACTGTCTTGCCAGTCATCCTACTTCTTTTTTCATCCAAAATACATCGACCTGCACTGAAAGCCGATTTCGATGATACTGTGGACATCAGCACAACTAAAATATCTCGTGCAATGGCAAACATAACATGATATTGATTTCTAACACTCTTCTACCAAGCTAATACATCTAGACTTTCTATTTGATCTTCATTATATGTAGAATGAAGATCATTTCGTAAATAAAATTTCAATTCATTACTTAAAGATGAAGAAGATAAAGAAGATGAAGCATGTGTGTGTCTTCTAATGAATGAAAAAAGATGACGAATGAGATCAAGAAGAAGAAGCAGAGCTTTGAGCAGGTATTCTAGATCCATAAATTTATTATTATATAAACCATAATATCATTAAGAAGTTATGTTACCTCATCTTTAGCAGGTTCAGGATTTTGATTCATGTTTTCACAATATTAATCAATTAAAAAAATTACACCATTTAATTTAACTCTAGGATCAAAAACAACTGCTAAGTTATGCAATAGACATATCCTATTCCAATATTCATTCCATTTAGTTTCCATATTATGTATAATAGGCATTAAACTTCATGATATCTATATTCTTTAAATTTTTCACTAATTACATATGCTTTTTGCAAAAATGAACAAGAAGTTGGATAATAAATACCTAAAAGAACATTTGTAGCATCATAAAAAGTAACAAAAAAATCTTCTAAAATTTTACCTTGATGCCAATCAGTTTCAGTCAATGTAAATCCTAATCTATGCTCATTAATATAAGCACTTAATAAGTTCTTAAATGGATATGCATCATGTATCATGGTATAGGTACTATTCCAACGAGTTATTACATCAAGTTTAAATTTTTTAAAATGTTTACCATGATCTACACATAATTGTTTAAATTCTTGAAGTCTTGACCTTGAAGTATGAATAAAAGAAACTGTATTTTTATTTTTGAAATAACCTCTTGAATTATGTTCATGCCAGATTGAGCATAAAGATTTAATATATGACATGCACATCTAATATGAAATAATTGTCCATCTAAAATGGGATGCAAAGAGTCGTTTAATAATGCAACAACAAAATTATTATTAGATGCATTATCAAAAGTAATTGATATTATTTATTATTAATATTATATGAGCATGCGATTTGATAAATAATATTTGAAATTTATTGTCCTGAATGCGAAAAATCAAAAGCACGAAAAGCAATAATTCATTTATTTAATTGCTAATTATTATCAATATAATGAACAATAATAGAAATAAAATAATTACTACATACAGATGCCGACCAAATATCAGAAGTTAAAGAAATTCATTTAAATTTGAGAGGCTTTTAGTTAAACTTTGTTTCATTGCTAAAAAGTTTGTCATAACCACTCTTCTAAAGGTACGGCTACTAGTTCTTCTATAAGCATGTTGTAGGCCTAATTGAACATATCTTTCAAAATTATAAGATTCAGATAAACTAAAAGTTAATTCATCTTGAACTATCCATCTTACCAGTAATTTTCTCTGATTTTCATGGTTTATGCAAAATTCCTACAAGTAATCCCTCTTGTATATTAAGGACACATTGCTGACGGAAATCATGCATCCTATGACTCTCTTAATGTCTTTTTAAATGCCCTGTTCCCCCAGTACTAGAACAACTATAAAGTTTTGCACATTTTTTACATTTTGCTTTATAGACTCCATCAACCCTAATTCTATCAAAATCAATCCAAACATTACTAGTCCTCTTATGAGAAGAGGTTTGACATTCACTGACACTGGCTCTAGATGGAACTTAGAATTGGGATTGGGATTGGGGTCCTTGGGGATTAGTTTCTCACCCTTAGAAAAAGGGTGCATATTAAAATTACTTTCGTTAAAAGATGTCATATCTAAAATTTTTAATTAATAAATATAAAAAAATAAAAACTAACCCACAAAAAGGAATTGAGAAAAGATCAGAGGTAGAGGCGTGGAGCCGAGATTTGTGAGCTTCCTCTTGCGCTCTCACCTCTCAACAAGAAGTGATATTGTAGCACTTGACTACTTGCTTGAGCACTTGCCACTTGTAAGAACACTTGCAAACTAAAAATTAAATTACTAATCTACTAGAGCACTTGCTAGAAGAGAGAAATAGTAGTAATAGAGAAGAGTTGGTTTGGTGTGGTAAGAATATGGGAGAAATGGGCTATTTATAGAAGTTTCAATTTTTTTTCCAAAACTACCCTTTGATATAGCCATTATATGACTGTTGGAAGGGGTAAAATGGTCTAAACCCCTCCCAACAACTAGAAATGACTATATAGCCGTTTTTAACGGCTATATAGCCGTTTGGCACCAGAGCCGTGCCTAGGCACCGCTCAGCTGTGTCTAGGCATCAATGCCTAAGCACGGCTTCAGCCGTGCCTAGGCTGGGCCATGCCAGGCATGGCACGGCACGGCTCAGGCCCGGCCCAGCACGGCTCAGGCCCGGCATGGCACGGCTCAGGCCCGGCACGACCCGTTTAAATTTTTTTATCATGCCGTGCTTGGCATGACCCGTTTGTTAATGGGCCGTGCCAGGCACGACCTAGTGCCCACCTGTCCGAACTGTTAAGTAATAATTTCCTCTGGGACTATAGCATCGCCCGTAAAACCTACTAGGGTGGATTCTATTGCCTGGAGGCTCTTCATCCGCAATTTCAACCTCACAAAGGCATCGAAATACAAAACATTAATAGATCTTTCACTATCAATTAAAATGCGGTGTACATCATAGCCGTTCATGTTCATGGACACAACCAAGGCATCATCATGGAGGTATTGTACCTCCCGAAGATCCTTATCAGAAAAAGAAAGCTCATCAACTCGGGTCCTCTTTTATGGATTCTCTTCCTTGCCTGGCCAAGATGACGAAGAGCCGACCGCCGCTATCATATTAACATTGCCAATGACCAGAGGATTCAGTGGAGGAAGTTGGCGAGGTTCAGGCTGACAATCTCCTCCATTGTTCGGTTCGAGGACCCTCCTGAATCGGTCTAATCGGCCTCACTAGATGAGTTGCTCGATCTCATTCTGGAGTTGCTAGCACTCTTTAGTGTCATGCCCATGATCTCAATGGAAGCGACGAGTACTTGATTATATCCCTTCGAGCCGCATTGCCTCGGAGAGGAGGAGGTCGGAGAATTTGGCGCTTGATTTTCATCAAGATTTGTGCCCTTGGCGCGGTGAGGGGAGTGTATCAGTCGAACCTTCGAGCCGGGCTTCGAGTTCGATCGTGAGGCAGCAGTGGAGGAGCTCTTTGGCGATGAGGTGGGCTTGCATGGTGGTAGGATCGATGTTTCTCCGAGCCTCTCGCTTCCTTCTTCTTCGTTTGCTCAGCTCGGGCTGCCCTTCGCAACTCCTCAACCCTGGCATACTTATCCACCAAGGCCATCATATCAGAGAGCTTTTCGGGTAATTGACTTCCAAGGCTAAATAGAAGTCCCCTTCCTTTGATACTCCTTCCGCTAAAGCAGACATGGCCACCTCGTGATTGAGATGGTCGACCTCCAATAGGGCCGTGTTGAAACGGCCGAGGTAGTTCTTCAGAGATTCTCCTTCTCGCTGCTTGGCTTTGGAGAGGGAATCGGATCTCTGTCGTTGGCGATGGCTGCTAACGAATTGGATGATGAATAAGCGGCTTAGCTCATCAAAAGAACCAATGGAACATGGCTTCAGGCTGTTAAACCATGTTCTAGCAGATCCTCTAAGAGTAGAGGGGAAGGCTCGGCATAGGACCGCATTTGATGCTCCGTGGAACATCATGATGGATCTGAAGCTGTTGAGATGGTCATCGGGATCCGTAGATCCATGACATGGCTCGATGGTGAGAAGCTTAACATGAGGGGAGATTACTTTCCGCATGATCCTCTCGGAGAAAGGGATGCCCTGCTCTGCCTTTGGTTGGGATGGAGGGGCTTGCTTAGCGGCATCCAGCTCCTGACGCCACTCTCAATGCATCTCCTGCATCTGTTGCCTAATCCCTTCATCCAGAGTGGTAGGAGGGATTGGGTGATGGGAAGACGGCAGTGGTGTCGAATCTTGGAAAGACACCGAAGAAAGAGAACGAGCTCGTCGAGATTTAAGTGGGCTCTTCTCTTTAGTCCACTGCGGCGCTGGCTTGGCCCTTGCAGGTCGATAAGGATGATCCGCAACCCCAGGCAGATTGGAAGAAGAAATTGCTGGTGGGACAGGAGCGGCTATCTTCTCATGAAGCTACGAAATAGGGATAGCTGGACGAGAAACTCCATGGAGTCCCTGGACCAGCTGGGTTAGTGCTTGGACTTGCTGAACCGGGGTAGTAAACTGGTCCAGCATCACTGCTGTCGCCGGTGGTGAAGGGGTCTCAGCCGGCGGTGGTAGCGGAGGCGCTACACTATTGATTGGATCAGGCCTTTGAGAGGCGGCCTGATCTTGAGCATCGGATGTAGCTCTCTTCTGATTGGCCATTGGAGGATTCTTCTTCTGATTTTGAGCCTTGTCTCCTGGATTACAAGTTTATGGGACTTGAGGTCCTTCCTTTAGCACCAATCTGTTGCCGCGGAAATCCGTTCTCTGACTCGGGTGCAGCTCAATTCTGGCTTTGGACGTTGATCTCTCGCCCGGGTGGAACCTGCAAGACAGTTCTCACGCAGAGAGTATTTGGGGTGGCCCTTTGCGGAAGACCCTCCGATGCCCAAGTCAGTGGAAATTCACAACAAGCAGATGTGAGGAGAAGGCTCTCACAGAAGAGTTCCTCAAGATGAATGGCCTCTTGAGAACTCAGAGCTCCGCTTCAGCTTCAATGAAGTTTTCAGTCTGAGTGTCAGTGAGAGCATACCTGAGAGACTTTAGGACCTGGGTATTTATAGGCGATCACCTGATTTTTGAGTACGTCATAGGGGGTCCAAAAACCATTCAAATTCGAATCGGATTCGAATCAAGTTTGTTACGGGGCCTGTGGGATTAGTATCTAGTTAGTTAGAGAATCGACGGCTAGGAGAGTTGATTGATGCTTTGAGATTCAGCGATTATATAGGCCCTAGGCCACTTCTATAGGCCTTAGGCCACTTTCGGTATTATTTGCATAATTTCTCGTTCAAGATTTTGTTTAATTATCATGAATTTGAACTCTCCTGCGCTTGGTTCACAGAGGTGCTCAAATGCCGTGGTCTGACCGAGGGATAGAAATAACTCGGTTTGCCAAGGCATTGCATGGAAATAGCTCGGTTTGCCGAGGCGTGAGAATAGCTCGGTTCCGCTGAGGCATGAGGATAGTTCGGTTTGCCGAGGCGTGAGAATAACTCAGTTCCACTGAAGGCGGTTTGACTCTACCGAAGATGATTCGGCTCCACTGTTTCCCAAACGTGATAGCTAGCTGATCGGATATCGAGATTGGTCTCGACCTTTTTATCGTGTGCACGAGCGTTAGCGCAATGATAATTTTACCCTTCATCAAGATAATTTTTAAAAATCTTTATTCCAGAAGAGCAGGACTTGTTGCATACTTTAAAGGCGTAATAATAATAATAATAATAATAATAATAATAATAAATAATATTATTATTATTATTATATATATTATTATTATTTTAAAATAAATATATATATTAAATTATATTTTTAGGTATATAATATTTTTTAAAAAGAATTAAAATATTACTCATGATGCATAGATAATCAAAGTTATTCATGTGCATAAAAATGAGATTAAAACTTTTTAGCACCAAACTTAAGGATAACAGAATAACTTCGTTGTCCTTTCAATATAGAAAAGGTTTACTTTCGTTCATCTGAACAATGTGATTATTTATTCTTACACCAATCTGGGAAGAAAGTTAATATGACACCATCTAAGTGCAACAACTTATGCAAGTTATTCTATCAGTCACAAAATAAGTCAAATGGAATTAAAACATGAATAGCATTGCTGTATTTTTTTATTTGTATTTATAGAAATGCTACTTTTCACTATCATGCACTTACATGTATGTATGTGCCGCATACATACACATTGTGTACACAAATCTTTGTTTTAATACAAGTTGTATTTATTGATGAGCATAATCCAGCTAAGTGTTTTTATGTGCATCATAAATGAGATTAGTGGCTCATTAAGCACTTTATCCACCATCTTTGATGCTCCCTTTCTTTCAAAATATTCTCAACTAGATTAAGTTCAAACTTACATGCTTACATGTGTTTGGTTTTATCCCAGTTATGCATTAAAAATATTTATATAAAATTTAATAAAATTTAAATATCTTTTTACTAAAATTTAAATTGTTCCGTTAACCCTCCAACATCACTAGAGGCCAGATGACGGCATTGCTCTAATCTGGGATGCAGCACAGGCCCCAAGACATCACGGTCTACTTCTGTAGTACCCGGTTCAAACGAACCAGGCTTGGTTCAGATAAACCAAGCTCCAGACTGTTGGGTTCCCCGGACTGACGCTTCGCTCCAGGTGAAGCGTTTAGTCTTCCGGGAAACCCCCGATCCGAAGCACTGCGCAGGTGATTAAATAGGAAGGAGGAGGACTCCTTCCTTCACACTGGCGCACTTCATCCATCAGGTAATTTCCTGGTCCAGAGAGAGAGAGAGAGCGTGAGAGAGAGAGAGGCAGAGAGACAGAGAGAGCGAGGGAGACAGAGAAGAAATGGTAACCGGCCGATCCCTTGGTTCAGGCCCGACGGCGTGCTCGCCGCCTCGCCGGGCCTGAGCCTTAGCCGGCGACCCCGTCGGCGCCGAGGGAGGCGTCCGGCGGGGTGGTGGTGGAGAGAGAGAAGAGAGAGAGGGCCAATTGGCCCTTCTCTCGCGCGGTGGCGGAAGCCGGCTTCCGCCGGTTGGTTCGGGCCCGGTGGCGTGCTCGCCGCCTCGCCGGGCCCGAGCTTTGGCCTGTCGCCTCCACCAGCACCGGGCGTGCGTCCGGTGGAGGTCCAGCCGGCCAAGGTGGCCGGCCGTGCCACCGGTACAGCATCATGCCGCGCGGATGAGAAGGAGAAGAAGAGTGAAATTAAGGGAGAGAGAGGGAGTTTGGCGGTCGGCCGCGGCGGCGGTCGGCTCTGGCCCGGCCACCGGCGGCCGGGCCACTCTCAATTTGGCCGGCGGCGGCCCTGGCCGCCGGCTAGGTCCCCGTCCCCTGTTCGGTGAAACAGGGGATCGGGTGGCTTTGAATTGAACCGGGCCGGCTGGGCCGGCCGGTTCAGGGCCTTTTGGGCCGTGCAGCGACCTGTTTTGGGGTTGGTTTTTGGGCCCCGTAATGGGCCGAGATTAGCAAAATAATTATATGGCTAGAATCTGGGTGAATTCTAGTTTCATGGGGTATTTTTACTTCCCCAATTGGGTATGTATAGTGGGAGATATTCGAGCCCAAAGTAGGGCCCATGAACTAGTCTGGGTAGAAATTCTAAGGGTCATTTTAATATTCGTATTCTAATAAATTAATTGTGTAAATGATCCTGTAGGTGTTCAGACATCTGATTAGCTGATATATACCTGTTGGATTGCGTACTGAGGTAAGTAAGCCAGTTATCAGTATTTAATAAATTATTCATTATATGAATGTTTAAATTGTGAATTGTGACATGAAGAATTGTTATTGGCTAAATTGTAAGTAGATGAATATTATGAATACGTGGTTGTTTATGTGCTATGATTTTATATGTGGATGCTATGCATGAGAGATGCAGTTATTATTACATTGATGTGATATTTACATGCAATTGTTCAGTAAGTATAATCCACTGTTTATGCAATATAGAGATGTTATTGATATGTTTGTGCATGATGTGAGGTACTGTTATGTGTCGCTGCGGTTCTCCTTTATCATGTCATACCACACACATGTCTAGAGGACGTGTTCTGCTTGTTTATGCCACACACACATCTAGAGGATGTGTTCTGCTTGTTTATGCCACCTACACGTCTAGAGGACGTGTTCTGCTTGTTTATGCCATTCACACGTCTAGAGGATGTGTTCTGCTTGGGTTCGAGATGGCATCACGCATCTAGAGGATGTGTTCTGAGTTCTATGAGGTGGCATCACACATCTAGAGGATGTGTTCTGCTTGGTTCGAGGTGGCATCACACATATAGAGTATGTGTTCTGGTGGATTATGACATGGCGTGACCCTGGTATCTGGACCCTTTCAGTAGGGGATGCTTGTTGGTACACTATTGAGATATTGCAGGGCCGTGGGTCACATTTACAGTTACCATTGAGAGTATAAACAGTGGGTTTACTTACATTGCATGTTTGAGTATTTGTGGAATGTTTAAGCATGCAAATCATTATTGATTGCTATGCTATGATTTACTGTATAACGTGGCTTACTTATTGAGTGTAAGCTCATAAAAATCTTACAATATTTTTGTCAGAGCCACGAGATTGAAGATGGATGGTTGGGGTGATGATCTTCTATTAAATAAAAAGACCCATTATTTTGTTGTAACCCCAGTATTGCTGATGTATAGGGCTTGATGCCCAAACTTTATTATTGTAGTGTGTAAGGGTTTGTAACCCAAAACTTTTAATATTCAGTGATGAATTTGCTTGGTTTTATATATAATAATGTTATATGTGAAAAATTTTGTGACGCCTTGCGTGCCCGGCATGCGGCGGGTTGTCACTCTAGCCCAATATTGGGTCTGGGGCGTGACATCTTCCCAACTTATTAACAGAGGAAAAAGATTATCGTTCATGATGATTGATAGCATGCATATATGATCGTGAGTGTGATATTAAAAAAAAATAAAATATTTTTGGGCATGTACGATTGCATACGCATGTGATTAATTATCATGTGTAGTGCATAACGAGCATGTGTCCATTAGTTGTGTGCTTGTGTCATCTGCTTGTCGAGGCCCAATAAGCTCTTGCGCACATTGTATGCATAATGGAATGGGCGTGTGGCTAATCCGTGCGTTTGCTACATGCATGAAGACTTTTTGAGAATTTCTATTTGCATGGCTCGGATTGCTCAATACATCCTCAAATTTTTTTAAAAAAAATTTAAACTACCCTTAGCACCCCTGTCTCTTTCCTTTCTTTTCCAACATCGATGCCCCCCTTTCCTTCCCCTTCCCTAGCACCGTCCCCCATCCCTTCCCTCGGCCCTCGTCTCCTTTCCTTTTATTCCTAGCACCGCCTCCCATCCATCTCCTTCTTCTCGCCTTGGTTTACTCTTCACTCTCCGGCTTTGGCACGTGCCAAGGAGGGACGAAGATGGTGCCGAAGCTGAAGAGTGGGAAGAAGATCGGACTGAGGGAAGGAGTAAGGGGTGGTGCCGGAAATGGAAGGGAAGAAGACGGGGCCAAGAGGGAGGGGTAGGGGATGGTACAAGAGAGGGAAGATAAAAGGAAGGGACTGTTAGGAAGGAAAGGAAAGGAGATGAAACGGAGAGGAAGGGTGGGGGACTGTGCCAGAGAGAGGAGAGGAGGGGAGGGATACAGGAAAGGAAGAGAGAAGAAGATGGGGTGCAAAGAATAGTTTAAATTTTTTTATAAAAAAATTATAAGAATGCACTGAGCAACCCGAGCAGTACAAATAAAATTTCCGGACTTTTTCTTTCAGCAGTCTTAAACGCAGCCCAACTCCCAGTCCGTACGGACTTGCGGGCTGGGCCTCTTTTTGCTCGCCCCTGGGTTCTACCTCGTTTTCCTTGTCTTCTCCGGGTTCTCTCTCTTCCCCGCCCTCTCTCCGCCTCTCCGCTAAAAACCATGGGGGCGAGGGCTTCCGCTGGCCCTCCGGGCGGCCTTGCTTCCGAGAGGCGACGCCTGGGGTCCGTCTCCGCCGGTTTGCCGCCGGTTTGGTTCTGGCCCACGGTCTCAGCCGCCGTCTCGATCCTCGGAGATCAGAATTCGTGCGCTGCCGTGGATTTTCCGCCCCATAAGCAGCATTCGAACAACGTCATTGAGGTTTTAACTTCTGCTCCAGATTTACGCTCCCTCTGTGGCTTCTGGAATGAAATTAGACCCTATTTGTTGCACAATTGTGGTTAAAACAAAATCAAGAATTCTATACGCGTCGTTATATATCTCATCCATGGCATAATTCAGTCTCGTGCTTATTCGATATATAACAAAAATGAAAATGAAAACCACGAATATCTATTTTTTGGGCAAATAGCGAATTTTTAGGATGAATATTATATTATTAATAAGTAACTGGAGAAGACGCAGAAAGATGGTGCTTTTCTCCGAGGAAAAAAGGTGTTTGATAAAAGCCAAACAGTAATAGAGTTTAATGACCAAAGTACGGCTTATGGGTGGAGAACATGATGGTTAATTGTGGTGATTGTGTGGAGCCGTGGTCTTTTTATTGTTGTTTCTGATGTTTGACACTGTTGCATTAATTTTAGCGTGATATGATGAGTCTTTCTCATGTAACAATGGCTTTATCTGTTGTTTGTTGGTTGGTTGGGCTAGCTGAAGACAGACAATTCTGCATGGCTAAAAATGGTGAGCGATAAAGAGCATCAAATTACTAAAAAAAAAAGAGGAAAACCCTGAGAATCTTAGGTAGGCAGGCATTGTAAAAGTAGGAATGCTGGGATAAAAAATTTGTCCATCAGAGAAAGTATGGCCATCATGTAGGTTAAGAACAATTTGTGGAGAAATCGTGAGACAATATGAGCATGTGCAATTAAAAGTAAATAAAACTAGTTTTAGCAGCAAAGGTGGTTCAATGAACAAAGCTCTTGCTGTTACCGGATTTGGAGAGGGTCAAAGCTTTGCAGCCTTACTGCCATGTCTAGAGAGTTTGTTTCCATGTTTGATGTAGAAATGTTTGATATAGAAGGGCTCATAAAGGTGGTCAATAATAGTTAATGATTATGGTTAGGCTCAAAAAGAGAAGATTTTCAGATAAAAAAAATGCCCTAAATGATGTGAATCTTGTCCTTGGTTTGGGATCAATTAAGATCATAAGGACTACATATGTGTCATGCATCTTAATCTTGTCCTAAATGCTGTTGTAGCATAATATCCCTCAATCATAGTATCTGATTCGTTATGTTATTTACATATAATTCTTGTGGAAATTCATTCATATAATTTATTAGATTATATGGCTTTAGGAATTAAGTAGTTATTTTGAATTAGCTTTAGCTCATAAAATTAGCTTGCTCATTAGGGTTTCTGACTTCCAAAAAGTCAAGTAGCAAAAGTTTTATATTTTATCAAAATAAGATCAAAGGCAGAATTTTCATATTTTCTGTAGCCATTTGTTAAAATCTAATTCTTTGTTTCCTGATAATATCCTACCTGAGGACAATTGAACTGATAGGCTGTATGGAAATACCCTGAATAAGTGCACATGGCATTTGTTTCATTAAACATGGTAAATATTTGTTTGTGATGGTGGAAAATAGACTTCTTATATGGCTTTTTATTTTTCATCATTTACGTTATAATTAACTCAATTTTTTAGTGTTCCCATTTCTTTTATATTTTGTACTTGGAAGAAGTTAGAAGATATCATATTATATGCAATTCAGTCTATGATTTGATCCAAACCCTCTCTAACACTCTTATGATCCATCCCAGTATAACCTTAAACACTGAATTTTCTGTCATTGGATAATCTCTCAGTCCTTGTAAAGGAATATTGTTTTTAACTTAAACATAAGGTATAGAAAAAGGGGAATTCTGGTAGAAAAAGAAAAATAGAGGGGCTTGCAATTAAGAATTAACTCCGTCATCATGGATAGTGATGGTGCTTATGGTCAAAAGCAGCACTGATGCTTTTAGGACTCAAATTTGTAAGCTTGATGATGTAATCAGTGATGCACATGCATCTATGAAATGTATGCACATTTATTATATAGTTCTAACCAAGAATAATAGATCTACTGTGGTTACTATTGGTTTCTTTTCTGCTTCAAATGAACCCTCAAAGCCTGGGCTTTATTTGAAAACAATACAGAGCATTATATGTTTGCTATTGATGTGAAGGCCTATTAAGCCACTTACTTCCTATGTTGTCCCTATACATTTCTTCAGATTATGCTCATTTTCCAAGAAAACTTTTTGAATGTAAATATTTTGCCTTCTTGGCTCCTCCTCAGCATTTTTCTGATTATTGCTTCATGGCTTGCCCTGGCTGGAATTGTAAGAAGGATTATATTAAGAGAGGGGTAAACATCAGCTTATGTTTGCATATGTGTTTGCCCGACACATTCACCGTTAAAATGATATGTGGTATTAGTACCTAATTTTATCTGACTGTTGTCTTTCCATTCCATGAATTTCGAATAAATATGCAATGCTTTTGCTTTTCATGCTCTTTGTTTAGTTGATTCATTTCATAACTTGATGAAGTAGATATTCCAATCCCCTGTAGATAGTAGTTGCTTTATTCCTTTTCTCTTTGTTGGAGATTGTCTTATTGTGGCATTAAGACATGGTAATTTTATTGCCTTATATTATTTTTTATGGTACTGTAGTTAATTCTGTCTCAGTGCTCATATTTCTGTTATCCATCTTTGCTACCTTGCCCTCCAAGGATGTGCTACCCATACCATATTCATGCATTGCATGGTATTGATGTCTTTCATGCCATTCTTCTCAAAATGCATTGTCAGGTAAATCTATGTTCAAGCATTCAATTCTAGCAATATCACTCTTTTTGTCAACTAATTTCCACTCACGTGCAGCTATTCATATGGCAACTACATAACCAACATCATGCAGCTCTATTTTAGCAAAGCTGGTTCTGGCTAGATTTATTTAAAGAAATTGCAAGTTTAGAAATTTAGAAAATGTATCATCCTTATTAGAGTTGGTACATATGTGTTGTAGTGCCACAACACCATGTGGTCTAACAGGCTGATGCATGAGCCCGCATGTAATAAAATGGTATTTGTCATTTCTTCTAAGTTCTTATATCAATGGCCCACCACATCCTTTAATATATGCCTCTTCTAGAAATGACATTGGGTACACTGGTCCTACCTCTCTCCAGAAGGGATAGTCAATAAAGACATTTTCATAACCATCAATTTAGAAATGGGTTGAGGAGGAAAATGATCTGTAAACTTAGTTTGGGCTTCTCTGATCTGCCCATAGAATAGTTATAATTTCAATTCTTGAGTTCATTACTAACTTGTTTCCAAATATAAATCTGCCGTTAGATGTCTCATTTTCATGGAAATATATTTACATACTTATGATTAAAAGATAAATAATTAGCATTTGATATGACCACTATATGGACTACTGGAACATCAATATCAGTTACAATATTCTAGATCTGCTGTGAGGATGATGTGGTTTTAATAATCCACATCATGACAGTCTTGTTTTTGAGGTTTACTAATTCAGAATAGTTGCAAACTGTGAGTGTTCATGTAGTGACACCATAGTCTGTCTGTAGGTTTTGTTGTTCTTGTTCTCTAAATAATTTGTTTTGAGTGGTCTTTTGATGTGTAGGGTAAGAAAGATGTACTAACATATGTTAGATTGCTGTTTACTTTCACTCTGTATAGAACTCTGATGCATTGCTTATGGGGCGAACTTTTTAAGGGGGGCAAGTAAGCATAGGCAGGGTGTTACAACTAATTTGCTTAAATGAGGGTGCCTTTGTGGCTGTTCTTTTTTATGCTTTTTGGTGCCCTTTCTCAAAAGCATTCCATCCAAGCTGTGATGTTCTGTCTTCCTTGCACCCTAACGTTCGTCATTTTGCAGTTGAAGAATCTTATTCAGGCGAGGGTGCGCATTGTGAACCTGTCTGTAAACTTAGGTTTTTATGGATGCAGAATCCTCATGGTTGACTGTTGCACGCAGTTGCAGCATACTCTCAAGTTATCGTGTTTGTAGTTTTCCAACCCTCTTCATTCTAAATTGTACCTATCGGGTGCAGAATGGTAGATTGTGAACCACCAATTCTTGCGCAGCTTTCTGCAATGATATTACTTTTTTCTTGACTTTTCATATTTTCACACTATCAGTGATAGATTTTCATATTTGTTGTACACTATCGGAGACATCTATTATATGGTCAACATAGAAAGGAACTTTATCCTAGGATAGTTTCATCAACCGGTTTGCTGTTGGAATTTAACATATATGTGAAGACCTAATCATGGGTATGTCCACTTTATGTTTAAGTTTTGATGCTTTGCCTTTGGACATTTTGAAGTAAAGCTATATGTCTTCCCTTACCGTGTGCAACTCATGATTCTCACTGATATTTTGAGAGCAAAAGAAAGATAAAAATCCCTGTGACTGCAGAATTTTGTTTTGTTCTCTTTTTTTTCATAAAATCCCAGTAAGCGTTGGCTTTATCAAAACTTATAAGATAGACCATTAGTATTCTTCAGATTATTAGCAAACTTGATTGTCATGGCAGAGGCTAAATCTTGATTTCTATTTAAAGTGCGTGCCTTCACAGGCATCTGTTGTCTCTTGCTATTTATGAACCTTGATAGTTTATGATAGCAAAGTTTTCCCTTGTTTGTTTCACAGTTAGAGAATTAAATACGACCATCAAAATCTTCTTTTACTGATCTTTAATCACACCAACAAATGCTAGCAAATTTGAGTTAGGAAGAGAGCAACTGTTATAATAAAGCTTTATGAAACCTTTTAGGAAACCAACCCAAACTTTCTTTCTCACCTTAAAGGTGAAGTTCACAACTGGAACTATATTTTGTATTTTTATTGACCAAGGTCCATGAAACTGGTTCAATACAGTATGGTATACACCTCGTACCAAGACAAGGTGCTAATACTTTTCTCACTGTTAATTATAATACAATTTGAAACTGAATGAGCAGATTGGTATTGATGGTTCCATTTAGTTTGGATCGGTCTGATTTCTACCGAATCAAACTTGATACCTTACTGATATGGTATGAGAGGCCTTGCTGCTGAATGTGTTTCACTGTGTAGTGGACAGACGCACGTCTAAAAGAAAACTAGGCTAAGTGCAGTGGCTGAGAGATAATAAGACGGGCAAGGCTCTCCACTGTTTAACAGGAAATCCAGCTAGCTTATATCCAGACAACACTCAAAAACCATCAAGCAACACAAACTAGACCAGCAAAGTGCAGCCTAATATGTTTGAGATGAGGGTTTTAAGTTTTGGTCGGACATTCCTTGAGACAGGTTACTGCTCCAAGGATCAGAATGAGATAGTGGCACAAACAGTTTCATGAAAAAACCAGAACGATCCCATAAAAACTTGTTTGAAACCATTCTTGCCTCATCTAGTCGAAATTTTCAGGGCTGCTTAAAAGTTGCAATCCTTTGTATTGATTGCTAAGTATTCAGACAAAAGGAGATATCCAAGACTATTTTATTTAGATGGAAGATCGGACGACTGCAAGTTCATAATGCAATATTCCATCAAAAGATAAAGTTGATAATGCAGCAGAATTTGAAATAATGCCATACATTTTTAGATTCTTTAAAACGACAATACATTTATTATGCATTTGGCTTTTTCTAGGCATTAAGCCCGAGTCACTGGATCCAATTGTTCATTGGAAGTAACCGTTGGCACATCAAAATACGTACCTAGCTCTGGCCACCTTTTCTCTGCTTCTGAAGTTACTCTGCTTTATTCTTCCGCATCTTAATTCTTGTGTAAGTCTTGCATGGAGGCGGTGCATGTGGTGTGCAGGCTTGGTGACCTCGTGGGACCCTTCCAAAGCATATTTTGACCAAGCAAGCAGAATCTCTGCACGCTGAATCTGTGCAGAAGATGCAAAGGTGCAATGAATGCAAAAACGTGGGCTACCAAGTTGCTAGCATCAGTATCCATTGGCGAACCAAGCTCATGAGGTGAAAGGAGAGAACAATTCTCTGGTATATCTCGTAACGCCTGGCCTGTATTTTTAATTCTCGTAGCAGCCCGCCTGTTCAAAGTAGATGATTCATTCATTGTTCACTCATTGTATGCTGGAATGCTGGATTCGTTTGTGTAGCATGTCATTGCCATGACTCCCACGTTCTCAATTAGGTGTGCGGCTATAATCGGTGATGGTAGAATATATATCAAACGGCATCTTCGATTTATGTTGGTCAGCAGGTTTTGAAGATGGCGGAGGGAAGCACCTTCTCACCTGCCATCCAGTGGTTGATGCAAATCTAATCTCCTAATACAAGGAATTCCTTGAACCAAGGCCTGATGGTCGGGTTAGTGCTCCAGAAAATAAAGTAGGAGAATCTAGTTCCCCACTGACTCCTTTCGGTTTGTTTCGAATAAAGTTTGTAACAGGCAGGAAGAAAAGACGCAGACTTCATACAGACTTGCGAGAGAAATTGCCCTGGAAGAGCCACTGCATTCAAAGAGAGCTCTTGAGAAGGAGAGAAGGAAAGAAATTCCATGGGAGGAAAAGGTAGGACCGTGAGGTGCAGCAGGTGCGGCGTCCAGCTGGTCTTGCCGCCGTCTGCCCGCACCATCCGATGTGCCATCTGCCACGGTATCACCAACGTTGGGCCTCGCCGGGATCCGGTCCGGCAAGCAGTGGGCTTCGTGAAATCGATGGTCAATTCCTTAAATCCCCTGTTGGGCTACGGGTCCGGCGGGGGTTCGATGTCCTACGGTTACGACGGCGACGCTTTGTGGAATTTACCACCAAGCTATCCTCGGGTACAGGGGAGGAAGAGGGCGGTTCTGATCGGGGTGAGCTATACGTCGAGGCGGTATGAGCTCAGGGGGACGGTGAACGATGTGAACTGCATGAGGTACTTGCTGTGCGAGAGGTTCGGGTTCCCCAAGGAATGCGTCCTGGTTCTCACTGGTAAGGAAATGGTTGTTGCCCCCTGTTAGAACCGCTTAGCTTCTACTTACAGTCATAGGTTTCAGCGATGGAAGCAGTTTGCATGCAGTTGAGGTAGATGAAGTCACCCTGCATGAATAGAGGTTGAGAACGAGCATCGTGCATCCAAACTCGTGTCAAAAATCTGGAACAAGTTCAACGCATGCAGGGTGGTATCATGGTACTGCTACCTCCGTCGCATGTATAGACTGCACCATCCGTGGATCCCGTTTAGAAGTAAAAAAACCCGTAGTCAGTATGTGGTAGATGTTGATGGCTTTTTGTATTAGAATATAAAGTCCTCGTTCGAGCCTCGAAAGTGGAAGGTTGCGTCTCGAACCCTCGTCCACTTCACCCTGTGCTCCTAATCTAACCGGATATCATGGCGGACATGCCATTGATATCATAACCAACAGGAAGTGATCCTTTTTGACATCCGATTCCTCGTAATGATAATCGTTCCATGGCAAATGACAGAGGAGGAGCGGGACCCGTATCGAATACCGACGAAGGATAACGTGAGGATGGCGATGAGGTGGCTGGTGATCGGGTGCGAGGCGGGGGACTCGCTGGTGTTCCACTTCTCCGGGCACGGCGTCCAGAAGCCGGACACCGACGGCGACGAGGTGGACGGCTACGACGAGGCGCTCTGCCCCCTGGACTTCGAGACCAATGGCATGATCGTGGACGACGAGATCAACGAGACGCTTGTCCGCCCCCTCCCACCCGGCGCCAAGCTCCACGCCCTCGTCGACTCCTGCCACAGTGGCACCATCCTCGACCTCCCCTACCTCTGCCGCTTCAACAGGTAATTAATACGAAGCAACCATAGCCCTCAATTTTCTTTTACGTATATAATGGCAGTGACATTCTTGTAGATAGATATATTTCAACAACTCACATCTATTTCTTTCTTATGAGAGAGAAATTTAAAGCTCAACCTATCGACTCGGTTCCTCTTTGTTATGTGTGTGGATTAGTTTGGCGGAATCTTAAGACGTCATATATGCAACCCACATCAATGATTTAATGGTCATACATGTGACATGCAAGTCGTAAATCTGATCAATCCCAACCCGTATGTGATTTATAGGCAGGTTCGGTTTGTAGGTCTGGCTAAAAGTCAGCACTTCCAATTTAGCTTATGTTAATGTTGCCTGTCTTGTTTTGAAGCGACTTTGAACATGTAAATGTGAGTTGTTTGACTTCTTGTTGCCTTTTTTTTCAGGGGAGGGTTTTACCAGTGGGAGGACCACAGCCCACCATCAGGTATTTATAAAGGCACAAGTGGTGGGCTGGCCGTACTAATCAGTGGCTGTGATGATCACCAAACCTCTGCAGATACTAATGTGAGTACTTGACACGGCTACTCTCTTCTCGTACTGATGAGTGCTCGCAGGTTGTTTTGTTTATTTAGTGGAGCTCTCCTATAAAAAAAAGTCTTTTTGGTTCAGATCTTTTAGAATGTGCTAAACATTTTCTTTTACTACTTGGGAAGGGTAGTCCAGTTCGGTCATGATTAAATACTAACATTTTCAAATGCAAGGTTTACGTACCATTCCATGTAGTGGTTACCAATTTTGATGCTTAGATATTTTTATGGTACTGCCTGATTGCAATTCTACAGGGTTTTATTCTTTTTACAAGTATTTGGCAATGAAAATGAGTGGCAAGTCTTAATATTGCATATATAAAATCTTCGTAGTTTGCTTTGATGCCTTTTTAACTTCAAATTTCCACTACTGCCATTGGAATATAATTGTTATACATAAAAAAGTAATATGCATATGGCTAAGAGGCAATTATGTCTGAAATTTGGAATCTCTAATTTTGTACAGTTTTGTATCGGTCTTAATGGTAATGTAAACCTTAAAGCTAAACAAGGATAGCATATTTGCAGTCTCCCTTGCTTTTTTTCCTTCTTTTAGCTTCAGCTTCTTACTCTTCTCCTCTCTTATCCCTCTCTTCTCTTTCCTCCTGTCAGATCAGGCCAATTGTTCCATCCCTTCTTTCCCTTTAAACTGGCAACTTTTCTTTTTCATTTGCTTTCCCTTGGAATTTTCGCATAGACATGTGATAACTTTTATTTTTCTTTTTTCCTCCCCTTTTAAGGGTAAGAACTTCTCCATTTTTTTCTAATTTACCTACCATGACTTCCTTAACTGGAATCGTTTTCAGCAAGATTAAACAGACATTTTGGCATTCTACTTATGAACATAAATTTTATCATAGATTTAGCATGCTTAAGGTTAAAAAGACTTTAAGTAAATAAAAAATGTAAAGGTATTAGGACCAGATGCGATCCCTATTAAGATTTGGAAAGGCTTAGAAGAAATTAGAATCATGTGATTAAACAATTTATTTAACAGGATTGTAGCAACTAAAAGAATGTCATATGATTGAAAAAAAAAGTATATTAATATCCATATACAAAAATAAAAAAATATTTAAAATTGTATAAATTATAGAGGGATTAAGCTAATAAGTCATATAATGAAATTATGGGAGAGAGTAATAGAAAATCAAATAAGAGCTAAAACTTTGGTGTCAAATAATCAATTTGGATTTATGCCCGAAAGATCGACCATGGAAGCTATTTATTTATTAAGAAGATTAATGGAGAGAGATAGAAAAAAAGAGAAAAGATTTTCATATGGTCTTTACTGATTTAGAGAAAGCATATGATAAAGTATCTAGAGAAAATATATGATAGAGTACCTAAAGAAATAATATGGTAGGTTTTAGAGAAAAAAAGGAGTTATTAAAAGGTACATAGAATTGATAAAAGATATGTATGATAGAACAATAACAATTGTTAAAATAATAATAGGAGAAACTAATGAGTTTCCATATACTGTAGGTTTACATTAAGGATCTGCGTTAAGCCCGTATCTTTTGTATTAGTTATACATGAATTAACCAAACATATTCAAAATGATATCCCATGGTGTATGTTATTTGCAGATGATATAGTGTTGATTGATGAAATAAATTTGGAATAAATGCTAAGCTAGAGATTTGGAGAGAGGCTTTAAAATCTAGAGGTTTTAAGATTAGTAGAACTAAAACTAAATACATGAAATGTAATTTTAGTGGGAGTAGAAATACAAATGAAGAAATAACAAAGATTGCAAGCCAAGAGATATCAAGGAGTGAAAAATTTAGGTATTTGGAATCAATTATTCAGCAAGAAAGTGAAATAGGTGAATGATGAGGGATGAAGTGGAATGATGCAATCTAGGAGGAGATAGTAATAACTAAATGAAAAATGAAGTGAAGCTAGGCTATATTTTCATGTAAAAGAGCAGAAATTTTCATGAAGGGATTTGCATGTTAAACTAGACTTGGATGAAAATCCTTCAAAATAGTAAAGAGAAAGGATCTTTGTGGCTAAGAAACCACACGGGCTAGGGCTTAGTTACTCTAATATTTCAGATCGAAAAATATTAAAAAAGAGGGATACCCGGCCATTAATATATCAAAGATTGGAAGATTTACACTCAAGGATGAAGTTCTTGGATGACAAGGAGATTCCTCTAGTTGTAGGATTTTTTGCATCTGTTTCTTGTCACGGAAGATCTTCTTCTTTGGAATCTAGAATTTTTGGGGATCCTACACAAACTAAATTAGAGTTAAGAACATAAAAATTTGGTGGAGTATTAATAAAATGAAGGAAGAGGAATGAAAGATTGAAATTAAATGAAGCTTGGCGGATATGAGGTAGCTTGGCCGATCTTCTTTGTGGAGTCTTCTTGCACCTTGGAAGATGGGATAGGATGGTAGAATAGAATAGAGAATGGCTAATGGATCTTGGCGTGTAGATGACTTTCTTGAAGTAGCTAAGGACCTCTCACCCACTCTCTCTCGGAGGACATTTGCCAACACAAATGAAAGAAAATAAACTCAACTTTCATTCATCATAAATTGTCTTTACAAGAGAGAGCTTGGAGTAGTATTTATAAGCCTCCAAGAGACTTTTGAAAATTCGAATTACATGAAGCTTTTCATGGGAAGTTGCAACCTAAGCTAGCTATAAGGATGGAAGATTAAAACAACTTATAACTAAGCTTAAGAAGAGAGAGAAAAGTGGATGGCTCCTTTGAATTTGAATTCTCCTTGGTGATGTAGCATGTGGTGATGTGGCTTGATGAGGTGTACACCAAGAGGTTGACATGGCACCCAACAATGCTTGTTGAAGTGGCATCCACCTTGGATTGATTTGTTGGAGTGGTTGAATGCATCCAATTTTCAAGCTTACTTGCTTACCTTGAACCCAATTCCATACCTCTTTTGGACCCAACTACTAAACTCACTAAATACAAACCTGATCCTACTTGGACTCAAGAACCCAAATTGAAATAAACCAACTTTAATTACATAACTCAAATTCAAAGAAGTAAAATTGTTACTCTATTTACATGACACATGAAAGAATTAAAGCCATACTGAATTAAAGCGAAGCCTCTTTCGAACTTTGGTGTTCGCACCAGTGAAGATGTGAATCATAGAGTTAAAGCAGGATGGATTAAGTGGAGTGCTTCGGGAGTATTGTATGATCCGTGCGTCCCATAAAAATTGAAAGAAAATTTATATAAAACCGCTATTAGGCCAGCTATGCTATATGGAACAGAGTATTGGGCAATATTGAAACAACATGTGAATAAATTAAGTATAACAGAAATACGTATGTTAAGATGGATATGTGGTAAAACTTTAAAAGATAGAAGTAGAAATAAACATATAAGAAAAATGATGGGAGTAGCCCCAATTGAAGATAAAATGAGAGAAAATCGATTACGGTGGTTTAGACATATACAATATAGACCTTTAGATGCTCCAGTTAGAAAGAGTGATCTTTTAACAATTTATGGTAAGGATAGAGGTAAAGGTAGACTTAAACTAATATGAACAGAAATAATTAAAAAAGATAAACTATTTATAATTTAAATATCGATTTGGTTCTGAATAGAGCAGAGTGGAGGAAGCAGATTCATGTAGCCGACCCCATGTAGTTGGGAAAAGGTTTAGATGAGTTTAGTTGAGTTGAGTTATTTGTGTCACTATAGATGGCCTCAAGATTCAATAATTGAGCAAGGAGGAGATTTCACATAAATAGTGTGTATGATAAGTTTGGGCAGCTTTGGAGGACAAACTTGAATGGACAACTCTATAAATCAAGGAGTTATCTTTTGATGGAATCACTAGAGATCATAATCATCGGATGTGCTGTACTATAAGAATTTGCTTGCTACTTGTTGAAGAAAGCAAAATTTGCAGTTCTCTGCTCACACACTTAAAAGTGCAAATTTTTGTTGATATTTCATGATAAACATTATCTAATTGCAATCTGGCCATGTATCGAAGTGTATTCAATCATGGTTTGGAAATGCTTTGCAAAAACTTTGACCTTAGATCCTATCTCCAAATATTGATCAGCCTCCTGTGAGTTTTTCATTTTTGATCATCTACTTATTATAATGCAAACTTTATGGTCTATAGGATCAGTTAAAAAGGTAAAATAATGAATTTCATGCATATCACTTCTAGACTCTTAAATGTTAATATTTATTCATCAAGTAGCTGTCTATTTTTTATTAATCCTTTGGCTGTATTGTTCTGTTTTGCAACAAGTGTTGTTCATTGTTTTTATTTTGTAACAGGAGAAAATGATTACTGCTTGATAGAAATTGCCGTGAAGCGGGAATGTGTTTCTTTTTTTTTTTCTTTTTATATTTTTTTTTTGGTACACATTTGTAAAGGAAGGAAAAGAAATTTGATTAATGTGATTCAATCTCTGCAGGCTTTCGCAGGCTCAACCTCAACTGGTGCCATGACTTACAGTTTCATTCAAGCATTGGAAAGTGAACCTGGAACTACCTATGGTCGCTTGCTGACTACCATGAGGTCTGCAATCCGTGATACCAACACAGGCATCGGAAGTGGCCCAATAGCTTCTCTTTTAAGAAAGGTGTTCACCTTTGGTTTGACACAGGTATGCTTTTCCAATGAGCTGCTCTCCAGCACTAATTTCATATCTAAGCAAAGATTTTATTGCTTCTGTCTTCCCTAGAGTTCACCGAGTTAGTCCACTACAACGTCACTTCGTGTTTTGTTGCATTTGATCCAACAGTGCTTTATCAAATCTGGAATGCGGATGCATGAAAAGAGACTTAGGTACCTATTTTACTTTGGTAGAAATGAAATTCATAATGCACCAGGAATTGATCATTTGCCAAAATAGCAGAACCTTTGCCTGATAAATTGTATGCTCTGGAAGGATTAGGATGAGGTATTTCTACTTTCTGTTGTCTGTTATTTAATAGTCAAAATCTAAGTTCTTTTCAAATCCAATTCTTTTTTTTTTCAAAATTATTTAAATATAATTCTGTTATTTAATAGGTTTTAGTCACATAGGATGTGAAGAGAGTTGCTTAATGTTCCCCATGATATTAAGTTTTAATAATATAATGTAGTAGTTCCATGAACTTCAACATGTTATGTGCACTTTTCTGTGTTTGTTTACACCTAAAAGTATATCAGGTGGCTACCGGCTATAAGATGTAATCTCATCATCATGCTAAAAACTCAAAATTGCAACTGAAATAATGAGTATCTTGCAATCTCTCTCAAAGTGAATCAGGGTCTGCTCAGACCACAGGAGATTGATTATTATACTTGAGCCATTTTTTTTGCACACATCAGTAAGATTGTGCAAGTTAATATGCTAAATAGGATGCATTAAAATAAGCCCTTAAACATTTCCCTGTATGTTAGTTATCATATGTTAAGCACTTGTACTCTGGCAATATATAGAAGTTGAAAGAGTTGGCTACCGGAGATCAGGAGATGTGATATGTAAATACTCTTAAAACTTCAGAAATGTATCAAGAAGGTCTGGTATTGGGTATTGGGTATGTATGATGCATGTGGTTTATTAATTGAACTAGTATAGTTGGCACAGCCGATCTTTTACTATTACGAAAGAAGAATGGCCTAAGAGAACGAAAAGGTACAATTCAATAATATCCTGACCCTGGTTCGTAGATAGACACAAATGGTTCCTAGTCCATATTAGAACCATATGCTCTGCATGTAATATGGAAGGCTGGCTTAGTGTGACCAGACTTTGAGGCCTTGGCATGGGAAGCTGATACGGCAATACTTTGGATAGGTGGTCAGTCAGTGTGGGAATCTTCTTCTGCTGTTTTTAACTAATTCTAATAGCCTACCTATGTTTTGCGACTCAGCATTAAAGAATGGCTATAGCTTTATGGTGAAATATGGGAATGGATGTAGCTTGGATTCCTGTCACTTGCATCAACATATTTCAAGTTACTAAATCTTGGTGCATAGGATCAGGCATACATTAATTCATGTGGATTCATGAGAGAGAAGACATGTTCTACTTTTTATGATAGTTTATTTTGAAATGAACCCAGATGATGCTATGATGAGCTTTTTCTATTTTTATTTCATCAGTAGTGTCCTAAAAAACAAACTAGTTCTTGATTTATTCGATCTTATTTTGCTTATCATTCTACACTTTTAGAGATAGAGAAACCGACTACAACTGTGACTTATTTGTTGAGAATTATGATGGGAGTGCCATCCTATTTCTTTATAAGAAGCAAAAGAAATAAATACTTATGTCCTACCCTTTGTAAATACCTCTCAAGGTTTGAATCCAAAAGTACATTTGGATGAGGGTGCTTTTGGTGGTGCAGAGCCCACGTTGCTAGGGAATCTGACGAATCAAAAGATTGAATGTAGTGTCTATTTCTTTCAGAAGTTCAACTTCAATGAGAGGATTCTGCCAAATCTTCATGCGGCACCACTTCTTGATCTGTATGCTAATAATTTTTGTCATCAATCGTTTAGTTGGATGACCTAGGATTGGCTTCCACAGTGGTTATATCTGAAATCCTCATAGATGGCTAGACTTGGTGAAGCATCCATGTGTTAAAAAAATATCATAGCACTGGGCAAAAATAATTCTGAAGATGCATTGAAAAAGCCTTGTGTAGGTTATCTTATGTGATATATAGATAACGACTTGATTTCAAAAGTATTCTGGAAGTCATGGCGTCAAATCATGAAATATTAAAGGAAAAAAGTACTTAATTATGAAAATTGGACGTTTTTAAATAAAGATATGCAAAGAAATATGATCTTGGAAATATTAACATCTAGACGCTGATGTACCAACTGAAAATAGAGTAAATTAGAATGCAAAATAAGCCATTTAATGCACATGATTTATTCATCTGTGCTAATTAGTGGTCAGTGTCTTTTGGAACTTTTTCTGGATTGTCATGTGGCTGAAGCACATGCTTCCTTATATGCCAAATGTCATATATATATATATATATATATATATATATATGTGTCCAGTGCAAGAATCCTGCTTTTCATGCTGATAGTTGATTGTGACATCAGAATGCATTTATATATTTTCATGATGAGATAGTTGGCATTCCTTTTAGTTGAACTGACAGATCAAATTTTCGTCATGACTGCATACAATGTTCGTAAGGAATGCAAATATCCGATCTCTTTTTTGGGTCAAAGCAAATATCTTATCTTCGGTTGTTAGATCTATGGAATTTCGTTAGCCTCGGAGTCACTGGTTTCAAATTTAGACATTTCATGACATGACTTCAATCGGTTTTGCAGGAGCCTCAGCTGTCTTCTTCAGAGATGTTTGATATTTATCGGAAGCCATTTCTCCTGTAATTCTGTGTCTTATCAATTAAGTATATCGTAACAACGCTAAGCAAACTGTTACTTGCGTCTGGTGGCTCATGTATTGATACTTGGCTATTTCCATTCAACCCGTATTTATCTATAGTTGGATGCATATATTTGTGGTTTGATCATTTAAAATTGGTTTGTCTTGTTGCGAGTTGCGACATCTGACATTTGAATTATCTGCAAGACAGCTATATTTCCCGCTCTTTTTTTTTTTTTTGTCCCTCATTGGAATGATATAGTAATGTAGTTTGAGGAATACAACAGTAAGACCAGCTGCAAGAACCGCTAATGATAGCATCCAGAAATGAAGTATGTTGAGTGGCTTATTACAATTTTCCAACTACCCTAAGTAGCCTTAAGGTTCCAAAGTCTCTTAGATTTATCATTTGCTCATAAAGCTACTAATGGGGCTGATAGGGCAGCACCCAATTAAAGGTGATAATCACACTCCTAGATAATCTCTAATTGGCCATCCGAGTAGGACCTTCAATCGGCTACTTGGACAAAATCTTTGATCGGTCACCCGGATCAGACTTCTTGTGAGGCCCATATGCATAATCCTTGCCGCTCATGACGGCTTGCATGATCCTCCACGATTCAGAATTTCAACGAAAATATTTTTTTCACCATGAGAAGCAAATCTTGTCAACAATTATGGTGCGATCCTGCCAACTGTTACGGCACATTAGGAGCGAATTCTGCTAATACAGTTATTTCATGAGCTCCAACAGTTTTCATAAATGGGTAAGAGGGACCTTCGACAAGTGAGTATCACACACATAGTCAAACATTGGAGCTTTCTTTCAAGCTTACGGCTGTTGCCTAGAGCACTAACTTGAGCGTTGAGTATCCCCATCGGAATCCTTGGTTTAGGGACTTTTTGCAGGTTCTCAAATGAAAGGAGCCTATTAGAGACCCCTGATCCATTAGAGAAGATAATTGGAGGCTCGCAGACGGTCGAGGAGGTATTTTAGCGACAACAGATTGGCATGCCAGGTAGGAGCGAGACATAAATCAGCAATAGTAGATTCTCGTCCCCTCTAGATCGAGACATAAATCAGCAATAGTAGATTCTCGTCCCCACTAGATCAAAATGGCGATGATAGCGCACACTCAAGAGGCCTCTACCAGTCGTGTGGAAGAACTCTCGCGGCAAATCGAGTAGCAGGAGGCCAACCCCCCTCTCTACCATCGCCACCACCTTAGACCACCCAATCGGACCCACTCGCAACCCTCACCCAGCAAGTTCAAGCGCTAATGGCGATGGTCCAGGAGCTGTAGGAGCTTACATGATCATTGTCCTCACCGATCAACCCCTGAAGGCCATACTGACTCGACGGACACTTTCGGACGGTTGGCCAAGTAGGCTATTAAACTAGGAAAATTTGATATCTTCTATCAGCCTTGGTTGGCCATGAAGGCATAGGTTCTAGTGGACTTCGTGGTCGAGTGCACATGGGCCGAGAGCCAGCCGAAGGAGGCTTCAAATGGATCTTATTGCCGAATCGGCTGAGATGAAAGAGACCTGAATCCTTCACATCGACGACGCCTCTAACTCCAAAGGAAGTGGAGTACGGCTGATCTTTGCAACTCGGAGGGGATAGTTGTAGAGTATGCCCTTTCGATTCCTCTTCAAGGCCACCAATAACCAAGCCGAAAACGAAGTCATGTTGGTGGGACTAAAGCTTGCACGGAAACTCAAAATAAAGCATCTCAGAGCCTTCACCAACTTTCAGCTAGTCATCGGACAAATCATGGGAGAATACAAAGCCCAAGACCCCATCATGTCTCGGTACTTAGACAAGGTTCGCTTACAAGACCTCTGCATTAGCCTACTTTGGCATCAGCTACATCCCTAGAGGCAAAAACGTTAGGGTCGACACCCTGTCTCGGCTAGCCACATTAGCGAACAATGCCTTGGAAAGGACTTACATTGAGTATTCGAAAGCCCCGAGCATCAACATCGCCGAGGAAGTATTGCCAGTCACATAAGAGCCAACTTGAATGGATGCCTATGTCTGCTACCTTATAACAACACCCTTTCAGACGATCTCGAAAAAGCCAAATTGCTCAAATGGAGAGCTTTCAGATTCGTAATAATGGATGAACGACTATATAGAAGGTTGTTCTCCTACCCCTTGCTCAAATGCCTAGGTCCAGCGGACACCGATTATGTCCTTCAGGAGATACACGAAGGCATTTGTGAGAACCACCTAGGGGGCAGGTCACTAGCATAGAAGGCGCTTCACCAAAGATATTATTAGTTTACCATTTGAGAAGATGCGGCCGAGTTGGTTCGAAAGTGCAATAGCTGCCAACGACATGCATACATCCAGTGGCAGCCTGCTTCCCACTTAAGCCAGCTCTCATCCCCATTGGCCCTTCGCTCAGTGGGGCATGACCATCGTTGGTCCATTTCCCTCAGCATCGGGCCAACAGAAGTTTTTGCTCATCGCCATCGACTACTTTACCAAATAGATTAGAGTTGAGGTACTGGCACGCATCACCAAAAGTAAGGTGAAGTCCTTTTGGAAGTCTATCATCTGCTGCTTCAGACTACCCTACCCATTATCATCGACAATAACCAATAATTCAACTACAAGACATTCAAATAATTCTGTGTCGAGTTGAATATCCACCATCGGTTTACCTCTGTTGGCCATACAAAAACCAACGAAGAAGCTGAGGTGATGAACAGAACCATCCTCTAGGGCCTTCGGATCCAACTGGATGAGTTCAAAGGTAGATCAGTGGAGGAGCTCCCAAGCGTATTGTAGGCTTACTACACTACTCTAAGAATATCCACCGAAGAGATACCATTCAGTCTTTCCTTCGGGTTAGAAGCAGTCATTCCAGTTGAGATTGGCCTCCCAAGATTACAGATGGAATCATACAGCAAAGAAGGCAACCTCACATAGTTGAGAGCCAATATCGATCTTATCGATGAAACGCACGATCGAGCGCGGATCAGGATGGCAGTATTTCACCAGCGAGCTGTAAGGTACTACAATGCTCGCGTGCATCTCAAGACCTTCCACCCAGGGATCTCGTCCTAAGGCATGCTGAAGTTTTCAAACCTACAGAAGGAGGCAAGCTCTCCCCAAATTGGGAAGGACCTTATTGGGTCACCGAGATACTTCACAAGGGAGCCTACCGGATCGAAAGCTCAACAGAAAGCTAATCCCCTGCACATGGTGTTGGGTTACGGAATGAAAAATCCTAATCTAATTGGAATAAAATTGCAGCGGAAAAAATAAATTTATAACCCACCAAGAATCACATGCGTTTCATAAAAACCGAAAGAAGGATAAACAAAATATTACCTTTTGTTATTATTACCTTTTTAATCAGTATGTAATCCTTCTGTTCTTGTGTTGGGTTTTCTCGGATCTTCAAAGGTGCTGCCTTTCAGAAAGACGATCACCCTCTACAAGTATCCACACACGAACGGACACCAAAATGGTTTTGAATGCTAGTTCAACCATTCCATTTTTCACAAAAATGAACCCTTTTCAACTCTCTGTTTTTCATCTTTAAGGCAAAAGATATGACGCTTCAAAAGCCCCCAATCGACGTGACCTTTCAAATGCCCCAATCGACGTTACCTTTCAAATGCCCCACAGACTCTAAAACGTATATATCGAACATATATACAAGCTGCTAGGAATTTTGGTTAACTAAGATTTTAATTGATATTTATTTAAAACTCCTTTTAAATAATAACAATTTAAATCCTTTCCTTACAAAATAAGGAATATATATTTTTAACCAAAAAAAACTTTATGGATTATTTCCTTATCCAATAAGAAAATGTAACAATTTAATTACTTGTCACAATTTAAATTACGAATTTAAATTTTCTCAAAATTAAACTCGAATCTAAATGACAACTAATTATTATTTGTAATTTAAAATAATCTCATCATTTTAAATTATATAGAGAGTAACAAATCGTAACCATTATTGTCCGTTCTTAGTGTGCGACCCTATAGGTTCAATTAACGTTGGCAGTAGGCCTAAATCACATTTTGAACCTACAAGTCATAAGCGGCCTCTAGCAAGACATTATGACTACCCAAGTTAAATGAAAAGCTCATGTTCCGAGACAACCTTAAAGTAGCTATTAACATAATCCTTTTGTCACATGATATCTTGATAGAATATAAGGCATGGATAAAGTCAACCTTATATCTCTCTATCTTTAATTTCTCGAAACCCAATTAGACTGACTAAACAAATGATATTGATCTCCATCAATTCATTTGAGCATGGCCATGCATTTCTCAGTCTCAATCATCGAGGGGCCCAGAGATATCTCTCTTATAATAAGAGGGACAAATTCCATCTTAATCACTCACATCTCACTACATGATTCTTATTATGTTCAATCATAATCTTTATAATCATCCGGTTAAAGACAACGTTTGATTATGTCAAAACATAATATTCCTCATGTTGAGAACTATGGCAATCTCAGGTCTAAGGATTTAATGACACAACTACTAGAGATTAACTTATGACTTTGATCCATGTATTAATCTCAAGGCGGGTCTTGTCCAATATTTGTTCTCAACAAATACATATAAATTTGATTTGTATCTCATACACATATTCATCCCATGAATATCAATCAAATTTCATACTAATCTTAATTTATTGTTATTCCCACAACAATAACCGATTAGGGACATTTAGAATAATTCATAATATTATTCAAGGACATTATTATATAATAAACATGCAAATTATGATAATAGTAAATGTTCATAAATATTCAAAATACCATGTCCATACAATAGGCCTAGGGCACTATTACTAACAATCTCCCACTTGCACTAGGCCCACTCATCAATGTATCTAATACCTATGAACCTAGCATGACGATCATGCTTTGCTTGTGGTAGAGGCTTAGTCAATGGATCAGCAACATTGTCATCTGTTGGAACTCTGCATATTTTTACGTCACCTCTCTCAATGATTTCTCGAATGAGATGATAACGCCTAAGAATGTGTTTGGATCGCTGATGTGACCTAGGTTCTTTTGCTTGTGCGATAGCACCATTATTGTCACAATAAACATCAACAGGATTTGTGATGCTAGGAACCACTCCAAGGTCAGTAATGAACTTCTTGATCCAAACTGCTTCCTTTGCTGCATCAGATGCTGCTATGTATTCAGCTTCAGTTGTAGAATCAGCAACAGTGCTTTGCTTCGAACTCTTCCAGCTAACAGCACCACCATTTAAACAAAACACATATCCTGACTGCGATCGAAATCATCTTTGTCAGATTGAAAGCTTGCATCTGTGTAACCACTTACAACTAGATCATCTTCCAATCCGCCATACACCAAGAACATATCTTTAGATCTTCTCAGATACTTAAGAATGTTCTTGACCGCCGTCCAGTGACTCTCACCGGGATCTGACTGGTATCTACTCGTTATGCTTAAAGCATAAGAGACATCTGGTCTAGTGCACAACATAGCATACATGATAGATCCTATTGCTGAAGCATAAGGAATCTTACTCATGCGCTCTCGCTCATCTTTTGTGTTAGGACACTGAGATTTGCTAAGTGTAATACCATGAGACATAGGCAAGTATCCTCTCTTGGAATCTTGCATACTGAACCTTTTCAGTACTTTGTCTATGTAAGTACTTTGACTTAGACCAATCAGCCTCTTAGATCTATCTCTATAGATCTTTATCCCTAGGATATAGGCAGCTTCACCTAAGTCTTTCATTGAGAAACATTTCCCTAACCAAGACTTGACACTCTGCAAGGTAGGGATATCATTCCCAATGAGTAAAATGTCATCAACATATAGGACCAGAAATACAATGGCGCTCCCACTAACTTTCTTGTAAACACAAGGTTCATCTTCATTTTTGATAAATCCAAACTCTTTGACTGATTCATCAAAACGAAGATTCCAACTCCGAGAAGCCTGCTTCAAACCATAAATGGATCTTTGAAGCTTGCATACTTTACTAGAATTCTCAGGTTGTACAAAACCCTCAGGTTGTGTCATGTACACATCCTCAAGTAAGTTTCCATTAAGAAACGCTGTTTTAACATCCATTTGCCAAATCTCATAGTCATAATATGCAGCAATGGCAATAAGAATTCTAATAGACTTAAGCATGGCTACAGGTGAAAAAGTTTCATCATAGTCTATACCATGAGTTTGTTTGAAACCTTTTGCAACTAGCCTTGCTTTGTAAGTATGCACTTTACCATCCATGTCAGTTTTCTTTTTGAAAACCCATTTGCACCCAATAGTCTTTGTACCTTCAGGTGGCTCAATCAAGGTCCATACCTGATTATCATACATGGATTGGATTTCAGACTTCATGGCCTCTAACCATTTCTCAGAGTCTGGATCTAACATAGCCTCTTGATAGGTAGTAGGTTCATTTTGATCCACTAACAATACATCATGATTATCAGTCACAAGAAATCCATATCTCTCGGGCTCATGACGTATCCTATCAGATCTACGTAACTTTTGTGCTACAGGTGGTGTGTCAACAGTGGTTTGTTGACTTTGAGCATCCACAGGCGGTTCAATGTTATCTTGTGGTTCTCGAATCTCTTCGATTTGTACCTTGCTCCCACTGGTTCCTTTAGAAATAAATTCCCTTTCTAGAAAGACACCATTCCGAGCAACAAACACTTTGTTCTCAATGGGATTGTAAAAGTAGTATCCTTTAGTCTCTTTAGGATATCCCACAAAAAAATTTATCAGACTTGGGTTCCAGCTTATTTGAAACTTGACGTTTTACATAAGCTTCACAACCCCAAATCTTAAGAAAAGACAAACTGGGCTTTTTACCATTCCACATCTCATATGGCGTCTTTTCAACCGCTTTGGTTGGAACTCGATTTAGTGTGAACGCAGCTGTGGCAAGTGCATAACCCCAAAAGGTAAGTGGAAGATCTGTTAGACTCATCATAGATCGAACCATATCTAATAAGGTTCGATTCCTTCTTTCAGACACACCATTCCATTGCGGTGTTCCAGGAGGAGTTAGCTGTGGAATGATTCCACAACTTCTAAGATGGTCATAAAAATCTTGGCTCAAATATTCTCCACCTCGATCAGATCGAAGTGCCTTGATTGTCTTGCCAAGTTGGTTTTGTACTTCATATTGAAAAGATTTAAACATTTCAAATGATTCAGATTTGTGTCTCATCAAGTAGACATAACCATATCTACTGAAGTCATCAGTAAATGTAATGAAGTACTTGTAACCTCCTATGGCTTCTGAACTTAATGGTCCACATACATCTGTATGTATTAGGCCCAATAATTCATTGGCCCTTTCACTGTGTCCAGTAAAGGGATCCTTTGTCATCTTACCCAATAGACAAGATTCACATGTATCATATGATTCAAAATCAAATGAGTTCAAAAGTCCATCTTGATGGAGTTTTGATATGCGTTTCTCATTTATATGGCCAAGGCGACAATGCCAAAGATAGGTTGAATTTAAGTCATTGGACTTAACTTTCTTAGTAGTTATGTTATAGACAGAAGAATTGTTGGATTTTTGAAGATTCAAAACATAAAGACCATCTAGTAATTCGGCATTTGCATAGAACATGTCTTTATGATAAATGGAGCAATTATTATTCTCAATAATAAAAGAAAAACCATCATTATCCAAACAAGAAACTGAAATAATATTCCTACACATTGTAGGAACATAATAGCAATTGTTCAAAACTAACAAAAGCCCACTGGGCAAAGAAAGTTCATAACTTCCTACAGCTAAAGCAGCAACTTTTGCTCCATTGCCTACTCGAAGATCAACTTCGCCCTTCTTCAGTTGTCTACTCCTTTTGAGCCCCTGCACATTTGTGCAAATGTGAGATCCACATCCAGTATCTAATACCCAGGAACTAGAAGGAGAGAAATTAATCTCTATAACATAAATACCTGAAGAACCGGTCTCACCAGTCTTCTTCTTCTTCTTTAGATCCTCCAAATACAGCTTGCAGTTTCTCTTCCAATGACCAGGTTCATTGCAAAAGAAACAGACACCCTCCTTTGGGGCTTTAGCCTTGGGTTTAGGATTGGGCTTGGGTTGAGCATTGGACTTTCCAGCCCTTTCCCTTACCCTTTCCTTTTCTTTTCTTCATAAGGCCCTTTCCCTTTTGAACCATCAGAATATGGCCAGGCTTGGACTTAATATTCTGTTCAGCAGTTTTAAGCATCGTATGCAGCTCAGAAATTGATTTGTCCATTTCATTCATGTTATAGTTCATGATAAACTGATCATAACTATCAGGAAGTGAATTTAGGATCAAATCTGTTGCCAACTCTTGGCTCATTGGAAATCCAAGCCTATCAAGGTGCTCAATATAGCCTTTCATTTTCAACACATGAGCGCTAACTGAAGCACCCTCAGCCATTTTACAAGAGTGCAATGCCTTGGTAGTATCATACCTTTCTTGCCTTGCTTGTTGCTGGAACATTTCCTTTAGATTGACAATCATATCATAAGTTTCCATGTTTTCCAAATCTTTCTGAAGTTCAGAACTCATGGTAGCTAGCATCAAGCATGCAACATCAATAGAGTCATTATGATGCTTCTCATAAGCATTCTTTTCAGCTCTAGAAGCATTATCGGCTGGTTCTTCAGGGTGAGGTTGATCCAGGACATAAAGCTTCCTTTCTTGTTTGAGAACAATTCTCAAATTTCGAAACCAGTCAAGGAAATTAGTCCCAGTAAGTTTGTCCTTCGCAAGGATTGATCGCAGTGACATAGTAGAATTGTTATCATTGTTGGCCATCTACAATAAATGCAAAGTTCGTTAAGTATTTTGATTATGAAAAACTCCCACTAAATTAACAACCCTCAATGATAAAATCATATTAATTTAGTGAGCTAAGATCCATATTTATACTCAACTTTAAGTCAGCTTTGGCATGACGCTTAAAATTAAGTTTTTTAGGTAGGTAACTCTTACCAATTGCAACTCATGCAACTCTTAGAAATTTATGGGATTATGACATCATATGTCTCGGCATGTTTAAATCCCATCTCATGCCATTAGGCCCAAAACCGTTTTGATAACCTAATTAAGTTAAACCATTTTTAAACATATGGGTAGCACCATTACCCATCTTGCCTCACTAATGTAACCCAATGTACTTCTACTTTGGTAGAACCCACATTAAGGTGATAAAAGCCTTGACAAGTGTTCAAATATGGATGGCATGTCAACTTAAGATTTTATGTGAGGGATCTAGATAGATTAACAGATCTCATCATGCATTTAGTATCACATACTCATTGATATCATACATAGCATCACATACTTATGAAACATCATACATAGCATCTCATACATGTATATAATAAACATGTCATAGTATGACCTTATCAAGATTGATCTTCATAAGCCAATATGAAGATCAATGGTCAATCCTAGGTAATAATGAGCAACACCATAATGTCTACTTGACCATCATCATGTGCATAGACACCTAGCTCCTCTATCACCATGGTTGGATTGCAGGATTTTAAATGGTTTGCTTTGTCTTCTTGCTTTATTACAATAAATAAACAAATACTACTAAAAGTAAAAGAAAAATTATAATGAAACAAAATAGCACGCAGGCCATATATATGATAATTACAACCCTTGTAAAAGAATAATAAAAACCTGCCAATCATATTGGTCACAAGGCCATACCATGCACCATACAAAGCAAAGCAACACACCATGCAAAATATATCATGTTATCATATAGCATATACATATTGCATTAAAGAAAATAGGCGTGTTTTTAAAACCAATTAAATTTACAAGGCGCTCTGATTAGGTAGTACTGCGGTTCCTAAAATTTGGAGATACAATAAAGTTTCATCCTAAAATTTGATTTTATTGATCTCATCAATAAATTTAAGGCTCACATCCGCACCACCATAAACAGCAATTGATAAATCCTTATTGATATGTGAATTCAGTTCATGTATTAATCTAATTAAGACATCACCGAAATCATATATCAAGATATTAAACACTTTAATTGCAATATCCCATTCGGATTTTTAATCATATTAACGAATCCTTACAGGAAACAGATTCATCAATTAACACCTTAGAAAACCTATTATCTATGTCGTTCGTGCAAACACTAATATCATATATATATACAAGAACGCAAACCATGCCAAGATCATATACATCTCATACATACAATCAAACATGGCAGTTTCGATTTTTATGAAAACGCAAGAGGCTCTGATACCACTGTTGGGTTACGGAATGAAAAATCCCAATCTAATTGGAATAAAATTGCAGCGGAAACAAAATAAATTTATAACCCACCAAGAATCACATGCGTTTCATAAAAACCGAAAGAAGGATAAACAAAAATATTACCTTTTGTTATTACCTTTTTAATCAGTATGTAATCCTTCTGTTCTTGTGTTGGGTTTTCTCGGATCTTCAAAGGTGCTGCCTTTCAGAAAGACGATCACCCTCTACAAGTATCCACACACGAACGGACACCAAAATGGTTTTGAATGCTAGTTCAACCATTCCATTTTTCAAAAATGAACCCATTTTTCAACTCTCTGTTTTTCCATCTTTAAGGCAAAAGATATGACGCTTCAAAAGCCCAATCGACGTGACCTTTCAAATGCCCCAATCGACGTGACCTTTCAAATGCCCCAATCGACGTTACCTTTCAAATGCCCCACAGACTCTAAAACGTATATATCGAACATATATACAAGCCTGCTAGGAATTTTGGTTAACTAAGATTTTAATTGATATTTATTTAAAACTCCTTTTAAATAATAACAATTTAAATCCTTTCCTTACAAAATAAGGAATATATATTTTTAACCAAAAAAAACTTTATGGATTATTTCCTTATCCAATAAGAAAATGTAACAATTTAATTACTTGTCACAATTTAAATTACGAATTTAAATTTTCTCAAAATTAAACTCGAATCTAAATGACAACTAATTATTATTTGTAATTTAAAATAATCTCATCATTTTAAATTATATAGAGAGTAACAAATCGTAACCATTATTGTCCGTTCTTAGTGTGCGACCCTATAGGTTCAATTAACGTTGGCAGTAGGCCTAAATCACATTTTGAACCTACAAGTCATAAGCGGCCTCTAGCAAGACATTATGACTACCCAAGTTAAATGAAAAGCTCATGTTCCGAGACAACCTTAAAGTAGCTATTAACATAATCCTTTTGTCACATGATATCTTGATAGAATATAAGGCATGGATAAAGTCAACCTTATATCTCTCTATCTTTAATTTCTCGAAACCCAATTAGACTGACTAAACAAATGATATTGATCTCCATCAATTCATTTGAGCATGGCCATGCATTTCTCAGTCTCAATCATCGAGGGGCCCAGAGATATCTCTCTTATAATAAGAGGGACAAATTCCATCTTAATCACTCACATCTCACTACATGATTCTTATTATGTTCAATCATAATCTTTATAATCATCCGGTTAAAGACAACGTTTGATTATGTCAAAACATAATATTCCTCATGTTGAGAACTATGGCAATCTCAGGTCTAAGGATTTAATGACACAACTACTAGAGATTAACTTATGACTTTGATCCATGTATTAATCTCAAGGCGGGTCTTGTCCAATATTTGTTCTCAACAAATACATATAAATTTGATTTGTATCTCATACACATATTCATCCCATGAATATCAATCAAATTTCATACTAATCTTAATTTATTGTTATTCCCACAACAATAACCGATTAGGGACATTTAGAATAATTCATAATATTATTCAAGGACATTATTATATAATAAACATGCAAATTATGATAATAGTAAATGTTCATAAATATTCAAAATACCATGTCCATACAATAGGCCTAGGGCACTATTACTAACACATGGAATGTAGAAAATCTCCGCATGTATTGCCAATAGCATGTAAGGATCCATTAGAGGAGAGTAAAAAAGGGTTTCCATCACACTATTCCATCATCTGGCCTCCTTGTGGATTGAAGACTACCTCCAATTTTGCATTCGGGGATGAGTCCAGTCGGCTCATTACTTGGGCTTTTAACCACCATCACTTGGGCCATAGCGTCGGCCCACCTATCCTTGGCCGCCGTCAAGCTCTCGACTTCCCTCCTGGCCCTCTCCTCCGCCTCCGCGAGCCGGGCCTCCAACCCTCAGCTCACCTCCTTGGCGGCTTGGAGTTCTTGGTTGCAGCTGCCTCATGGTTTAGGATGGTAGCGAGCTCTAACGCTGCATTCTTTGCTTGGACCTGGGCAGCGGTAGCCCTACCTTGGGTGGCGTGACAGACGCTGTGGTCCAGTGGCATGCATCCCGCATGGTGAAGATGCTACTCAGTATCTGCAAAACGAAGAAGCGAAAGCCAAAACACCAAGTTATAGAGAAAACAAGTCGAGAATATGAGTTAGAAGCTACTTACCCACAGCATTTGGGGAAAAATATCGCCCATGATCTCTCTCATGCCTTGACAGCGGGTCTCCAGCTGGCTATCATGGAATGCTGAGGCCCTTAGGGGAACCGAGAGGGAAACCGGGATGTTTTCCCCCTCCTCGGCCCACTCGGTGGTCATCGGCTCCCCCACAGGAACCGCCGAGGGAACCGATGGGTTGGCAGGGCTGCCGGGAGCCACCTCTTCCATAGCCAGCATCGATGCAGATCTGGGGATCACCATCACCATAGGCATAAACACTGAGGCCACCACTGGCCCATCACCCCTAGCTTGCGGAGAAGCTTCTTCCGCCCTCAGTTCTGTCGTCGCCATCAAGCAGACAGTCGAGTTAGGGTTGGTTGCCCTCAGATGGGCAACCTGGGCCTTCCCAATTGGGGCTGCCTCGCTGTGAGCCCCCTGAGGTCGAGGCGGCATTGGGCACGATGGGTGGGGTTTCTTCATCTCTTGCTTCCCTGCATTGTCGACTGATCCTTTCCTCTTTTTGTTGACCCCTTTAGTTGGTCAAGGAAGAACTTTATCCCTGTGGCAAGCACACAAAAGGTTAGAAAAGAAAGGAGGAAAGAGAATAAAAACAAAAGAAAGAATATCCCTGCACTCGCCTAGGGTCAGCATTGGACTCGTGCCGACATAGAATAGGTTCTGCTTGGATAAGAGAGCCCGACAGGGAGGGACTTGAGAGTTCAGCAATTGATCAAACACCTTCCTATCGGCCAGCTCTATGGTCGAGTTTTTATTCGGGGATTGGTTTGGCTCCCTCTAGCTCCCTTTCACTTCGCTTACATGGGCAAAGAAGAAATGAGACTTCCATCCCTTGATGGAGGAAGGGAGGTCAAGTTTAAGAACTCTCCCCTGCCGGAGAGCAAAAAACCACCATCCTACCTCAGTCGGATGGCGGCAGGGGAGTACATGGCTCTGAACAAGAAGACTCTGGCTACTAAGCCATGGAAGTGGCAAAGCACTACAAAGGCACAAATGGTTCTAAAAGAGTTTGGGGACAATTGTGCTAGGAGAAGGTCATACCTTTTTAGGAGGTTCGCTATGAAAGGGTGGAAGGAAAGGCGAAGTCTTTCCCTAAAGAATTCCTCGTATAGGGGACTCCTCCGGCAGGGCTGGTGGTCACCCTGTCATTGGGACAGGGGATAGACAACATAATCTCTTTCGTTACTTTATACATGGCCCAGATTTCATCCACCTTTAATCATGTCATGGTCGAAGGAACGCTTTCCGGACCAGCTAAACTTGAAACAACGGTCGAAGAAGGCGCTGGATGAACCAGAGCTACCAAGGGCTCTCGGGCCACTACGTCGCCAACCCTATGGCGCATCAGAGAGGAATGTTGTTTGAAGAAGAAGACGAAAAACTTTCTACTACAAACTTCTTACCCTTTCTATGGAGGGGGACAGGACCCATGACTACCTTAAAGAAGGTCAAAAAAACCTAAGGGGCAACCCGAATAGAGAAGGAGAAGTCCAACCTGTGGAATAAGGAAAGAGACCTGAAAGACTTAGACAATGAAAGAAAGAGAAGAAACTTTGATAGCATTGGAAGCACAAAAGCTCGGTGGAGAGGATGAAAGGTTTTTATTCAAGGATTTTCAAAACATAAAAATCATCTCGCCCAATGGCGTGACACCATGTGGACGTTCATGATTGAGAGCTAGCACCTCAACCGACCAACGACTCTTCATCGCTCAAAAAGCGGCATTTCGATGGTGCATGGAAAAACGCAATTTATGGCGGAGCAATGATGGCGTGCGACTCCTCACCATTTAAAAATGTCGTCTCGATTCTACATGATGACTCACCGTATGCCAATAGTATGGACCCTACTACCTTACCCCTCCTCAGTGTGAAAAGACCACACTTCCCTGAAGGCACACCTGTTGATGCTGAATCACCAGTTTTATTTTCTTTTTTTGTTATGAGATCTCTTACTGAAGGAAGAGAGAGTCCCCTTCAAGCACCCTCCCCTTCCTCTTATCCCCTCCCGAGCTTCTTCTTTTTTTTTCTTTTTCAGGTCAGAAGGTCCACGTGTAAGATAAACGTTCACCCTAGCCCAGCGCCTGCAACGTGGTCATTTATCGGTAATTAATAATAAAGGTATTAAGAAACTTGCTCATGAAGATAAGGATCTTCATGATGACCTTGGTTATCCTAAGGGAATGTCAGGGTTAGTGGGAGTGTCAGAGTCAGAGAAAAGGATCTGGCCCTAAAACAGGAGCTCAGTATCTCCTTTTTCTAGATGAATGGTGATGTTCCAGTGTTTGTCTTATTCGAACCATTTAAAGTGTCATGATGCTTAATGATTCTCGATTTCTGTTCCGGATACGATAGCTCATCGTGTTTAGTGCTTCTGATATGAAAATGATTCCAAGATTAGGGGTCGCCCAGGACTAGGGGCCGCCCAGACCTTGGGGGGCCGCTTAGGACTAGGAGGCCACCTAGGACCTGCGGGCCGCCTAAGGCTAGGGGCCGCCCAGAACCTGGGGGGCTGCCCAGGGCTAGGGGCCGCCCAGACCCTGGGGGCCGCCTAGGATCAGGAGGCCACCCAGGACCTGGGGGCCATCTAGGACTAGGGGCCGCCCAGACTCTGGGGGCCGCCTAGGACCAGGAGGCCGCCCAGGACCTGGGGGCCACCTAAGGCTAGGGGCCGCTCAGGACTTGGGGGCCGTCTAGGACTAGGGGCCGCCCAGACTCTGGGGGCCACCTAGGATCAGGAGGCCATCAAGGACCTGGGGCCGCCTAAGGCTAGGGGCCGCTTAGGACTTGGGGGCCGCCCAGAATTAGGGACCGCCCAGACCCTGGGGGTCGCCTAGGACCAGGAGGCCGCCCAGGACCTGGGGGCCGTCTAGGACTAGGGGCCGCCCAAACTCTGGAGGTCGCTAGGACCAGGAGGCCGCTCAGGACCTGGGGGCCGCCTAGGACTAGGGGCCGCCCAGGACTAGGGGCCGCCCAGACCTTGGGGGCCGCCCAGGACTAGGGGCCGCCCAGGACCTGGGGGCCATCTAGGACTAGGGGCCGCCCAGGACTAGGGGCCGCCCAGACCCTGGGGGCCGCCCAGGACTAGGGGCCGCCCAGGACCTGGGGGCCGTCTAGGACTAGGGGCCACCCAGACTCTGGGGGCCGCCTAGGACCAGGATGCCGCTCAGGACCTGGTGGCCGCCTAGGACTAGGGGCCGCCCAGACCCTGGGGGCCACCCAGGACTAGGGGTCGCCTAGGACTAGGGGCCGCCTAGGACCTGGGGGCCGCCTAGGACTAGGGGCCGCCCAGACTCTGGGGGCCGCCTAGGACCAGGAGGCCGCTCAGAACCTAGGGGCTGCCTAGGACCAGGGGCCACCAGACTCTGGAGGCCGCCAGGACCTGGGGGCTGCCTAGGACTAGGGGCCGCCCAGTCCCTGGGGGCTGTCTGGGGCCAGGAGGCCGCCCAGGACCCGGGGGCCGCCTAAGGCTAGGGGCTGCTTAGGACTTGGGGGCTTAATTTTTATTTTCCAACCACATCATTTACTAACCATTTTATTTATCAACCATATCATATGCCCCCTCGCCCATGTCCCTTGTATTCATGTGCGTTGCACACGCGCAAGGGAGAAGGGCGGAAAAATTCGAATTTCAAATTCTAGCACATGATAAGTGTCATTTCGAGAAAAGGAAGAAAGAGGGAAGGCGCATATCTCTAGGAAGATAGTGTCTTTTCGCTTGTCCGGTCCCACTGGGGGAATGCCATGTGGCTTTGCGGCGCTCGAGGCGTTGCGTCCGAAACATAAAAAGGGGGGGCCGTCCCCTCCATCCCTTAGCCTTTTATTTTGTATATCCTTCTGCGATTTTACTTCTCCAAGTCCAGGTTAGTCGACTTCTTCTTCTCCTTTTTCTTTTTCCATGGATCCCTCCCAAGATAGGAAAGGTAAAGGCCCTTTGATCGAGCCCTCCCGTGAGGAGATTCTTCAGGCGCGTCGCCAGGCCCTCGGAGGGGTGACCATCCGCGGGGATCAACCTGTCGCTCGGCCTGCGCAGCCTGTGTCTAGGTTGTTACCCTAGTCTCCTAGGGCTTCCTCTTCATCTACCAGCCGTGAGGTAGGGCTCCCTGCGATTGCTTCTAAATCGGCCAGCCCGGCGGATGTCGCCTCAGTTATAACTTCCCAAGATCTTAGGAACCTTAGGGCTCAGTTTGGGATCCCTAGCAATATTCAGCTTTCCGTTCCTCTCCCCGAGGATAGGGTCACCCTAGCGCAACCAGGAAAGGTTGCATTATATGAAGAGTTTTTTAAGGGCGGTCTACGATTGCCCCCACATCCTTTCCTTGTAAACTTGTTGAACAGGTATCGCCTTATTCCCGCACAACTTACCCCCAACTCCATTCATGTCATTTTTTCATTTCTGGTGCTTTGTTCCTTTCATGGAGCTTCCGCCCGACTTTCCTTATTTAGGGCATTGTATAGGATTCGACATCCTGTTAGGGATGGGTGGTGGAGCTTCGCGTCGAGGCCTAAAAGAGTCCTTAGGCTTAACCTTCCTTCCAAAATTAAAGGGTGGAAGTCTCGATTCTTTTACGCACACTTGGAGGGGCTGGGCGTAGACTGGGGTATTCTGGATACCAGCTCTAACCAGAACTCGAGTGTCGATGAGAGAGACCGTGAACTTTTCAACACTCTGATTTTGACTATCATACCTCCCAGTAAGGAATTGCTATCAGAGGATTCGGGAGATTGCATTCGTGCCGGTGTCGCTGGCTGTAGTGCCGGTGAGCCTCGAAGAGTTTTTCTTTTTATTACCATTATAATTTTATTGCTTGTTTATACATCTGGTATTTGAATAGATGTCTTTTAGTGTACATATTATTTGTAGCTAGTATATTTTGTGTCCTCCTTTTAGCTAACCGCGTGCTTTCTATATTGCAGCAATGAAGTTTTCTCAAGACTCGCTGATATCGGGCCTCTGAAAGAGAGGAGGAAGCGACCGTGGCACGGCAGGAACCGAACCTAAAAGGCCCCGCCGGCCAGAAATGGATCGTCATGCCCAGCCTCTAGCGACTCTTCCCGAAGCAACACTGATAGAAGATAGCGAGGGAGAGGCAAGTCCTCCTAAGGGGATACCGATAGGAGATCCTGCCAAGGGGAGCCTTCCGACGGTCGCCCCATCTCCTGCTAAGGGCGCCGGGGGTCGATCGGGAGCACGGAGGCCGTCGAGACTGATCCGTCAGGCCCGTATCATCAAAGGAAGCAGGCGCTCCCGCCCCCGCTCCCTCGGATGCCTTGAGAAGTCCATCCCCGCCTTCCCAAACGCCTAGCCTGGGCGCCACATATAAAAGTTGTTTATCGGAAACAGTCCTCAAACTTTCGATCCTGCCCAGGTTTTAGGATAAAATGAGGAAACTATCACAGGAGGAGTCTTTTGACACTATGTTCACAGCCACGCTTCAGGTAGAGCTACGATCCTCTCCTCTCTCCTCCTTTCGCGATTACTGAGTTCTGGTATTTACCGAGTGTATATTGCAGATGTCTAACGGCCTCTTCGTGCTGCGCGAGGACCTGACCAAGGCCAAGTCTCGTAGTGAGAGCTTGGATAAAGAATTGGTAGAGACGAAGCCCGAGTCGAAAGCAGTACATGACCTTCGGGTCATCCAGGAGGATTATCGAACATGGCGGGGGAGGGCGGAGAAGGAGCTGCGGAGCCTAGATGCCCAATTATCCGAAGTTTGGGCAAAATTGCTACCAACAGAAGAAAGATTGAAGGAAACCGCTCTCAGGCTAGATCATACTGAGAATCGAGCCGACAACGCGGAGGCCGCGGCTCGTGATGCCATGGAAAAACTGGCTCTAGCCGAGAGGGATGCTAAGGAAGCTCTGGACAGGGTCGCAGCAGTGGAGACGGAGGCTCGGGAGAGGATGACCGCAGCCGAGGCTAAAGCTCAGGAAAAGGTGGCCGCGGCCGAAGCTAGGGTCCAGGAGGCCATCAAAGAGTACAAGGATTCTCCGAACTTTGCGTCGGAGCTCCACGAGGCCGCCATGGACGCTTTCATTCAGGGTTTCGAGAGGTGCAAACGGAGACTAGCCCGGCACTTTAAATTAGAAAACCTTGAATATTTTCATCCCGCGGACAACGAAGAAACATCTGATATGGAGGTTGAAGATGCGGTGGGTAGAGCGGTGATGACCAAAGACCCTGTCATAGAAGCGCCCACTACTGAGGAGCTGGCCTCTGGTCCAATTACCGAGAAGGAGCATCCCGAAGATCAATAGAAGGTGTCTAGGTTTATCTCGGTCTTAACTTTTTGTTCTTGACTTGGTCCTTTAAAGGACCTCTTTTTGTAAGTCAGTTGATATCAGCTCACAGACAATACTTTATAAAGTTTTACAGTGAATTGACCTTGAATGAGTAGACGCCACCTTTTACTTATTTGATGTTACTCGATGCTTCAACCGTTTGATTCCTGATTTCTACCCATTGCTTAGGAGATCCACCTGCGAGTTGATGTTAAGTCCGAATCTCAGGGTCGTTCTCCTGGCATACTATCTCAGGATGCAAGCCCTGAAATTCCGATAGGGCAGGCAGTTTAGGGACCCCCGCAGAGGAGTTTAACCTGAACTCGAGAAGGAACGGTGTCGTTCTGGGGGGGGGTTCCTAAAATCATAAGGCCACTAAGGCCAGCCTGGGAGTGTCCTTAGGATGTGGGGCCGCCGAGCTCCTTTGAAGGATTGTCTCTCGGGGGTAGTCGGATACCCACCTAAGAGTTTGGCTCGGGGCCGCCTAAGTCATGAACTTGAACCTCCTCAGGGGTAGGTGATACCAGCCTAGGGGTGTCCTTAGGACTGTGGGGCCGTCGAGCTCCTTTGAAGAATTATCTCTCGGGGGTAGTCGGATACCCACCTAAGAGTTTGGCTCGGGGCCGCCTAAGTCATGGACTTGAACCTCCTCAGGGTAGGTGATACCAGCCTGGGGGTGTCCTTAGGACTATGGGGCCGTCGAGCTCCTTTGAAGAATTGTCTCTCGGGGGTAGTCGGATACCCACCTAAGAGTTTGGCTCGGGGCCGCCTAAGTCATGGACTTGAACCTCCTCAGGGGTAGGTGATACCAGCCTGGGGGTGTCCTTAGGACTGTGGGGCCGCCGAGCTCCTTTGAAGAATTGTCTCTCGGGGGTAGTCGGATACCCGCCTAAGAGTTTAACTCGGGGCCGCCTAAGTCATGGACTTGAACCTCCTCAGGGGTAGGTGATACCAGCCTGGGGGTGTCCTTAGGACTGTGGGGCCGCCGAGCTCCTTTGAAGAATTGTCTCTCGGGGGTAGTCGGATACCCGCCTAAGAGTTTGACTCGGGGCCACCTAAGTCATGGACTTGAACCTCCTCAGGGTAGGTGATACCAGCCTGGGGGTGTCCTTAGGACTGTGGGGCCGTCGAGTTCCTTTGAAGAATTGTCTGCAGAAAATCTTCAAACATACACGCTTATTAATTTTAGGGTAAGTACATTACATTACTGGTGGTATTGCCGGAGATTATCTGCGTTCCATGTTCGGGGGATTAGTCGCCCATTCAGATCTTCAAGTCGATATGCTCCACGGTGAAGGACCTCCGCTATTTGGTAGGGTCCTTCCCAGTTTGGAGACAATTTGCCCCCTTCCGTTGGTTTAGACACCGAAGCCTTTCTCAGAACCAAATCTCCCTGACGGAAGCTTTTTGAGCGGACGCGGGTATTATAATACCTTGCCACCCGCTGCTGGTAGGCCGCCATTTTAATTCGAGCTTGATCTCTTGCTTCATCAATGAGGTCAAGATTGGCTCTTAAATTAGGGAGGTTGTCCGCTTCATCATATGATTCTACTCGAATACCCGGCAGGCCAATTTCGACGGGAATAACAGCTTCGGAACCGAAAACTAGATTGAACGTCGTCTCTCTCGTTGGTGTCCTGAGAGTTATGTGGTATGCCCAGAGTACACTCGAGAGCTCTTCCACCCACCTTCCTTTGGACATATCTAGTCTGGTCCTCAGTCCCCGTAATATCATACGATTCGTAACCTCGGCCTCTCCATTAGATTGTGGATGGCCGACGGAGGCGAATCGTTGCGTGATGCCGAGATCAGCACAAAAAGTCCGAAAGGTGACGTTGTCGAACTGTCGGCCATTGTCAGTGACAAGAGTATGTGGTATGCCGTATCGACAAATAATGGCCTTCCAAAAAAGGCTTTGACTTTGGCTTCAGTGATCCTAGCGAGTGCTTCGGTTCGACCCATTTAGTAAAATAATCGACGGCGACTAGCAGGAATTTTCATTGTCCTGATGCCGAGGGAAAGGGCCGAGGATGTCCATGCCCCACTGAGCGAAAGGCCAGGGAGCAGAAAGAGGGTTTAACTGAGAAGACGGTTGTCGCTGAATGCAGGCGTGCCGTTGGCATTGGTCACATCTTTTCACCAGTTCAGCTGCATCTTCTTGCATAGTCAGCCAATAATATCCTTGTCGGAGGGCCTTGCGTGCCAGAGATCGGCCTCCCGAGTGATTCCCACAGATGCCTTCATGAATTTCCCTAAGGACATAATCCGCATCTACCGATCTAACACATTTGAGGAGAGGCTGAGAGAAGGATCTCTTGTAAAGTCGGCCATCCAGCAGTACAAATTTAGAAACCCTCCGCCTGAGCAGCTTAGCTTCCTCATGATCAACCGGAGAACGCCGTCCTTCAAATATCGGATATAGGATTCCATCCAGGTTTTCTCTTGGGTAATGGGCAAAGCTTCTTCCACGGCCTCGATGCTAGGTGTCTCCAGGTACTCGATGTAGGTTTTGCCCATGGCGCTATCTACAGACGTAGCAAGCCGGGCCAACATATCAGCTCTAGCATTCTCACCTCTGGGGATATAGCTGATGGTAAAGTGATCTAACAAGGGAACTAACAGTTTAACCTTGCTCAGATATTGGGACATGATAGGGTCCCGAGCCTCATACTCTCCCCCACCTGGGCAGAAATAAGCTGCGAGTCAGTGAAGGCTCGGAGATGCTTGATTCTCCCATGTGCTAGTTTGATCCCGGCTAATAAGGCTTCATATTCAGCTTGATTGTTAGTGGCTTCAAAGAGGAAACGAAGAGCATACTCTAGTACCACACCCTCTGGGCTGGCGAGAATAAGACCAGCTCCGCTTTCCTGGAGTTGGAGGCTCCATCGACGTGGAGGACCCATGCCTTATCATTCACCTCGTCAACATCTAAAAGAATCCGGGGGAACTCCTCTTGATGTTCTTCAGACCAAGTGCATTCTACTAGGAAGTCGGCCAAGACCTGGGATTTCAGAGCTGCTCTGGGCTGAAATGACAAGTCGAATTCCCCTAGTTTAATGGCCCACTTGGCCAACCGGCCAGAGGTGTCTGGGCGAGACAAAATGGCTCTGAGAGGCTGATCAGTGAGGACGACTATAGGATGGGCCTGAAAGTAGGGTCTGAGTCGTCGGGCGGAGATGAATAAAGCAAAAATGACTTTCTCCGTTTTGGAATACCTCTCTTCTGCACAATGAAGTACTTTGCTGGTATAATACACAGGTCTTTGAGTGGCGTGATCACCGACACGCACCAGAATGGAACTGACGGCTTCTGAGGAAGCCGTAAGATAGAGGAAGAGCTTTTCTCCTTCCTCCGGTTTAGACAACAGGGGTGGTGTGGACAAGAACTCCTTAAGTTCTTCAAAAGCTCGTTGACAGTCTTCCGTTCACTCAAAACCGTCGCTTTACGTAAGACCTTGAAAAAGGGTAAACACCTCTCCGCTGATCTTGACAAAAATGGCTTAATGCTGCTATCCTCCCGGTGAGTTGTTGCACCTCTTTCTTACATACAGGCCGCCTCATATCAAGAATGGCTTGAATTTTCTCGGGGTTTGCCTCAATCCCTCGCCGGGTCACCAGGAAACCCAAGAATTTTCCTGCAGTAACTCCAAATGCACATTTGCGTGGGTTGAGCTTTATTCTTTGGAGCCGGAGGTTGTGGAAAGTCTCCTGCAGGTCAGCGACATGGCCAGTGGCACAGGTGCTTTTTGTCAACATATCATCTACGTATACTTCCATGTTGCGGCCGAGCTGGTCTTTAAAAACTTTGTTCATCAGCCTCTGATAGGTAGCTCCTGCATTCTTCAATCCGAAGGGCATTACTTTATAACAATAAATGCCCTTCTCGGTGATAAAAGAAGTATGCTCTTCATCTAAGGGGTTCAATTTTATCTGATTGTACCCCGAGAAAGCATCCATAAAGCTAAGAAGTTCATAACCAGAAGTTGAATCTACTAACTGGTCAATCCGTGGCAATGGAAAGCTGTCCTTAGGACAAGCTTTGTTAAGATCGGTGTAATCGATGCATATCCTCCATCCTCCGTTGGCCTTCCGGACCATGACCACATTGGCTAGCCAATCAGGATATTGTGCCTCCCGAATATGTCCGGCCATAAGCAATTTATCCACCTCTTCATCAATGATCCTCTGCCGCTCCAAGGTGAAACTCCTTTTCTTCTGGCGGACAGGGAGGTAGCTTGGGTTGATATTAAGTTGATGAATAATCACCTCTGGGGGAATCCCGACATGTCCGTCATTTTCAGGCGAAGACATCCGCATTTGCTGATAAGAAGGCTAAGAGCTGATCCCGGACTTCAGGGGAGAGGAGTTCATCAATTTGCACGGTCTTGGTGGGATCACCCCCCATGGGGCAAGATATTAGAAGCTCCGCTGGCTCTCCCCTCCGCTCAACTTCTCTGGGGTCAAACGACTCGGCGACCGGAGGGATTCTAGCCACCTGGGGACTAGGGGCTAGATGATAGCAGGGTCTAACCAGTTTACTTCTCCATGCATCTCACCAACTCCTTGGTCAGTAGGGAACTGCACCAATAGGCACTTAGTAGATATAACTGCATCTAACATATTCAACCCGAGGCGGCCGAGAATGGCGTTGTAGGCCAGGGGGACCCGAACCACCAGAAAATCAGCATTACCGTGCTCTGACATGGCGGCGATCCTGCCGTCGTCGGTAAAGTAATCTCGCCCTCCACTCGTATAGAGTCTCCAGTGAAACCGACTAGAGGGACGGCTACAGGTCGAAGAGAGTCAGGAGGTAAATTCATCCGAAGGAATGCATCATAAGTAAGCACATTAGCGGAGCTTCCACTATCGATTAAGATCCTCTTTACAGGATGTTTAGCAACCGTCATCGAAACAACGACGCTATCATCTTTTACAACACTACTCCCCGCTATATCTCCCTTAAAAGGGATTACATCATCTAGTTCTCCCCCTCCCCTTGGCCTCTTAGAAGATGAGGCTCTTCCATGGGAAATCATCCCCACCATCCGCTCTGTCGGGGTGTTATCGATGTTGGCTTGAGCGGGAGGCGGTCCCATCAAAGCTGGTATGGGAGAAGCCTCTTTCTTCTGGATGTACTGCCCAAGATACCCCCTTGGATGAGTTCTTCGATGGCTTGCTTTAAATTCTGACATTCTTCAGTGTCGTGACCGTAATCCCTGTGGAAACGGCAATAACGACTCCTGTCACGGGCAGCGCCTTTCTTCAATGGGGCGGACGCCGTAAATAAGGCTCGTTTTCGATCTCCATAAGGAATGAGCCCGGGGCGCTAGGAGGGGTAAGATGGTCTTCTCTGGAGCCAGGCTCTTGCGGTGGTCAGTCGGTCGGTGCGAGGGTTCAGACTTCTTGGGAGGGGGCCCGCTCAACTCTGGGCGAGCGGGTCTCTTGCGGTCCTCTCCTGCGCACCTCTCCTTGATGAATCAGCTTCATCGGCGCGGATGTACTTCTGTGCACGGCTCAAGAGGTCAGCATAAGAGCAAGGAGGTTTCTTGTCCAGAGAGTAGGTAAAACGGGAGGAACGGAGCCCTCGTTTTAAAGCTAGCGTGGCTACAACATCCTCAAGATGATAGACTTCTAGGGCCGCCACCTTGAAACAGGTTATAAAGTCTTTCAAAGGTTCTCCTTCTTGCTGCTGCACGGAGAACAAGCTGTCTGCTACTCGAGGAATCTTCGACAAGCATCGAAATGAGCCAAGAAAGACCTCTCCAGTTGTCGAAAAGAGTCAATACTTCGCGAGGGCAGACGAGAGTACCAAACACGGGCCGCCTTACGGAGGGTGGCCGGGAAGGCAATGCACAGGAGGGCATCAGTCGCTCCTTGGACCTGCATAATAGCTTTATAGCTCTCCAAATGATCTAGGGGATCAGTGGTGCCGTCATAGGGGTCCAGTTGGGGGAATCGGAATCTCCTTGGAATGGGCTCCTCCATAACCCGCCGAGTAAGAGGAGGGCGGGTGTCGTAATCTGATCCCGGCTGATTGTTGATCCTTTGACTAAGTTCCTCCAGCCTTCGATCTTGCTCCTCAAGACGCCTTTCCACCTGGTCAGTCATACGTCCCCCGGCTGGCTCAGGGGAATAAGATGTAGACTGACGACGCCACCGGCGGTGCTCCACATAAGGCTCCTTCCCCCGCCGCCGCCCGGCAGGTGGGCTGCTCGGGGAACGGGTGAAGAGCGCGAACCATCCCGGAACTTTGAGAGTGCCGTCCTCCTGGGGAATAGGGGCGAGAGACTTTGTCGGAGGGGATCTCCCTCGAGCTGATTGTCGGCTGACAGGAGTAGCCGATCTGGGCAACAGAGGTGGCTCGAGCCGTTGCCGGGCTCCTCTAGAATGTGTTCCTGCATCTGTTGAACCATCCCAACAAGAGTTTGAACTTGCTGGGTAAGGATCAGCAGCGGGTCCTGAGGAATAGCTGGAGCCGGCAGCGGCGAGGAAGGAACCGGAGGGTTCGACTTCACTGGCTCAGAAGAGCCAAGAGTCTTGAGATCATGGTTGGGAGGCGAGAGATGCCCCCCAGACAATCAGAGGGATCCTCTTCCAGAGATCTAGAGCTCATGTTCGTAGAACAGGTATTACTCACTGCTACGACGATCTGCCCCCTTCCTGGCGCGCCAATCTATTGATGCTGAATCACCAGTTTTGTTTTCTTTTTTTGTTATGAGATCTCTTACTGAAGGAAGAGAGAGTCCCCTTCAAGCACCCTCCCCTCTTCTCTTATCCCCTCCCGAGCTTCTTTTTTTTTTTTTTCTTTTTCAGGTCAGAAGGTCCACGTGTAAGATAAACGTTCGCCCTAGCCCAGTGCCTACAACGTGGTCATTTATCGGTAATTAATAATAAAGGTATTAAGAAACTTGCTCATGAAGATAAGGATCTTCATGATGACCTTGGTTATCCCAAGGGAATGTCAGGGTTAGTGGGAGTGTCAGAGTCAGAGAAAAGGTATTTGGCCCTAAAACAGGAGCTCAGTATCTCCTTTTTCTAGATGAATGGTGATGTTCCAGTGTTTGTCTTATTCGAACCATTTAAAGCGTCATGATGCTTAATGATTCTCGATTTCTGTTCCGGATACGATAGCTCATCGTGTTTAGTGCTTCTGATACGAGAATGATTCCAAGATTAGGGGTCGCCCAGGACTAGGGGCCGCCCAGACCTTGGGGGGCCGCTTAGGACCAGGAGGCCGCCTAGGACCTGGGGGCCGCCTAAGGCTAGGGGCCGCCCAGAACCTGGGGGGGCTGCCCAGGGCTAGGGGCCGCCCAGACCCTGGGGGCCGCCTAGGACCAGGAGGCCACCCAGGACCTGGGGGTCATCTAGGACTAGGGGCCGCCCAGACTCTGGGGGCCGCCTAGGACCAGGAGGCCGCCCAAGACCTGGGGGCCGCCTAAGGCTAGGGGCCGCTTAGGACTTGGGGGCCGTCTAGGACTAGGGCCGTCCAGACTCTGGGGGCCGCCTAGGACCAGGAGGCCGCCCAGGACCTGGGGCCGCCTAAGGCTAGGGGCCGCTTAGGACTTGGGGGCCGCCCAGGATTAGGGACCGCCCAGACCCTGGGGGTCGCCTAGGACCAGGAGGTTGCTCAGGACCTGGGGGCCATCTAGGACTAGGGGCCGCCCAGACTCTGGGGGCCGCCTAGGACTAGGAGGCCACTCAGGACCTGGGGGCCGCCTAGGACTAGGGGCCGCCCAGACCCTGGGGACCGCCCAGGACTAGGGGCCACCAGACCTTGGGGGCGCCCAGGACTAGGGGCCACCTAGGACCTGAGGGCCGTCTAGGACTAGGGCCGCCCAGGACTAGGGGCCGCCCAGACCCTGGGGGCCGCCCAGGACTAGGGGCAGCCCAGGACCTGGGGGCCATCTAGGACTAGGGGCCGCCCAGACTCTGAGGGCCGCCTAGGACCAGGATGCCGCTCAGGACCTGAGGGCCGCCTAGGACTAGGGGCCGCCCAGACCCTGGGGGCCGCCCAGGACTAGGGGTCGCCCAGGACTAGGGGCCGCCTAGGACCTGGGGGCCGCCTAGACTAGGGGCCGCCCAGACTCTGGGGGCCGCCTAGGACTAGGAGGCCACCCAGGACCTGGGGGCTGCCTAGGACTAGGGGCCACCCAGACTCTGGAGGCCGCCCAGGACCTGTGGGCCGCCTAGGACTAGGGGCCGCCCAGTCCCTAGGGGCCGTCTGGGGCCAGGAGGCCGCCCAGGACCCGGGGGCCGCCTAAGGCTAGGGGCCGCCTAGGACTTGGGGGCTTAATTTTTTGTTTTCCAACGACATCATTTACTAACCATTTTATTTACCAACCATATCAACACCCTTCGCGTGTGTCAGGTTAATTGTTAATGATGCCCGAATCTTCATACGATGAAGCTCTACACTCCTTTCGCTTGGTAGATGCAAGGCACATGGCCGCACAAGCTCAGGAGTGGAGGGCATATGATGGGGCTGATAGGGTAGCACTCAATTAATGGTGATGATTACACTCCCAAACAATCTTCAATCGGCCATTCGGATAGAACCTCTAGTCGGGCACCCGAATAGGACTTCTAGTCGGCCACTAGGGCAAGACCTTCAATTGGCCACTCAAATCAAACTCCTTGTGGGGCTCACGTGCATAACCCTGCTCATAATGGTTTGCAGAATCCTCCCATGATCTAGAATCTCAACGAAAATATTCCTTCCATCACAGACGTGAGGAGCAAATTCTACTAACAGTTACGGTGCGAATCCTGCCAACTGTTACGGTATGTGAGGAGCGAATCCCACTAATACAGTTATTCCATGAGCTCTAGAAGCTTCCATAAATGGGTAGGAGGGATATTGAACCAAGTTCAAATATTAGAGCTTTTTCTTTAAGTTTACGATTATTGCCCAGAGCACTGACTTGAGCGTCGAAGTATCCCCGCTGAAATTTTCGGTTCAGGAACTTTCAGCAAGCTCTCAAGTGAGAGGAGCCCATCGAAGACCTCTGATTCATCGGAGAAGAAGATCGAAGGCTCATCGATGGTCAAGAAGGTATCTTGGCGATAACAGCTACCAACAACATCAGAGTTAATCTTTACAAAAGCATACTTTTGTCATGGGGATAAAACTGGGGGACAGAGGAGAAATTTCATACAGGAGGGAAAAAGAGCAATCTTTTAAGCTAATGCTGAAACTTGATGACGCTCGATCACCCCTCTTGGACGCCGAGAATGGAGGCTCTTCTTCTTCATCGGGTTGCCTGCAAAGAAGTCCCAAGACCGGAGAGGGTTCTCCGATGGGACCCTCTGATGCCCAAGTTAGTGACAGAGGTCACAGCAGAGAAGGAGCCCGAGAGAGCTCTTGAGGAGGAAGAGATCTCAGAAGGATCAGATAGTTTCTTTGAGAGTTAGGGCAAAAAGTGTGTAAAACGTGCGTTATAATGCCTTACCCGATTCCCGACGTAGTTTACCCCTTTATAGGGGTGACGCTGGCATGATCACGTGGGTCTGCATCCCATCAGCTGGCAGGGCCGTTAGATTGTCGGATCTGGTGCTATCGAGCGGCGCATGTTGGCGCAGCGGTGCGCGTCAGGCACTGTTGGGTGGCGCACATCAGAGGAATGGATTTTTGAATTGCTGGGGCTGATCTGGCGGGAACCGGGGGTCCCGTCTTGTTGGGACCGAGTTGGGTCGTCCTGAGATGGCTGGGGCCTATCTCGCGGTAAGGCAGTGCCGGGGTGGGGCCGAACCGATGGGCTTGGAGATGACGGAGCCGAGTCGGGCTGGCCGGGGATGGCCCTGGCCGACTCGGCAGACAAGAGACGACGGGGCCGAGTCGGGCTGGCCGGGGATGGCCCTGGCTGACTCGGCAGGACTGGAGACGTCGGGGCTGAGTCGGGCCGACCGGGGACGACCTTGACCGACTCTGCGGGACCGCCGGGGCCGAGTTGGACCGGCCGGGGACGGCCTTGGCCGACTCGGCGGGACGTCGGGGCCGAGTCGGGCCGGCCGGGGACGGCCTTGGCTGACTCGGCGGGACGGGAGTCACCGAGGCCGAGTCGGGCCGGCCTGGGATGGCCTTGGCCGACTCGGTGAGACAGGAGACGCGGGGCCGAGTGGGCCGGCCTGGGATGGTCTTGGCCGACTCGGCGGGACAGGAGATGCCGGGGCCAAGTCGGGCCGGCCTGGGATGGCCTTGGCTGACTCGACGGGACAGGAGACGGGGGCCGAGTTGCCTGGGGAAGTAGGGGCTGCCTGGCGTGGAGACGCCGGGGCCGGCTAGCTTGGAGACGCCGTGGCCGGCCAGCAATGTGCGGGGCCGGCTACCTTGGAGACACCGTGGCTGAGTTGCCTGGAGAAGTAGGGGCCGCTTGGCGTGGAGACGCTGGGGCCAGCTAGCTTGGAGATGCCGTGGCCGGCCAGCAATGTGCCGGGGCCGGCTACCTTGGAGACGTCGTGGCCGAGTTGCTTGGAGAAGTAGGGGCCGCCTAGCGTGAAGACGCCGGGGCCGACTAGCTTGGAGACGCCGTGGCCGGCCAGCAATGTGCCGGGGCCGGCTACCTTGGAGACGTCATGGCCATGTTGCCTGGAGAAGTAGGGGCCGCCTGGCGTAGAGACGCCGGGGCTAGCTAGCTTTGAGACGCCGTGGCCGGCCAGCAATGTGCCGGGGCCGGCTACCTTGGATACGCCGTGGCCGAGTTGCCTGGAGAAGTAGGGGCCGCCTGGCGTGGAGACGCCGGGGCCGGCCAGCTTGGAGACGCCGTGACCGGCCAGCAATGTGCCAGGGCCGGCCAGCTTGGAGAGATCGGCCTTTGGCGGGTGTCGGCCTTTGGCCAACGCTGGAGCTGACGCTGAGTCCGTCGCTGGAGTTTTGGGCCTTTGGGGCCGTCCAAAAAATTTATTTTTCGTGGGATCAACTGGCCCCATCAAATGCCCCCCACACTCCATGAGCTTGCGTGCCCCGCATCGGCTGAGCAAAAGGAGTGTAGAACTTTTACCTTGGCGCATTGTGCTGCTTTGGATGGACGTCTGCGTGCCTTCTCTGGCCAGCCGAGGGTGGCCAGTAATCCTTCCCCAGTGCGGGGACCGGGAGTGAACCCGGAGGGTGACCTGAGAGCGGGGCATCGTCAGGTTCCTTTTGAACCGGCCTGGGGGTTTGTGTTCTGCCCAAGTGGCAACTCAGCCAGGTACGGAGCCTTTAGGGTCTTAACCGATCCGGGGGTACCACCGTGCTGGGGCCGAGTGGTGTCCCATGGGCTGCGATGCCAGTGAGCTCCTTTTGAACCAGCCTGGGGGTTTGTGTCCCGCCCAAGTGGCGACTCAGCCAGGTACGAAGCCTTTAGGGTCTTAACCGACTCGGGGGCACGGCCGTGCCAGGGCCGAGTGGTGTCCCATGGGCCGCGATGCCAGTGAGCTCCTTTTGAACCAGCCTGGGGATTTGTGTTCTGCCCAAGTGGCGACTCAGCCAGGTACTGAGCCTTTAGGGTCTTAACCGACCCGGGGGCACCGCCGTGCCGGGGCCGAGTGGTGTTCCATGGGCCGCGATGCCAGTGAGCTCCTTTTGAACCAGCCTGGGGGTTTGTGTTTCGCCCAAGTGGCGACTCAGTCAGGTACGGAGCCTTTAGGGTCTTAACCAACTCAGGGGCACCGCCGTGCCGGGGCCGAGTGGTGTCCCGTGGGCCGTGATGCCAGTGAGCTCCTTTTGAACCAGCCTGGGGGTTTGTGTCCGCCCAAGTGGCGACTCAGTCAGGTACGGAGCCTTTAGGGTCTTAACCGACTCGGGGGCACCGCCGTGCCGGAGCCGAGTGGTGTCCCATGGGCCACGATGCCAGTGAGCTCCTTTTGAACCAGCCTAGGGGTTTGTGTTCCGTCCAAGTGGCGACTCAGCCAGGTACAGAGCCTTTAGGGTCTTAACCGACCCGGGGGCACCGCCGTGCCGGGGCCGAGTGGTGTCCCGTGGGCCGCGATGCCAGTGAGCTCCTTTTGAACCAGCCTGGGGGTTTGTGTCCCGCCCAAGTGGCGACTCAGCTAGGTACGGAGCCTTTAGGGTCTTAACCGACTCAGGGGCACCGCCGTGCCAGGACCGAGTGGTGTCCCGTGGGCCGCAATGCCAGTGAGCTCCTTTTGAACCAGCCTGGGGGTTTGTGTTCCACCCAAGTGGCGACTCAGCCAGGTACGGAGCCTTTAGGGTCTTAACCGACTCGGGGGCACCGCCGTGCCGGGGTCGAGTGGTGTCCCATAGGCCGCGATGCCAGTGAGCTCCTTTTGAACTAGCTTGGGGGTTTGTGTTCCGCCCAAGTGGCGACTCAGCCAGGTACGGAGCCTTTAGGGTCTTAACCGACCCGGGGGCACCGCCGTGCCGGGGCCGAGTGGTGTCTCGTGGGCCGCGATGCCAGTGAGCTCCTTTTGAACCAGCTTGGGGGTTTGTGTTCCGCCCAAGTGGTGACTCAGCCAGGTACGGAGCCTTTAGGGTCTTAACCGACTCGGGGGCACCACCGTGCCAGGGCCGAGTGGTGTCTCGTGGGCCGCGATGCCAGTGAGCTCCTTTTGAATCAACCTGGGGTTTGTGTTCCACCCAAGTGGCGACTCAGCCAGGTACGGAGCCTTTAGGGTCTTAACCGACCCAGGGGCACCGCCGTGCCAGGGCCGAGTGGTGTCCCATGGCCGCAATGCCAGTGAGCTCCTTTTGAACCAGCCTGGGGGTTTGTGTTCCGCCCAAGTGGCGACTCAGCTAGGTACGAAGCCTTTAGGGTCCTAACCGACTCGGGGCACCACCGTGCCGGGGCCGAGTGGTGTCCTGTGGGCCGCGATGCCAGTGAGCTCCTTTTGAACCAGCCTGGGGGTTTGTGTCCCGCCCAAGTGGCGACTCAGCCAGGTACGGAGCCTTTAGGGTCTTAACCGACTTGGGGGCACCGCCGTGCCGGGGCCGAGTGGTGTCCCGTGGGCCGCGATGCCAGTGAGCTCCTTTTAAGAGACTTGCGCAAGGGAAGACAAATTGTGTCGCTAGAAAGGACCTTTTTCTTTATTGCTTATGCCTCTGGGAGTACATCATTAATAATACCGACGGAGGTTGTCCGCATTTCAGGTACGTGGAATGGGCTTCCCGTCAAGCTCTTCTAGTTTGTATGCCCCTCGATGGAGCGCCTCGGCGACACGGTAGGGGCCTTCCCAGTTGGGGGATAGCTTGCCCCCCTCGGTAGGCTTTTATACCTCAGCCTTTCGTAGTACCAAGTCTCCGCGGCGAAAAACCTTGGGACGAATCCGGGCGTTGTAGTACTTAGCCGCTCATTGGCGAAAGGTCGCCATGCGCAGTCTCGCTCTGTCATGCGCCTCGTCGATGAAGTCTAGGTTGGCCCGAATCAGCGCGGGGTTGCCTTCCTCACTGAAGGACTCCACCCGTGGACTGGGCAATCCGATCTCGACGGAGATGACGGCCTCGGATCCGAAGGAAAGGCTGAAAGGAGTTTCGCCCGTTGGGGCTCTGGGCGTTGTGTGGTAGGCCCATATCACACTGGGGAGCTCTTCTACCCAGCGTCCTTTGGAGCCGTCTAGGCGGGTCCTGAGCCCTCTGAGGATGGTGCGGTTCATGACCTCAGCCTCCCCGTTGGTCTGGGGGTGGCCGACGGAGGTGAATCGGTGGCGAATGCCTAGCTCCTCGCAGAAGGCTTTGAACGCCTCGTTGCTGAACTGGCGACCGTTGTCCGTGACGAGGGTGTGAGGCAAGCCAAAGCGGCATATAATCGACTTCCAGAAGAAAGCCTTAACTTTGCTCTCGTTGATTTTGGCCAACGCCTCGACCTCGACCCACTTGGTGAAATAGTCGATGGCGACCAGCAAGAATCTCCGTTGTCCTGAAGCTGGGGGGAACGGTCCAAGGATGTCCATTCCCCACTGGGCGAAGGGCCATGGGGCCGAGAGTGGACTCAGCGGAGCAGGCGGCTGGCGCTGGATGTGCGCGTGGCGCTGGCAGCCGTCGCACCTTTGAACTAGCTTGGCCGCGTCCTCCTTCATAGTGAGCCAGAAGTACCCCTAACGGAGAGCCTTCTGGGCCAAGGATCTGCCCCCCAGATGATTCCCGCAAATGCCCTCATGGATTTCTCTGAGGATGTAGTTGGCGTCGGTGGGGCCTACACACTTAAGCAACGGGTAGGAGAATGACCTTCTGTATAGGCACCCATCGAGGAAGATGAACTTGGAGGCCCTCCACTTGAGCAACCTGGCTTCGCTGCGGTCATCAGGGAGGGTGCCGTCGGTGAGGTAGCGGACATAGGCATCCATCCATGTAGGTTCCGGGGTGAGCGGGAGGACTTCCTCCCCGCCCTCTACACTGGGCCTTTCTAGGTATTCGAGGTAGGCGTCCCTTGTTAGGCCGTCGGCGGAGGTAGCCAGTCGAGAGAGGATGTCGGCCTTTGCGTTTTCGCTCCGGGGGATGTAACTGATGCTGAAGTAAGGCAATGAGGAGGTCAAGAGTTGAACCTTTTTCAGATATTGCGCCATAACGGGGTCGCACACTTCATACTCTCCGTTGATTTGCCGGAGACGAGTTGCGAGTCCGTGAAGGCTCTGAGGTGCTCTGTTCCAACCTCCTGGGCTAATCTTAACCCGGCCAGCAGGGCTTCATACTCCGCTTGGTTGTTGGTGGCTTCAAAAAGAAATCTCAGGGCATTCGGTTCTCTCTCCCTCCGGTCCGGCAAGAATGAGGCCGGCGCCACTCCCTTGAGAATTCGATGCGCCATCCACGTGGAGGATCCAGGTCTTTCCGTCATCCCTCGGCTCGGTCCTGGCTGCTCCCTGGGGACCTCCTTGAGATCTTCCTCCGCCCAAGTGCACTCGACCAGGAAGTCGGCCAGGACTTGGGATTTCAAGGCCGGTCCTGCTTGGAAAGAGATGTCGAACTCCCCCAGCTTGATGGCCCACTTGACGAGTCGACCCGAAGTATCCGAACGGGCCAGGATGGCTCGGAGAGGTTGGTCCGTGAGCACCACGATGGGATGGGCTTGGAAATACGGGCGAAGACGCCGAGCAGAAACTCTCAAGGAGAAAATGACTTTCTTCGTTTTGGAATATCTGACCTCGGCGTCGTGCAGGACCTTGCTCACGTAGTAGACTGGCTTCTGGGTTCCGTCAGCGTCCAGACGCACCAGGACTGAGCTGACGGCTTCCGAGGAGGCGGCTAAGTAAAGGAAAAGACTCTCCCCGTCTTTCGGCTTGGAGAGGAGCGGTGGGGAGGATAGGAACGCCTTTAAGCCGTCGAAAGCCTCCTGGCAGTCGTCCATCCATGTGAAACCGTTCACCTTTCGCAGGGCCTTAAAGAAAGGCAAGCACCTCTCTGCCGATCTAGAGAGGAAACGACTCAGCGCCGCTACCCTTCCAGTTAGCCGTTGCACTTTCTTCTTGTTGGATGGCAGCCTCATGTCAAGTATGGCGCTGATCTTCTCTGGGTTTGCCTCGATTCCGCGCTGGGTCACCATAAAGCCCAGAAATTTAGCTGCCGTGACCCCAAAAGTGCACTTCTTAGGGTTCAGCTTGACTTGGAAGCGACGGAGGTTGTTAAAAGTTTCTTCCAGGTCAGAGATGTGATCGGCGGCACGGGCGCTCTTCGTTAGCATGTCGTCCACGTAGACTTCCATGTTCCGGCCGAGTTGGTCATGGAACACCTTGTTCATTAGCCGCTGATAGGTCGCTCCCGCATTCTTGAGGCCAAAAGGCATTACCTTGTAATAGTAAATGCCTTTCTCTGTCACGAAGGAGGTGTGCTCCTCGTCGCTGGGGTCCATCCTTATCTGGTTGTATCCGGAGAAGGCGTCCATGAAGCTAAGAAGCTCGTGACCAGAGGTGGAATCGACTAGCTGGTCAATTCTTGGCAAGGGGAAGCTATCCTTTGGGCATGCCTTGTTGAGGTCAGTGAAGTCTATGCATATCTCCAGCTCCCGTTTGCCTTGCGCACCATGACTACGTTGGTCAGCCAGCTCGGGTAGTGTGCCTCCGGATGTGGCCGGCGCTGATCAACTTGCGGACTTCTTCATCAATCGACCTTTGTCGATCGGGGGCAAAGCTCCTCTTCTTTTGACGGATTGGGCGATGGCGCGGGTCGATATTGAGCTTGTGGGTGATGACCTCTGGAGGGATGCCGGGTATGTCAGACGCTGACCAGGCGAAGACGTCCGAGTTAGCCCGCAGGAAAGCTAAGAGGCGCTCCCGATCCTCCAAGGGAAGGAGTCTGCCCACACGGACGGTCCTTGCTGGGTCATCGCTGAGAGGAAAAGTCAGGAGGTGCTCGGCGGGCTCCCCTCCTTTGGCGGAATCTCTAGGGTCAGACGCCTCCAGGGCCGGGTCGGCCTCCAGAGGGCTCGACGCCGCATGATAGCAAGGTAAGATCGGGCTTACCTCCCTGCGCATTTCTCCAACTCCCTCGCTGGTGGGGAACTGCACCAATAGACGTCGGATGGAGATAACCACATCCAAAAGATTCAGGCCGGGATGCCCGAGAATGGCGTTGTATGCCAAAGGGACCCTCACAACTAGAATTTCATGATCACGGTGCTTTGGCATGGCGGGGTTCCAGCCGTCACGGGCAAGGATATTTCGCCCTCGACCCTCACAGAATCTTCAGTGAATCCAACTAGCGGGGTCGCCACGGGCTGAAGGGAGTCAACAGATAAACCATTCAAATAAAGGCGTCGTAAGTAAGGATGTCAGCTGAGCTGCCACTATCAACTAAAATCCTTTTTACAGGGTGTTTGGCGATCGTCATAGCGACGACTATGCCTTCATTGTTTACATTTTTCATTACAGCAGTCTCCCCCCGGGGCATTACATTATTTAGAGCATCCTCCCCCCTCGGCCGCTTGGACGCAGAGGCTGACTCCCAGGACAGCATCCCGATGGTCCGCTCCGTGGGAGTATTGTCGACGGCGGCTTGAGCTAATGGAGGCCCCATGATGGCTGGCAGCAGCTGCGGCGTCTTCTGCACGTACTTGCCGAGGTAGCCCCGTTGGATGAGCTCCTCGATAGCCCGTTTCAAACTGTAGCAGTTGTCGGTGTCGTGGCCGTAGTCCCGGTGGAATCGACAGTAGCGGCTTCTGTCGCGGGACACACCCTTCTTCATTGGGGGAGGACGTTGAAGGTAGGGCTCGCCCTCGATCTCATCAGGATGTGGGATCGAGGGGCAAGAGAGGGGTGAGCTTACCCTCATCGGGGACAGGGCTCCGGCGCCGGTTGTCGGACCGGCGAGGGGGTTCGGATCTGTGATGGCGAGGAGGTCCGCTCGGCTCAGGGCGAGCAGATTTGTGGCTGGAGCCTTTCGAAGACTCCCGGCGGGTGAGGTCGGCTTCATCTGCCCGGATGTACTTCTGGGCTCGGAGGAGGAGGTCGGAGTAGGAGCTCGGGGGCTTCTTATCCAGGGAGAAGGTGAAGCGGGACGGAAGAAGTCCCCGCTTCAGCGCCAGGGTGGCCACCGCATCATCGAGATGGTAGACCTCGAGGGCGGCGGTTTTGAACCGGGATACAAAGTCCCGCAGGGACTCTCCTTCCTTCTGGCGGACAGAGAAGAGGCTATCCGCCACCCTTGGGATCCGGCGGCAGGCGTCAAAGTGGGCCAGGAATGCCCTCTCCAGCTCCCGAAAGGAGTCTATGATGTGCGGGGACAGGCGTGAATGCCACGCACGGGCGGCCTTCCGTAGGGTCGCAGGGAAGGCCTTGCAGAGAAGGGCGTCTGAGGCGCCCTGGACTTGCATCATGGCCTTGTAGCTCTCGAGGTGGTCGAGAGGGTCGGTCGTACCATCGTACGGGTCCACTTGGGGAAGCGGAACCTGGAGGGGACTGGTTCCTCCAGGATGCGGCGAGTGTAGGGAGGACGAGTATCGAACTCTTCCTCCGGTTGATGGTTTATCTTCCTGGCGAGCTCGTCGAGGCGCCGGTTGTACTCCTCCAGGCGTTCCTCCGCCTGGCGGTTGATCGTCGGAGCCCTCCGAGAGGGCTCGGAGGAAGAAGAAGAAGAGGAAGCAGAAGACGGAGATGGAGTCAGGACTTCCGCCTGGGTTCCTCGTGATGATGTGGCTTGGGAGGAAGCTCGCTGGGGCCGTGGCCGGAGGACCGTGGCCGCTTGGAAGGCTCGCGGCGAGGCTTCCTGGGGGAAGCTCGACGTCGGCCGATCCCTCGCCGGGGGGAGCCTCCCCTCGCCGACATCTGGCTGGCGGGGGGAGCAGTCTGGTGCTGGGTGGCCACGGACTGCTGCTGCTGGAGTCCATGGACCATGGCAGTGAGGTTCTGAACTTGCTGGGAGAGGGTTGCCAGCTGCTCCACCATCTGGACAGCGGCGTCCGGCGGCGGGCTGGCAACAGAAGGCTGGTAGCAGGGGGATTGGCCTCCTGCTGTCCAGCTGGCGGGATGAGCCCAGTCGGACAGCTGACAGAGGCATCCCGAGCTCGCGTCACCACCATGGCTTCTGGGAGAAAAGAGGGGACGACAGATGTAGCTCCGGGAGATCGTTCGCTACTTTTTCTTAGCGTGCCCCCCTTCCTGGCGCGCCAATCTGATGACGCTCGATCACCCCTCCTGGACGCCGGGAATGGAGGCTCTTCTTCTTCACTGGGTTGCTGCAAAGAAGTCCCAAGACCGGAGAGGGTTCTCCGATGGGACCCTCCGACGCTTAGTAACAGAGGTCACAGCAGAGAAGGAGCTCGAGAGAGCTCTTGAGGAGGAAGAGATCTCAGAAGGATCAGGTAGTTCCTTTGAGAGTTAGGGCATCAAGTGTGTAAAACGTGCGTTATAATGCCTTACTCGATTCCCGACGTAGTTTACCCCTTTATAGGGGTGACGTTGGCATGATCACGTGGGTCTGCGTCCCATCAGCCGGCGGGGCCGTTGGATTGTCGGATCTGGTGCTATCGGGCGGCGCATATTGGCGCAGCGGCGCGCGTCGGCGCTGTCGGGCGGTGCGCGTCAGAGGAATGGAATTTTGAATCATTGGGACTGATCTGGCGGGAACCGGGGGTCCCGTCTTGTTGGGGCCGAGCTGAGTCATCCTGAGATGGCTGGGGCCTATCTCGCCGGCAAGGCAGTGCCGGGGTGGGGCGAACCGGTGGGCCTGGAGACGACGGGGCCGAGTCGGGCTGGCCGGGGATGGCCCTGACCGACTCGGCAGGACTGGAGACGACGGGGCCGAGTCAGGCTGGCCGGGGACGGCCCTGGCCGACTCGGCAGGACTGGAGACGCCGGGGCCGAGTCGGGCCGACCGGGATGGCCTTGACCGACTCGGCGGGACAGGAGACGCCGAGGCCGAGTCGGGCCGGTCGGGGATGGCCTTGGCCGACTCGGCGGGACAGGAGTCACCGGGGCCGAGTCGGGCCGGCCGGGACGGCCTTGGCCGACTCGGGGGACGGGAGTCGCCGGGGCCGAGTCGGGCCGGCCTGGGACGGCCTTGGCCGACTCGGCGGGACGGGAGTCGCGGGGCCGAGTCGGGCCGGCCTGGGACGGCCTTGGCCGACTCGGCGGGACGGAGACGCCGGGGCCGAGTCGGGCCGGCCTGGGATGGCCTTGGCCGACTCGGCGGGACGGGAGACGCCGGGGCCGAGTCGGGCCGCCTGGGATGGCCTTGGCCGACTCGGTGGGACAGGAGACGCCGGGGCCGAGTTGGGCCGGCCTGGGATGGCCTTGGCCGACTTGGCGGGACAGGAGACGCCGGGGCCGAGTTGCCTGGGAAGTAGGGGCCGCCTGGCGTGGAGACGCCGGGGTCGGCTAGCTTGGAGACGCATGGCCGACAGCAATGTGCCGGGCCGGCTACCTTGGAGACGCCGTGGCCGAGTTGCCTAGAGAAGTAGGGGCCGCCTGGCGTGGAGACGCCGGGGCCGGCTAGCTTGGAGACGCCGTGGCCGGCCAGCAATGTGCCGGGGCCGGCTACCTTGGAGACGCCATGGCCGAGTTGCCTGGAGAAGTAGGGGCTGCTGGCGTGGAGACGCTGGGGCCGGCTAGCTTGGAGACGCCGTGGCCGGCCAGCAATGTACCGAGGCTGCTACCTTGGAGACGCCGTGGCCGTGTTGCTTGGAGAAGTAGGGGCCGCCTGGCGTGGAGACGCCGGGGCCGGCTAGTTTGGAGACGCCGTGGCCGGCCAGCAATGTACCGGGGCCGGCTACCTTGGAGACGCCGTGGCCAAGTTGCCTGGAGAAGTAGGGGCCGCCTGGCGTGGAGACGCCGGGGCCAGCCAGCTTGGAGACGCCGTGACCGACCAGCAATGTGCCGGGGCTGGCCAGCTTGAAGAGGCCGGCCTTTGGCGGGTGTCGGCCTTTGGCCAGCGCTGGAGCTGACGCTGAGCCATCGCTGGAGTTTTGGGCTTTGGGGTCGTTCAAAAAATTATTTTTGTGGGTCAACTGGCCCCATCAGAACTGAATGTTGAATCTCATGCAATAGTGTCACTTGCCAAGGTGTGATTTTTGCATTACTCCTCTTTTGTGGTTCCAACACGTTGATAGAGAGATGCCCACAAAAAGGACGCATGAGCAAGAGTTGTCAACTCTATTTCCCTATCTGGGTTGGAGTACAACTGTGACGCGAGCTCGACTGACAAGGTTTTGGTGCTTGCCGCCGCGCAGAACGGGATCGTCTCATGAGTCATGGCCCATGAAAGCTGCCGGCACCGTTTCCTTGGTTTATGGAGCCATCCATTGAATCAAAGGGTCAAAGCCTATGCATTGGCCCTGATTAATTCAAAGATGAAGGTACGATCTCACTTTAATCCTAATTTACGACTGGCGATGACCCACGAGAGGCGATTTGAAAATAAGAAGGTAAAGCCATCTCAAGAAGAATTAACTCCAGCTCTTTGTGACCACCTGCCCAAAATCTTTGTCAAGACGATGCAAGACCGACCAACGAGGCGGCACTTCACGGAAGGGGGCTCAAGAGAGAGAGATAAATTTTAAAGAAAAAGACTTTGTTCATCATCTTCGATGCATAAAGGCATGCATTGGACATGCCCATTAACTATATGTTCATATGCAAATGTATCGTGATCCAATGGATCATGGTGCACACGTTCGTACGTACGTACGATCAATTATTACGTTTGATGCATGCTTTTGTGCATCGAAGATACACAAAAATATTTTCAATTTCAAAAAAAGCAACATGATGAATAATGAATTCATTTTTTTTCTCACTTTTTTTTCGGTCTAAATCTATGAGACCCAAACCGGGCACGAGCAAGAAACCACCCAATGGTTCAATCCTATGGTGGCAAATAAAGATCAAATTTTTATAAAATTAAATTAATTTGATTATTATAAAAGTTAATTATTAAAATTAAATTATTTAAATATATTAGAATGTAACGTTCATACTAATACTTGAGATTAATTTTATTTTTTAAAAATAATAATAATTGAATTCACCTTCATTGGTTAGAGGAAATAATTTTGTTATTTAAATTATATTTTAAAAAAGCAAGAAAAAACTAGTTCAATTCTATCATTTACAGCAAGTCAAAAAAAAAAGGTTTAATTAAAAAATTATACCTATCAGAGTATATGGTCATGATAATGATTGACAAGTGAGAGTTCGTGGAGATGATATGCCACATCGTTACGTGGCAAATGGTAAGAAAGTTAAGGGGCACGTCATCATCATGAGAATCATAATTAAAGCACCTCTAATGATGAGTAACACGCTGTGAGACAAAAAAAAAAAAAAAAAAGAGCTCACATTACGGTGGGAAGTGATCGCTACTAAACTTTAATATTGATTTGAAACCAGTAAATCATGAGTGCAATCATAACTACTAACATTCTTTATATTTTTATATAATTATGATATTAATTAAAATTTCGTTTTAGAGATAACGATGCATCTAGAATTCTAACGAGTCGGTAACCGGCTGGTTGGTGATACGCCTGCCTTCTCCATTTTATTATTATTTTTTTTGATCTCTGTGATTCTTTATATATAAAATACCGATCGATCGTGTTTGATATTATTATAAAGTTCGTTCCCTGAATCTAGCCCAGCGTTTAGCTGCCACCCTCCACACCACATCTTTCTTGATTAAATCATGCAAATAAATATATAGATAAGCCTCATCACATCACATCAGATCATATCTTGTCCCATCTCTAACCAACCAATGCATCAGGCTCACATGTTGCGTGCCAAATAAATCGGTGTTTTATGCGGTTCATGCTCATACTCAAAGCAGGGCTTATGTTAAGGGCTAGGTCTTGTAACATTATGCCTGTAGATAGGTGTAATTAGGCTCAGAGCTCACCTCATGGATAGATATAATTTGTAATAAAAATTGAAGGAAAAAAGTAACGCGCTTGTCCTTCCTCAATCCATTAAAGTTAATGTCATATATATATATATATATATATATATATATATATATATATATACATACATCAAACTACGTCAAGAATTACATTAAAATATTTTTTATCGACAGTAGTATTAGTTTGTTAAAAATTATTACAAACTTCATTAAAATTAAAATTAATTTTTAATTCTAATAATATTATACTTTAATAATCTAATTTTTTTATTTTAAACAAACATTGTTATTTAGGGGTAAGAATTAATTATCAATTCTAATGAATTTATAGTAGTAAATAAGAATCGATTTATAAGTCTGATAGGACAAAAAAATCTAATATTTATAGAATATAATTTGATTTTTTTCTCTGAACAAGGATATATATAGCTCTTGAGGCATTACGATTAGGATTTGAAAGAGAAGTGAAAGGATGGGTCAATAATAGGCCATTAATTTTTTTTAATATTTATTATTATTATTTATTTAATTGGTACTATTTAGATTTTAAGCTAGCATGTCTGATTTACATTAAAATGCATCATTCTATAGGATGTTATTTCTTTCATTTTTATCTCCTAATAAAACCATCAATTTGGATAAATATACCTCTTTTTAGCATGTCGAATGGTTTTAGATTATAACACAAATAATAATGAGCAACTCATAATTTTTAGTAACATAATATAAACATCATACCAATCCTTTCTTCTTTAAGGTTGGGCATGAGCCACCTAATAGTTTTAGTTATGCAAACCAACACTAATAATGATAATGAAATAAATTGGGTGATTTTTGTCCATCCCATAGTCTCTTTGACTTCCTATACCATGTTAAGGCAATAGTTTTATTTTCGATTCCTAGAGTAGGGAACGGAGATTCGTAACCCGGCCCCATTACCTCAATCTACTTTTTTTTCTTAAAATTATTTTTAAAAAATATACTTTAAAAAAATAAAAAACTTAAAAATATTTTAAAATATAGATTTAAGATGAGATTAAGATAGAGAATATATATACTAGCCTTGTCTTGACTTTGACTATAATAATTTTGAATTTCTAAAAACTTATCGATCAAAGTTTGAAGACCCTACTTTAATTGAGTGTGTGAATGGCAATGAGGTGAGACGAGAGCGAACACCATCCTTACAACTATTTTGGACTCCTATTATCACTAATAGGGATGTGGATTTGCCATCTTTATTCCTACGGATATCTCCATCCCACTCACCTTATTTTTAATGAAGCCCCTATCCTTATTCTCATGGAGTTCTTCATCCTAGTAAAACCCATCCTCATCAAACTTATTTCCAATATTAAATTTTTTTATTTTATTCTTACTCAATATATATTTTCAAAAAAAAAAAACAATGTATTGAGTTTATATAATAAATAAAATAGATTAAAATAAATTTATTACAATTACAAATTTTATGAAATAATTTATAAAAATATATTAAATTATAATTAAAAAAATATATAATAACATAACTCCATAATCATAAGCTTTTAACAAGAAACAAATGTATCTTAGCTTTGCTGCGGTAGGTGGGTTGAAAGATTAAAGACAAACCCCCTAATTAGTTTGGAGGGAATGTAAATAAAAGCTAGGTAAGAAAATAAAGTAAAAAGCACTAACTTCAAATGGCTTGTACCATAGAAAGGAAAAAGAGTAAATGTAATTTAAGTTAATATTAGGATTATATAAATGGAATATATTTATAATATTAATATAATATAAAGATATTTAGTATATATATATATATATATATGAACATTCTATTATTATTATTGGGTAGGAATTGAGGATCCTCTTAAATAAAGAGTATTCTTTTTTTTATCTTCATTTTATTTTTATTTATAACGATAGAATTTTATCTAGTTGGGAAGAAAAAGTTCGTCCATTTCATCTCCACTCGGGGGAGGATTAAATTGAGGTGCGATGGAAGACAATGGCTGAAGAGGGCCAGCTGTTGAGACTTCCCTTCCGATGGCCGTGATGGCTGACATGTGGGGCGGTGCTCCTCCCTTAGATTTTGGCGGCGGTTGATAGCCCGACATGGAAAGCGAGGTGTCAAGTCTAGCTCCCTCCTCCGTATGAAGTGAACTGGAGATGCTTCGTACCCGAGCCGTCCTCTTCTCGTGATTCCCAGCTCACCCAAGGGTACTTTCGTCCAGAGAAAATTAGGCGCAAACACCTTGACGCCCATCCCATGTCACCAGAGATCGAACGGCCAGGATTAGCCCACGTTTCGTAAGCCTTCCACGGCCAGCGAGTCGTCCGGAAGCCGTCCCATCCCCGGCACCCCTTGACCGTCGGATTGGACGGCCTCCCGCGAATCCCGTCCGTTGTTCTCATCAAGTACGCTTTAGTCTCTAGAACTCTGAAAGGACTCCCGTAACGGACACGTCCCCTCGCTCCACGCGTCTCCCCGTGGGGCCCGCGGAGGTCTTCGTGGTCCAGTCTCTCTGGTACCCGCAAAGAAAAAGCCTTAAAAAAAGATTAAAAAAGAATCAAAAATTCGGACCAAAACTCCGAATACTGGACCGGCGACTCCGACCAGCGAACAAATGTAGAAATAGTGGCGGAGTTGTGGGGGTTACGAAGGGGTTGGAAATTGGAATCGAAGTGTTTTCCATGGAAGGAGAAGCCGAAGAGAGAGATGAGATGGGAGATACGAAGGAAAGAGAGAGGCATGTGTACATGGCGAAGCTGGCGGAGCAGGCGGAGAGATGCGAAGGTACGCTGCTAGATTTTGTGCTTGTCTTTCGGATCTTACCAAAAAAAGGAAGACAGATATCGTTTCGGATCGTCGTGTTGGATTTTGGGGTGAATGGTTGTTTTGGTTATCGGCGTTAGACGTTGAGTGAGCGAAAGTTTTACATTTTGTTTCATCGTTGCACCTGGAGTGGGAAGTGATGGAGTTTTTTTGGGTGGAAATTTGTTTCTTTTTTTTTTTTGGGTTTTTGTGCTTTTAATGGGTTAAAGTTTGAATTTCTTGTTGGTGATGAGCGAGTAGGCTTGTTCGTTTGTGGTACAAGTGGACTGGCTGATTTTTTTTTTCTTGTTCAAGGTTTTTTTTGGTGAAGTCAATGGTCTCGTTTGCTTCATCTAAGTAGCATCTAGAGTTGTAAATTTAGTATTTTTAAGTGCAAATTTGTTTTCTTGGATTTTTTTCCCCTCCCTCCTGAGCAGCATTGAATTGTTGGTGAGCAGGGTGGCTTCTATTGGATTATAATGATCAGCAGGTGAATTTGGATTCTGGTTTATAGGTTTTCTCCTAGATTGGGCTTATTTACTTCATGTGGTGATTGGTCAATGTTGATACCCGGTCATCGGCGATGATTGTTACAGAACGCCGTGAGGTCATTGGCGAAGCTTTCTCCTTGTTGGTGAAAGACCTGCAAGAAGCTCCGACAGTCAAGTTAGTGGCCGGGATCACAGCCATAAGCTTGAGAAAGTTCGAATGAAAATGTCCCAGATGGAAGTGCTCTTTGAGTGCTTAAGTGTTCATACCTCATCAGAAATCCCTTTTACCCAATTTATGGACCCTTGGTCCTGTTCAGGGATCATCCATGTGGAGTTTTATAGGGAAGAATATTCGATAGGCGCATGTTGATTACATGAGCTTGAAGATGGTTGGTGGGCTTGATCTTATCAGGCGCATATGTCAGGTAGTTGGTGGGCCTGGTCTTGTTAGATGCATAGGCTAGATAGTTGGTAGGTTTGGTCTTATCAGGTGCATGGATCGGCTAGTTGGTGGGCTTGTTCTTATCAGTCGGATGGTTGGTGGGCCTGGTCTCATCAGGCGCATGGGCCAGGTGGTTGATGGATCTGGTCTTGTCAGACGCGTGGGCCAGATGGTTGGTAGGCTTGGCTCACGTGGAGGTCACGTGGGGACCGTGACCCATCCGAGAGTTGATGTAGAGGCTGATGCCGCATCTAGCGTTGAGGTCAATTTCGAAGCAGGAACCACCTTGAGAAAAAGGGCCGCCTGAGAGCGGGGCCGCCTTGAAGCTGGGCCATCTCAGAGATAAAAGGTCATCTCGGAGAGAAGGGGCCGTTTGGGAGCGAGGCCGTCTCAAAGCAGGGCCGCCTCGGAGAGAAAGGGCCATCTCGAAGAGAAGGGGTCGTCTTGAAGAGAAAGGGCCACCTCGGAGAGAAGGGGCTGCCTGGAAGCGGGGCCACCTCGGAGAGAAGGGGCCACCTCAGAGAGAAGGGGCCGCCTGCCTCGAAGAGAAAGGGGCCACCTAGGAGCGGGGCTGCCTCGAAGAGAAAGGGGCCACCTAGGAGCGGGGCTGCCTCGAAGAGAAAGGGGCCACCTAGGAGCGGGGCCGCCTCGAGGAGAAGGGGCTGCCTCTTTTGGTCTTTGCCATCAGTTAGCCTTGGCCATTAACACCTACGTGGCACCATTAGTCCCATCAGATGCCCCCCGCGCTCCTGAGCTTAAGCGGTCATGTGCTTCTTAACCCTTGAGCGAAAGGAGCGCAAAGTTTGTCATCATTATTGAATTTTGCGCGCCATTAATCACCGGAGGTGGGGGCATGCTTCTTCGAGGTGGGGTCTTTGAAGTTCCATCCGCATTTACGGATAAGTACGAAAGGTAGCGCCGATCATGGGCATATCGAGAAAATATTTCTTAAGGGACAGAAAGGTCAGGTGTCATCACTGGGCCACCATCCTTAACGTTCTATCATTGGCCGTAGATCACGCTCCCTACGCAGTACCTGAGGTGCCATATCTCGAGCAAGGAAGGATTGTTGATAGCTGGGGGTTGCCCTTGCTCATGGATGGCCGCGTGGCACTGCCTCGGGCAGGACGATTCAAAAATCTCGTATAAAATCGCCTCGCCCGCCCTTCCAGGCTTCTCACACCTTCTTCATTCCTCTTGTCGCTTTCACCTTCAGGGTTCCGAACCTTCTGTTCTTTCTTTTTAACACCAGGTCAGTCCTTTTTGTCTTCTTCTTCCTTTGTTTTCTTTTTTTTATGGATCTCCGTGCCATTAGGGAGGAAAAAAGGCCCGTAGTGAGTCCCCCCTCGTCCTCGGAGGAGGATGAGGTTTCCTTGGTACGACGTTAGGCGGCCGATGGTATCACCATTCATGACCATCTGGCGACTGTTGTCCGACCTCCACCTAGGGGTTTCTCCATCGCCATCGGTCTGTCCGACCCCTCCTTCGATTGCTACCTCTAATTTAGCGGGTCTAGAGGGGATGGCCTCCACCATGACCCCTAAGGAAGTAAAAGATCTTAGGGTTAGGTATTGGGTCCCCGATAACATCCGTCTGTCTGCTCCTGGACCCGATGATAGGGTAAACTCTAACTAGTCCGATGGGGTAGCCCTGTATGAGGAGTTCTTTAGGTATGGGCTCCGCCTTCCTTTTCACTCATTTGTTTTGAACATGTTAGATAGGTATGATCTCGTTCCGGTGCAGTTGACTACGAACTCGGTTCGGATCATCTGTGCCTTCGTAGTCCTTTATTGTTTCCACGGCTTGGCTACCAGGATTTCTTTATTTCGGGCTTTTTATAAGCTTCGTCATCACCATGAAGCTGGATGGTGGATTTTTACCTCTAGACCTCGAAGGATCCTAAAGCTTAACCTTCCCTTCAAAGTCAAGGGATGGAAATCCCATTTTCTTTTTGCCCATATGGATGGGGTAAGGATGGAATGGGGGAGTCCTAATGTCGGCCCCAACAAAAACTCTACCATGGATGAGAGGGATCGAGAGCTCTTTGATTGTTTGATGTCTTCTAAAATTCTCTCCTATCGGGAGTTGTTGACTGAGGCCAACCTCCATGAGGCCAGTTTGGCACTGACAGCCGGTGAGTGCGAGACCTTGTCCCTCTTATCCCTCCTCTCTCTTTCTTTCTCTCTCTTTTCAACTCTAGTTCCTTGTGCAGCGATGAAGTTGCCGACCGAACGACTGAAGATGAAAGCTTGGAGGAGGGAGGAAGCCGGCGAGGTGGTGAGGCCAGCTAAAAAGCCTCGGCGAGAAACCCAGGGCGAGTCGGCCCAGGCCTCTGCGGCTCCTATGGAGACTGCTCCTGCGGGGGAGCCAAGGGAAAGTGTCCCAATCGAGGTGTCGGTGAGAGGAGGCACCTCTAACATGGCCGAGGTGTGGGACGAACCTTCGGCCCCCACTGAGTCGACAGAGGTGGTCGACTTAGAGGCCGGGGATGAACCTTCAGCCCCTATTGAGCCGGCGGAGGTGGTCAACTTGGAGGATGAGGGCGAACCTCCGCCCCGCTTGAGCCGGAGGTGGAAAGGACCGCTTCAGGGGCCGAAGGTGAAGAGACACCGGTGAACGAAGGTGGGGCAGAGCCGACAACCCTACAGTCGTTGCTCGATCAGGGGTCTAGCACCGAGGAGCAGCGACTGCCGCCAAGGTTATTGGCCATGGAGAGCGGACGATTGGCGGAGTGCCTACTGGAGAGGGTCCACCTTCCAAAATTTCGAGAACAGCTCCGCTGCGCTCTCATCGCCGAAATTTTTGACGCAACGTATGTGTCGGTGCTTCAGGTAATTTTCATTCGCGTCGTTCTTCTTTAGGTAAATTTGATCTGGACTTTAACCAACTTATTAACTTTTGCAAACGGCCATTGAGGTTCTCACTCTTCAGGACGCTATGATCCGGACAGTTGATGCGGCTGCACACTCTCAACAACGGATGGCCGCCTATCAAGTTCGGTGCGATGAGGTGGCCAAAGAGTTAGCCGAAGCTCGAGCCCAGGAAGCGGTGATGGCCGACAAACTCCAGGTCGCCGAGGCTGCTCGTAGCAACTTGGAGGGTCAGTTCAGAGAGGCTAAAGGAAAAGCGGCGGCCGAATTTGAACGAGCATTGGCGGCCGAGGCCAAGTTGGTGAAGGCCATGGCGAGACTGGGCCGATCGAAGGGAAGTTAGAAGAGCTGGCACAGAGGCTGGGCAACGCCGAGGAATGGGTTGAGATGGCAGAGGCCGATGCTCATGCCGCCGAAGAAAAGGTTGTCCTAGTAGAGTCGGACGCCTGGGATGCCGAAGAGAGAAGGGCCGATGCCGAAGCTTGGGCTTAGGATGCTGAGACTTGGGCTCATAATGTCGTTGAACAGTTTAAAAGTTCCTCGGCATTCGATCGGGAGGTGGAAGAGGTGGGGCTTGATGGCTACTTTCAGGGCTTCGAGCACTGCAAGGAGAAAGTCTTCTGGATTTTCAAGCTCGGCGGTCTTGACTGCATCAAACCTGGAGACCCGGATGAAGAGGCATCAGACGAGGATGACGCCGCCGATGGACTGGGGCCTGCCGAGCCGTAGGTTCCTAGGCTTTTGCTTGTTTTCTTTAGTTTTAATTGTAACCGAACTTGAACTAGCTCCTTGTACTTCTTTTGAATATTAATGAAAAGAGAAATTTTGCCCAAGTAAATGATTGTACTTAACTTTTGCGGTGGCATTATTTCTTTGTGATTGTGTGCCAATCCTGGTCTTTACATTAGGCCGCGAGTGTTCGTGGCTCTCCTGGTGGTTGTCGAAACGACTGTAGGGTGCCTACATCGGCTAGGGACCGCTTAAGCAAGCTTGAGAGTCCTTCAGAAGGGGTATCGCGTGTCGGCATAGAGGCGGCTCGAACATTGTCGGAACCATCGGGGTCTTGAACCACCTTGGGGCATCTTTATGTCGGCCCGAGTGGTGACCCGATAGTCACGAGACCGCTGATATCTTTTTGAACCGCCTCGGGGGTTTCGCGTGCCAGCCCGAGGGGCAGCTCAAACATCGTCGGAACCATCGGGGTCTTAAACCGCCTTTGAGGCATCTCCATGCCGGTTCGAGTGATGATCTGACAGTTGCGAGACTGTCGAGCTCCTTTTGAACCGTCTCGGGGGTTTCGCGTGCCAGCCTGAGGGGCGACTCGAACGTCGTCAGAATTGTCAGGGTCTTGAACTATCTCGGGGGCATCTCCATGCTAGCCTAAGTAGTGACTCGATAGTCGCGAGACCGCTGAGCTCCTTTTGAGCCGCCTTGGAGGTTTCGCGTGCCAATCCAAGGGGCGACTCGAACATCATCGGAACCGTTGGGGTCTTGAACCGCCTTGGGAGCATCTCCATGCCGGCCCGAGTGGTGACCCGACAATCGCGAGACCGTTAAGATCCTTTTGAACCATCTCGAGGGTTTTGCGTGCCAGCCCGAGGGGCGAGTTGAACATCGTCGGAACCGTTGGGGTCTTGAAACGCCTTGGGGCCATCTCCATGCTAGCCTGAGTGATGACCCGACAGTCTCGAGACCATCGAGCTCCTTTTAAACTGCCTCGGGGGTTTTGCATGCCAGCCCGAGGGACGACTCGAACGTCGTCGGAACCATCGGGGTCTTGAACCGCCTCGGGGCCATCTCCATGTTGGCCTGAGTGATGACCCGACAGTCGCGAGACCACCGAGCTCCTTTTAAACCACATCGGGGGTTTTGCATACCAGCCCGAGGGGTGACTTGAACGTCTTCGAAACCATCAGGGTCCTGAACCGCCTCGAAGGCATCTCCATGCTGGTTCGAGTGGTGACCCAACAGTCGCGAGACCACCGAGCTCCTTTTGAACCGCCTCGGGGGTTTCGCATGCCAGCTCGAGGGATGACTCGAATGTCGTCGGAATCATTGGAGTCTTGAACCACTTCGGGGGCATCTCCATGCCAGCTCGAGTGGTGACCTGATAGTCGCGAGACCGCCGAAATCCTTTTGAACCACCTCGAGGGTTTCGCATGCCAGCCCGAGGGATGACTCGAATGTCGTCGGAACCGTTGGAGTCTTGAACCACCTCAGGGGCATCTCCATGCCGACCTGAGTGATGACCCGACAGTCGCGAGACCGCTGAGCTCCTTTTGAACCATCTTGGAGGTTTTGCGTGCCAGTCTGAAGGATGACTCGAACGTCATTGGATCTGTCGGGGTCTTGAACCGCCTCGGGCATCTCCATGTCGGCCCGAGTGGTGATCCGACAGTCATGAGACCATCGAGCTCCTTTTGAACCATCTCGGAGGTTTTGCGTGCCAGCCCGAGGGGCGACTACAACGTCGTCGAAACTGTCGGGGTCTTGAACCACCTCAGAGGCATCTATATGCCGGTCCGAGTGGTGACCCAACATTCGCAAGACCGCCGAGTTCCTTTTAAACAGCTTCAAGGGTTTCGCATGCCAGCCCGAGGGACGACTCAAACGTCGTCGGAACCATCGGGGTCTTGAACCGCCTCGAGGGCATCTCCATGCCAGTCCAAGTGGTGACCTGATAGTCACAAGATCGCCGAGCTCCTTTTGAACCACTTCGGGGGTTTCGCGTGTCAGTCCGAGGGGTGACTCGAACATCGTCGGAACGGTCGGGGTCTTGAACTACCTCGGGAGCATCTCTATGCCGGCCCAAGTGGTGACCCGATCATCGCAAGACCGCCGAGCTCCTTTTGAACCGTCTCGAGGGTTTCGCGTGCTAGTCCGATGGGCGACTCGAACGTCGTCGAAACTGTCGGGGTCTTGAACCGCCTCGGGGGCATCTCCATGCTGACCCGAGTGGTGACCCGATAGTCACGAGACCGCCGAGCTCCTTTTAAACTGCCTCGGGGGTTTCGCGTGCCAGCCCAAGGAGCAACTCGAACGTTGTTGGAACCGTCGGGGTCTTGAACCATCTCAGGAGCATCTCCATGTCGGCCCGAGTGGTGACCTGACAGTCGTGAGACCGCCAAGCTTCTTTTGAACCTCCTCGGGGGTTTCGCGTGCCAACCCGAAGGGCGACTCGAATGTTGTCGGAACCGTCGAGGTCTTAAACCGCCTCAGAGGCATCTCCATGCCGGCTCGAGTGGTGACTCGACAGTCGCGAGACCGCCGAGCTTCTTTTGAACCACCTCGGGGGTTTTGCGTGCTAGCCCGAGAGGCAACTCAAACATCGTTGGAACCGTCGGAGTCTTGAACCTTTTCGGGGGCATCTCCATGCCGGCCTGAGTGGTGATCCAGTAGTCGCGAGACCATTGAGCTCCTTTTAAACCACCTTGGGGGTTTCGTGTGCCAGCCCAAGGGGCGACTCGAACGTCGTCGGAACCATTGGGGTCTTGAACTGCCTCAGGGGCATCTCCATGCCGGTTCGAGTGGTGATCCGATAGTCGCAAGACCGCCAAGTTCCTTTTGAACCATCTCAGGGGTTTCGCATGCTAGCCCGAGGGGCGACTCGAGCATCATCGGAACCATCGGGATCTTGAATCATCTCGGGGACATCTTCATGTCGGCCCGAGTGGTGATCCGATAGTCGTGAAACCGTTAAACTCCTTTTAAACTTCCTTGGGAGGTTTCGCGTGCTAGCCCAAGGGGCGACTTGAACATCGTCGGAACCATCGGGATCTTGAACTGCCTCAGGGGCATCTCCATGCCGGCCCAAGTGGTGACCCAATAGTCACGAGACCGCCGAGCTTCTTTTGAATCATCTTGGGGGTTTTGCGTGCCAGCCCAAGGGGCAACTTGAACATCATCAGAACCGTCAGTGTCTTGAACCGCCTCGAGGGCATCTCTATGTCGGCCTGAGTGGTGACCCGATAGTTGCGAGACCGTCGAGCTCCTTTTGAACCGCCTTGGGGGTTTCGCATGCCAGCCCAAGGGACGACTCAAACATTATCGAAACCGTCGAGTTCTTGATCTGACTTGGAAGCATCTCCATGCCGACCCGAGTGCTGATTCGATTGTCGCAAGACCGCTGAACTCCTTTTAAACCGCATTAGGGGTTTTGCGTGACAGCCCGAGGGGTGACTCAAACGTCATCGGAACCATCGAGGTCTTAAACCACCTTGGAAGCATCTCCATACTAGTCCGAGTGGTGACCCGATAGTCGCGAGACCACCGAGCTCCTTTTGAACTGCCTCGAGGGCATCTTCATGCCAGCCCGAGTGGTGACCCGATAGTCGCGAGATCCTCAGCCATGGAGTCAAGTCAGATATAACATTCGAAAATCTTTTTATTCTCATCAGCTGAGGGGGTACATCATTGATAATATCGATGGATATTTTTGATTCTAGGTACGAGGGATGGGCCGCCCGTTAAGTCCTTCAATCTGGTATGCTCCTCGGTGAAGCATTTCAGCGACCCGATAGGGCCCCTCCCAGTTTGGGGACAATTTGCCCCCTTCTGTTGGCTTGGATATCTCGCTCTTTCTGAGGACTAGATCTCTAGGACAAAACGTCTTAGGATGGACTCGAGCATTGTAATACTTGGTCGCTCGTTGGCGAAATGTAGCCATTCTGAGTCGGGCCCGATCGCGCACCCCGTCAATGAGGTCAAGATTGACTCTCAGCTGAGTGGGGTTGTCCTTTTCATTGTATGACTTCACTCGAGGACTTAGAAGGCCGATCTGAATGGGGATGACCGCTTCAGATCCGAAGACGAGACTGAAGGTGGCCTTTCCTATCGGGGTCCTTGGAGTCGTGTGATACGCCCATAATACGCTTGGGAGTTCCTCAACCCATCTGCCTTCAGATCCATCCAACCGGGTTCTAAGCCTCCGGAGGATGGTTTGATTTGTGACCTCAGCTTCTTCATTGGTCTGTGGATGGCCGACAGAGGTAAATCGGTGGCAAATGTTCAGCTCGGCGCAGAACGTCTTAAATGTAGCATTGTCGAACTGCCGGACATTGTCGGTGATGATGGTGTGGGGCAACCCGAACTGGCATATAATGGACTTTCAGAAGAAAGATTTGACCTTGCTCTCGGTAATCTTGGCTAGCGCCTCGACTTCAACCCATTTGGTAAAGTAGTCGATAGCGACGAGTAGAAATTTTTGCTGACCCGAAGTTGAGGGGAATGGCCTAAGGATATCCATTCCCCACTGGGCATAGGTTCATGGGACCGAGAGCGGACTCAGTTGAGAAGTTGGCTATCATTGGATGCGAGCATTTCGTTGGCAATCGTCGCACTTTCGGACTAGCTCGGTGGCGTCCTCCCTCATAGTAAGCCAGTAATACCCTTGGCGGAGAGCTTTATGTGCTAGTGATCTGCCCCCCAAGTGGTCTCCATATATGCCTTCGTGTATCTCTCTAAAGATGTAATCGGCATCTGCGGGACCGACACACTTAAGAAGGGGATAGGAGAAAAACCTTTTATATAATCGTCCATCCAGTAACGTGAACTTGGAGGCTCTCTATTGAGCAGTCTGGCTTCTTTGCGAGGTAGCGGATGTAGGCATCCATCCATGTTGGCTTCTGTGTGACCGAGAAGACTTTCTCCTTGGCTTCGATGCTAGGACTCTCCAAATGTTCGATGTAGGTGCTCCCCCAGAATATTATCCGTTGAGGTGGCTAGATGGGAAAGGGCATTGGCTTTAGCATTCTTACTCCGAGGAATGTAGCTAATGCTAAAATATGTTAGTGACGAGATCAGGACACGGACCTCTAAGTACTTGGATATAACGGGATCTCGTGCCTCGTATTCCCCGTTGATCTGTTTAGAGATAAGTTAGGAATCGGTGAAGATCCTAAGATGCCTTACCCCGAGCTCCTGGGCGAGCCTTACCCCGGTCAGCATGGCTTCGTACTCGGCCTAATTATTAGTGGCTTTGAAAAGGAGTCGAAAGGCATACTCCACCCTCTCGCCCTCCGAACCCATAAGGTAGGGATGGCCCGGGACAGTCTATACCGGTTTTCGTTCCTATTAGAAAAAATGTTCCCGTTCCTTGCCCCGTTAAGCCGTTATAATTAACGGGGCGGGGACGGGGATACCCGGCCGAGCAAACAGGTATCCGTTTATACGTTTACATAAAAAAAAAATTATTTTATTAAATTTATAATTTATTAAAAATTAAAAAAAATAATTTTTTTAGGATAAGATAGATCAATCGCCAACAACCAATCGTTGATATTGATACATCTAACACATTAGCTTTAACACAGTAATTAACCAGATAGAAAATAATCTATCAAATTCTAATTGCATTTCAAACGTATATATATATTATTTATTTTTAATTTTTAATATATTAATATATATATTTAAAATTTAAATATATTATATAAAGCTAATGGGGATGGGGATAGGTAAACAGGGATGGGACGGAGAATACCATCCCTGGTCCGTTTACCCGTTAACGAAAAATTTTCGTTACTCGTTAAGCCATTTAAATTGGAGATTCTCGATCCATTAAAAATGGTACCGACCGGATAAACAGGGAAACAGAAAAAATTGCCATCTCTTTGAGCTCTTGGCCGCAAGGATGAGGCCGACTCCACTTCTTTGGGAGTTTGAGGCATCGTCTGCATGGAGGATCCAGCTTTCCCCCATCTCTTTGAGCTCAGCATCTAGTTACATCATTGGGGATTCTTCTGTCTGCTCCTCGATCCAAGTACACTAGACTAAGAAATCGGCTAAGACTTGGGACTTCAGAGCCGGCCTTGATTGGAATGCGAGGTCAAACTCTCCCAACTTGATCGGCCATTTAGCCAATCGACCAGAGGTATCAGGACAAGCTAGGATAGCTTTAAGGGGTTGGTCCGTGAGCACCACGATTGGGTGAGCTTGAAAATATGGCCTAAGACACTGAGCGGAGATGATTAGAGCAAAAATAATCTTTTCGGTTTTGGAGTACATAACCTCTGCATCATGGAGTACTTTGCTTATGTAGTAGATGAGCTTCTGGGTTCCGTCAGTGCCAAGGCACACCAGGACAGAGCTGACATCCTTTGGGAAGGTGGCGAGAAAAGAAAGAGACTTTCCCCATCTTTTGGCTTCGACAGCAGCGATGTGGTAGACAGAAATTCCTTCAGTCCTTCAAAAGCTCTTTGGCAGTCTTTCGTCCACTCAAAACTGTTCACCTTATGCAAGGCTTTGAAGAAGGGTAGACATCTCTCGGCTGACTTTGAGAGGAAACAGCTCAGAGCCGCCACTCTTTCGGTGAGCCGCTGCACTTTTTTCTTAATAGTCGGCGGCTCATGTCAAGGATGACTCTGATTTTCTTCGGATTCGCCTCAATCCCTCACTATGTCACCATGAAGCCTAAGAATTTTTTCGCCGTGACTCCAAAGGCGCACTTTCACAGGTTCAGCTTCACCTAGTGGCGACAAAGGTTATTGAAGGTTTTCTCCAGGTCAGAGACGTGATTGGAGGCGCAAACACTTTTTGTCAGCATATCGTCCACGTACACCTCTATGTTTCGTCCGATTTGGTCTTTGAAGATCTTATTCATCAGTCTTTGCTAGGTGGCCACCTTATAACAGTAGATGCCTTTCTCAGTTATGAAGGAAGTGTTTTCTTCATCCTCCGGGTCCATTTTTATTTGGTTATATCCGGAGAAGGCATCCATAAAGTTAAGAAGTTCATGACCAAACATGGAATCTACCAACTGATCAATCTGAGGCAGCGGGAAACTGTCTTTTGGACATGCTTTATTGAGGTCGATGAAGTCGATGCAGATCCTCCGGCTCCCATTCGCCTTGCGAACCATCACCATGTTGGCTAACTAATCTGGATAGCATGCTTCCTGGATGTAGCCGGTAGCGAGCAGCTTATTGACCTCTTCATCGATAACTCTCTACTTTTTAGGAGCGAAACTTCTCTTTCTTTGGCGGACTGGCCGATACTTTGGGTCGATGTTAAGTAATCACCTCCGACGGTATTCCAAGCATATCTGACGCTGACCAGGCAAAGATATCTGAATTGGCCCGTAAGAAGGTTAGGAGGTGATCATTATCCTCCACAGGAAGAGTCTCGCTAATCTGCACCGTCCTTATCGGGTCATCTCCCAGTGGAAAGGTCAACAACTGCTCGGCCGACTCTCCTTCCTTACCTAGTTTCCTAGGATCAGGTGATTCTGGAGCCGATGTGACCACCGCTCCTTGGGGGCTAAGAGCCATATGATAGCATCGCTGGACCAGGCTTGTCTCTCCTCGTATCTCGCCGACCCCATTGCTGGTTGGGAATCTAACGAGTAGTCGTTTGGTGGATATGATCGCGTCAAGGAGATTCAAGCCAGGTCGGCCAAGAATGGCGTTATATGCCAAAGGCACTCGGATGATCAGAAACTCTATGAAAATCATGCTTTAACACGGCAGTGTTCTAGCCATAACTAGTAGGGTAATCTCACCCTCCATCCTCACCGAGTCCCCTGTGAAATTGACACCGGTTGGAGGGAGCTGGACGACAAGTTCATCCAAACAAAAGCATCATAAGTAATGATATCAACCAAGCTTCCATTGTCAACTAGGATTCTTTTTAGAGGATGTTTGGCAATCGTCATTGAAACGACGATGCATCATCATTTTTATTGTCCATCCCAGCTAACTCCCTTTAGGAAGGCGATTACATTCTCTAAACCTATGTCTCCCCTTGGCCTTTTGGATGCAGAGCCCACCTCACAAAAAACCATTCCCATCATCTTCTCTGTTGGGGTGTTATCGATATTAGCTTAAGCAGGCAGAAGCCCCATTAGCGCCGAAACAGTTGGGGGTCCCTTATGGACAAATTTTTTGAGGTAGCCCCTTTGGATGAGTTCCTCGATGGTGCGCTTCAGGCTGTAATAGTTTTCAGTGTCATGGTCGTAGTTCCCATGGAAACGAAAATAACAACTCTTGTCACAAGCAGCTCCTTTCTTCATCGGGGGAGGGCGCTGGAAGTATGGTTCACCTTCGATTTTCATAAGAAGGAGAGGGGTGAGCTCATCTTCCTTGGGAGCAAGACTCCAGTGTCGGTTATCTGATCGGCGCGGTGGCTCAGCTTCTTAGGGCAAGAGGATCTGCTTGACTTCGTGCGGACTGACCTCCTACTGAAACCTCTCTCGGTCTCCCTGCAGGTGGAGTTGGCTTCATCGGTATGGATGTACTTTTGCACATGATTCAGGAGCTTGACGTAGGAGTTGGGGGGCTTCTTGTCGAGGAAGAAGGTAAAACGAAAAGGACGAAGTCCCCACTTTAACGGCAGGGTGGCCACCGCATCATCTAGGTGGTAGACCTCGAGGGCAGCCGTTTTGAAATGGGCCACGAAGTCTCTGCGAGCTTCTTCTTCTTTCTATCGGATGGAGATCGGGCTATCCACCATCCCAGGAATCCTTCGACAGGCATCGAAATATGCCAAGAAGACCCTTTTCAACTATCAGAAAGAATCAATACCGTGCGGGGACAGGCAGGAGTGCCAAGTGTGCGCAGCCTTTCGCAGTGTAGCAGAAAAAGCCTTGCATAAGAGGGCATCAGTCGATTCTTGAACTTACATGAGAGCCTTGTAGCTCTCGAGGTGATTGAGTGGATCCATTGTACCATCATATGGATCCAGCTGAGGAAGGCAAAATTTGAAGGGAACAGGCTCTTCCAGGACACGGCTAGTGAAGGGAGGACGGGTATCGTAATCTACCTCCGGCTGGTTATTGATCTTCCTACTGAGCTCCTTTAACCGCCGGTGGTACTCGTCCAAGCGTCTCTCCGCCTTGTGGTTGATGATTGATACCTTCCTTGATGATTCAGAAGATGAACAAGAAGGGAAAGAGCGTGGATGGTGGTACCTCCGTTTGGGTTCTTCTCCGCGCCGTCGCCTAGGAGAAGAGTCACCCAAGCTACGGATGGGGGACCGTGATCTCTTAAGGGTCCCCTGACGATGTCGTCTTGGTGAGACATGATGATGGCGAGTCTCTCGTTGAGGAGATCTTCCCTGAGTAGATTGTTGGTTGGTTGATGCAATTGCTGCAGATGGTGTAGGAGGCCTGAGCTGATGCTGGGTGGCCACGGACTGTTGCTCTTGCAGTCCGTGGACCAACGCAATCAGGGTCTGGACTTGCTGAGTGAGTGCGACCAATTGCTCAGCTTGAGTGGCCATAGCTGGTGGTGCGGAAGGAGCAGGAGGGTTGGCCTCCTGCAACTCCGCATGTTGGAGATGCCCTCGAGCCTGATTAATGGAAGCCTCCTGAGCACACATTACCACCATTGTTGTCGTAGAGGGAATGAGGGCTTGTAGTTTAGTGTTATAGAGCTCCGTTCAGCCCTTTTCCTAGCGTGCCAATCTGTTGACGCCCGATCACCGGCGATGATCATCAGAGAATACCGTGAGGTCACTAGTGAAGCTTTCTCCTCGCTGGTGAAACACCCGCAAGAAGTCTCGGGGCCGAAAGTTCTAGCAGGACCCTCCGACGGTCAAGTTAGTGGCCAAGATCACAACCGTAAGCTTGGGAAAGTTCGAATGAAAACGTTCCAGATGGAAGTGCTCTCTGGGTGCTTAAGTGTTCATATCTCACCGGGGTCCCTCATACCCAATTTATGGACCCCTAGTCCTATCCAGGGGTCAGCCACGTGGAGTTTCGTGAGGGAGAATGTCTGATAGGCGCATATTGATTACGTAAGCTTGAAGATGGTTAGTGGGCTTGGTCTTGTCAGACGCATGGACTAGATGGTTGGTGGGCCTGGTCTTGTCAGGCGCATGAGCCGGCTGGTTGGTGGGCTTGCTCTTGTCAGCCGGATGGTTGGTGGGCCTAGTCTCATCAGGTGCGTGGGCTAGGTGGTTGGTGGACCTGGTCTTGTCAGACGTGTGGGCCAGATGGTTGGTGGGCTCGGCTCACGTGGGGTCACGTGGGGACCGTGACCCATCCAGGAGTTGATGTAGAGGCTGATGCTGCAGCTAGCGTTGAGACCAATTTCATAGCAGGAACTGCCTTGAGAGAAAGGGCCGCCTCGAAGAGAAGGGGCCGTCTCAAAGCGGGGCCACCTCGGAGAGAAGGGGCCGTCTCAAAGCGGGGCCACCTCGGAGAGAAGGGGCTGCCTGGGAGCGGGGCCGTCTCGAAGCAGGACCATCTCGAAGAGAAGGGGCCGTCTCGAAGAGAAGGGGCCACCTCGGAGAGAAGGGGTCGCTTGAGAGTGGGGCTGCCCTAGAGAGAAGGGGCCAATTGGGAGCGGGGCCGCCTCAGAGAGAAGGGCCACCTCGGAGAGAAGGGGCCGCTTGGGAGCAGGGCCGCTTCGGAGAGAAGGGGCCGCCTCGGAGAGAAAGGGGCCGCCTGGGAGCGGAGCTGCCTCGGAAAGAAAGGGGCCGCCTAGGAGCGGAGCTGTCTCGGGAAGAAGGGGCCGCCTCTTTTGGTCTTTGCTGTCAGTTAGCCTTGGCCGTTAGCACCTATGTGGCACCATCAGCCACAAGTCAACATAATTTGGAGTGGGTAGATGTGGAATATATTAATGCATTTTTAGTCAGTGGGGCAGGTGCATCCATTTGGGTTTATAATAGCGTGCCAATTTTGACTTTTTTGGTGGCTTTGCTGTTTCATAATGGTTGGTTCTTGGACTTGTGGGCGTGACGGTTTGTTTGCTTCAGTCGTAATTTGGAATTTCTTTGGTATTAGTTCGGTTTATTTGTTTCCAAATGTTAGGATTTATTCAACACTTTATTGGCCGCAAAGCGTTTATGTAACAGCTTGGATCTTTATTTTGATTTTTTAAATTTTAATTTAAATCCATAATTTGATACGTCTTCTTTTCTCCAGTGAACACTTAAGACCAAATAATGATTGCCTGGACAATCAATTTATTATTTCCGTTGTTGTTGTTCATCCTAAATGTCATGCTTTCAAATATTTAAATGCCTTGGAGTCTAAATTATTCTTAAAACATTTCGTGAACCGGTAAACTTCTCTTTTTTTTTCTTTTTCTAGGTGATCTGTATGCACAGAGAAAAAGATAGTTGATCATTTCTCTGTTGTACCTAACTAGTTCTGAATTACATCTGGCTTATTTGTAAGAAAGAAAAGCAAGTTCTCATTGCTATTAGCATAGACTGTTTTGATAAAACTGCTTACATGCTGGTTCTTGTCGTAAAGCAAAAAGATGTTTGATCCTAAATTTGAACTGTGATTGTTTTTCCTGCCACTGGACATAGAACATGCCACCGTATGCTGTATGCTTCCAGCTTGTCGGCTTGCTGTGCTGGGAAATTAATTATAGTTCTACAGGCTTGCCTGTTATCTGACCTCATTGTTTCCAGTTGTGTCAAGTAGCAGTTTAATTTGTCCTCTTATTGTCTTAGAAACGGTGGAGTCCATGAAGAGGATTGCCAGAATGGATGTAGAGATGACAGCAGAGGAAAGGAACTTACTGTCAGTTGGGTACAAGAATGTGATTGGTCCGAGGAGAGCATCATGGCAGATCCTTGCTGCACTTGAAGAGAAGGAAGAGGGAAAGGGGAGTGAGGAAAATGTTAAGAGGATACAAGAGTACAAGAAGAGAGTTGAAGATGAGCTCACAAAGATCTGTAACGATATCTTATCCATCGTTGCTATCCATCTCCTGCCATCTTCCACTGCTGATGATTCCATTGCCTTCTTCTACAAGATGTAATTTTCTTTTGCTCTAACATTACACCTTTCTTTTCTCTTTAGTACCAAAATGTTCATCTATTGATGCATGGATATTGATTCTTGTTGGATCAGGTATGGGCTATTTGCTATTGGTTCAATACAACTTTTTGCCATGATCACCAGCATATAATCTTGTTAAGATGTCTTTCCCCTTCTGTTAATTTTACCATTTGACTGTAAAGAATTTTACTTGTGAACTTGTGGTCTTTTTTTCAAAGTTGTTAATTTCGTTCCGTTTCGGCCGAGACGTTTCGTTTCGGTTGCTTATCCGAAAAGATAAGTACTACGTTTCGTTTCGAAAGATTTTTCGATCGTTTCGGTGCGTTTCGGCGTATTTCGGCCGTTTTCGGCCGTTTCGGTATATTTCGGCCGTTTCGATAAAATATGTTTTGAAGACCAATTTATGAATTATTAAACCTTTCAGAACCATTTTAATATATATATATAATATCAAAAAAAAATCCTAGTTACCCTATCCCCATTTTAATATATATATATATAAAACAAAAAAAATTCTAGTTACCCTATCCCCACGGTCGCATCTCTTAAAAACTCAAACTCTTTATTTTTATATTGTTATTATTATTTATGAAGAATATGAATTATGAATAAATTTTTCATTATATATATATATATTTCAAACTCTTAAAAACTTAAACTCTTTATTTTTATGTTATTATTATTATTTATAAAAAATATGAATTATGAATAAATTTTTTATTATATATATTCCGAAACGAAGCACCAAAATGGTCCGATACTGAAATATTTCGTTTTATAAGCTAAACTGAAACATAATCCGAAACGAAATTGACAACCTTGCTTTTTTTCATTGCTATAGCAGTCTGATAAATTTTCAAGTGTTTCTTAGTCTGCACTTGTATACTGATCATTACATAGAAGACTTGGTGCTAGTGCTATTGACTTGATGAAATAATCCTATGGTACTAGAGAGCTTGAGACCAAGATGCATACCATTTAATTTGTATATATTTCTGCTGATGACATATCGTTTATGAATGGTTGTTAGAAAGAATCAACAAGCTCACTGCTTAGGATGAACTAATTATTGCACATTTGTGAGATTGTTGGGCCATCTTATTATGAGCATGTCAAACCAAATTTGATAGCAAAGGAAGGTATCCTTTTCTTGCACTGGGCATGGGCACGGGCTGGGTTGGGTGTGGGTGAGGGGGAGTGCACGGGTTGGGTTGGGTGTGCTGGTAAATTTCTACCGTTGAAATTGGAAAAAGCTCAATCGTATTTCATATATATAGAGGTCTGATGTGACATTGACTAGCTGTTAAAACTGTTGTCCTTTGGTGTATCATACTATGATGAATTAAGCAAGCGTGATATTGGTAAATTATTCTTGCTTGTTGAGGTCAATATTTTTTTTTTATTAGGGCTAATGTAGGAGCTACATGGTAATGACCAAAGACCATAACAGAATTCCACCTATGTAACTAAATAATAGATTGTCCAAACAAATGGAGCCTAGAACATTGTGATATAGTCTCTGCTTGGCTTATAGTAATGCTTAGCAATGCTTTGTCAAAATCTTCTGCTATTTGTTTCATATAATTTATTTTTATTTTCTGCCCTTTATATTGTTGGACGCTTGGACATTCTTCAATATATACAAAAATTGACTAATAATAGGAATGTGCCCATGGATAAGTCATCTCTATGTGCAAGCATTATAAGTTTTATTTTGCTTATTTAACTCTTTGTTATATATACAAGACAACAAACTGCCTCTTTGTTGGTCCATTTTCACAACTTTGATGAAATTTAAAAAGGAGTCATTTGATGCTTTATATCCATAACTGTGGCTCCATTTTACTCTAAGGACATGTTCTCCTTTGCGACACCTTGATCCATTTTTCTTTTCCTTTCCTCCTCTGTCGGGATCAATGTCATTCATGAAACTCACCTTCCTCTCTTATGAGCAAGTCATGCATTGCAGCTCTGAACATACAGGTTCAACTTGAATAGAGCTCAACCTGGATCCAACCAGCCCAACCTGCTCATTCAGTTGGGTTGGGGCTGGGCTTCAAAATCCCAACCTGACCTCAAAGTTGAATTGGGTGTGCTTGGGCTTCAAAACAAGCCAAGCCAACGCATATTCATCCCAAGCCAATCCAATCTAGCTCAACATGATCAAAACTGATAAATAAATAAATGAATAAATTTAAATTAGAGTCACAATTTGTGATGCCAGATATGTTTTAATTGGGGTTCTCCTCTACAGCCAATCAGGATTTAAGACTTTATGATTTCTGGATGGACGTAATTTTTTCCCCTCTCTCCTTATGAGTCCATTTTCTTTTTGTAAACATCAGGAAAGGGGATTATTACCGGTATTTGGCTGAGTTTAAGACTGCAAATGAAAGAAAGGAAGCAACTGATCAGTCGCGCAAGGCTTACCAGGTCTGTTGTAGCCGACAATACTTTGATGTTCATAGGATTGCTTTTTCTTGATGAATGTTGTTATCTCCACCACCAAGATTTGGAAATATCCTAACAAAAGCTGATGTTATGGCAATGCAGGCTGCAACTAGAACTGCTATGACGGATCTGCCACCCACCCATCCGATAAGGCTTGGCCTTGCCCTGAATTTCTCTGTGTTCTACTATGACATTATGAATTCACCTGAAAGGTTAAATCAAAACTTGTTTTGTTCCCTCTATTTTCAGTACTTCAATTTTGGTTATCATGTGCAATATTGCTACTGCTTGGAATTATGGAATTAAATGGACACAAATTATATAGTAACAACAAAATATGTCAATGCTTTTCCAATTCTGTGTTTGATATATGACAAACATTTGGTTGAGCATCAATGCTCAGGCCTATAGCTGGTTCTTATCAGTGTTTTAAGTAAATGAAACTAAAATTTTTGTTTTAGTTTTCTTTATAAAAAGCAATGGTATGTGATGATGCCCAATCACTTTGAGCTGACATCCTTGAGCGCTGACTGGTACCCCAAAGAAATTTCAAAGTCTTTCTTTCGTCTTCAAAGCTGCAAGAAGTCCCAAGGCCGGGTACTCCGACAGGGATCCTCCGACGCTCAAGTTAGTGATCAGGACCACAGCAGTAGCTAGCAGTAATTTGAGGAAGGTGAATTGCAGAACAGAATGAGTCCTTGGGTTCTCCTTCCCTTTACCTGTTCTTTATTAGCATCTTCAGTTTGTTTGGCTCGCTCTCTGAGATCGGGATCTCATGATGGGTTAGTGCTTTTACGGACAGAATGTCAGAGCTGGTCGAATTGGATCCGCATCTTTCAATTCTGGATGATTGGCGCTTTACAACAGATAATTACCTTTTGAGGCTCATTTGGCTAGGGTCATTAAATTTCGCTAATGACTTTTTTGGGCCTTAGTAGCTTTTCTGATCAGAGGTGATTGGCATTTTACAGCAGATAATCACCTTTTGAGGCTCATTTGGCCAGGGTCATTAAATTCTACTAATGACTTTTTAGGCCTTAATAGCTTTTCTGACCCAAGGTGATTGGCATCTTACAACACATAATCACCTTTTGAGGCTCATTTGGCTAGGGTCATTAAATTCTGCTAATAACTTTTTGGGCCTTAGTGGCTTTTATGATCCGAGGTGATGGGCATCTTACAGCAGATAATCACCTTTTGAGACTCATTTGACCAGGGTCATTAAATTCTACTAATGACTTTTTGGGCTTTAGTAGCTTTTCTGACCCAAGATGATTGGCATCTTACAGCCGTTTGATGGGTCATGACCTTTCGGGGATTATGCTGAAACTGACAGTTCCTGTCTTATTAAACCGACATGGATCAAGAATGGCGGCCCTGCCCATACGAGGGCCTATCTGGGAAGTTGGGATGAGCCATAAGACCAAAAAGGGGATCAATACCTCTTTGATGGGCGAAGCCGCTTAGGAGTCGCCTTGGGGCCGTCTAGGAACCATCTTGGGATCGCTTCCATATCTGGGGCCACCTAGGAACCACCTTGGGGCTATCTAGGGACCGCTTCCATGGCTGGGGCCGCCTAGGAACCGCCTTGGGGCTGTCCAAGGACCGCTTCCGTGTCTGGGGCCACCTAGGAACCGCCTTAGGGCCGTCCAGGGGCCTCTTTCGTGGTTGGGGCCACCTAGAAACCGCCTTGGGACCATCCAGGGGCCACTTTCGTGTCTGGGGCCGCCTAGGAACCGCCTTGGGGCTGTCCAGGGGCCGTTTCCATAGTTGGGGCTGCTTAGGAACCGCCTTGGGGCCGTCCAAGGGCCGCTTCCATGGCTGGGGCCGCCTAGGAACCATCTTGGGGCCGTCCGGGGGCCGCTTCCGTGTGTTAATTACCACATGGCTCTTTCCAGCCACATCACATATCCCTCCGCTTCTGAGTCTTGGCCCCCACGCACGCGCGGCGCTTGCCAAGAGAAAGGAGTGTAAAAATTTTCTCTATATTTGAATCTTGTGCGCCGACCCCACTAAAAGTGGGCACATGTTCCCGAGGGAGTAAAGTCTTCTCGAAGTCCTTTCGTTATTTAAGGGATGATATTGGGTATGGTGCAGCTCGCGAGTGGATTGAGAGAAACGCCTCGTGACCATCAAGAAAAGGCGAGGTGTTATAATTGGATTATTTTGATGGTATCCTGTTATTAGGCATGGACTGTACCTCTCCTGTAATCTGACGACACCTGGGCAATAGCTCGACCCTTCTAAGTTTTGCTTTTCATGATAGGCGGGATCTTCAAAATTTGGGGGCTAATATTGTTCCGTCCGTTCCCTCTATCTCCTAGTACCTCTATTATCTTCTCTGCGTCTCCTTCACCTTTTGAGCATTGAACCTTCTTTTGCTTCCATTCCTTCAATCCGAGGTCAGTTTCTTTCACCTTCTTGCTTCCTTTTTTTTCTTCCTGATGGATCTCATCCTGATAGGAAAGGTAAAAAACCTCTAGTCGAACCCTCTAGGAAGGAAATCCTCCAAGCCCGCTGCCGGGCCCCTGGTGGCGTCTCCATCCGCGATGGCCCAGCGACTGCTACTCTGACCTCGGCTAGGGTTCCCCCTTCGGTGCCTAGGGCTCCTTCGGTGCCTAGGGCTTCACCTTCACCATCTCATTCGGCATCTCCTTCGATTTCTGAATCTAGACCCGTGGGTCCAGAGGGAATTCGTTCCACCATAAAGGACCAGGACATAGAAAGAATTAGGGCAAAATATGGTATACCCGACAGTGTGTGCTTGTTCACACCCTAGCATGGTGACAAAGTAACCGACGGTCAATCCGGTGGGGTCACTCTTTATGAGGAATTTTTTAAGAGTAGCTCCATCTCCCTTTTCACCCATTTTTTTTAAAAATCTTTTAGATATGTATGACCTCGTCTTGGCACAGCTGACCCCAAATTCCATTTGAATCATATACGCATTCATAGTTCTCTGTCATTTTCATGGTGCCCCCACCCAAGTCTCTCTCTTTCGGGCCTTGTGTAAGTTAGAAACCCTAAGAAAAATGGGTGGTGGAGCTTTGCCTCCTAGCCCAAGAGAGCTCTTAGACTAAACTTGCCTTCTAAGATCAAGGAGTAGAAGTCTCATTTCTTTTATGTTTATGTCGAAGGGGTGAAGACATCCTATTAGAGATTTTTCGATATCAGTCCTAATAAGAACTCGATCATAGAAGAAAGAGACCGAGAGCTTTTTGAAGCCCTTATGTCCTCTGTCATCCCTCCTTGCACAGTGTTGCTGTCGGAGGACAATCTCCGTGAAGCCCTCGCAATGCTGGCATCGCCGTCACCGGCACCCGGTAAGCGCTACCATCCTCGGTTACCAGCCGTAGCTCTTTGCCTTTTCTTTTTCTTCCTTCTTATTTTATTTATTTATTTATTTATTTTCTAAAATCTCTATTCTTTTGTACAAAGATGAGGTTCCCCTTCGACTTCCTTGCGGAGGCCCTTAAGAAGAAAAAGGCCACCGGTGATCCGGTGAGAGCGGCACCCAAGAAGCCTCGGTGGGCAGAGCAGGCCGAGTCACCCCAAATCCATGTGGCTTTGCCTACCACTCCCGAGGTCACACTAGTGGGGGAACCGAGAAGGGAGGATCCCCTCGCCGAAACATTTGCAACAGGGGTTCCTTTTACCGAGATTCAGGAGGAGCTGTTGAGAGAAAAACCCTCGGTCCCCGTCGGACCCGAGGGTGAAGTCGCGCTAGAGGTCGCGCCAGAAGCAAGAGCAGCGACACCCCCGTGAGAGAAGCTGGGGATGACCACCCTTCCACCGCTTACTCGCCGTCGGAGGAGGCAGGAGCATCGTCCAACGACGTCCCCTGAGCCGATCGTCTCGGACCACCGCAACATGCCGAGGCTGCCTGGCGGAGCACCTTCTAAGTCACTCGACCCTTCCCAATCTTCAGGCTGAGCTTCGATGTCAGCCGCTAGAGAAGTCCCTTGACACTTTCACTGCTATCCTCCAGGTAAATGCGCTAATCCTTTCCTCTTTAATTAAATACAGTTATATTCTAACTTTCGATGTGCGCAGGGTGTCCAACAGTGCTTTTGTTCTTCGGGATGCTTGCACTGGGGGCTCTAGTAGCCGAAGGTGCGCCTAACCTGAGCTGGATGCTCTCAAGGCTCGGGTTGACGAGCTGACCTAGGAATTGTCTGAGGTCAAGGCTCAGGAAGCAGCGGTGTTCGGCGCGTTATGAGCCGCTGAAGAGGAGGGCCGATCTTTTAAGGCTCAGGCTGAGGAGGCAGAGGGAAGGCCAGAGTTGCCAACGCCAAGTTGGTTGAAGCTGTGTCGAGGCTAAGGCCGATGGAAGAAAAATTAAAAAATGCCCTCCTTAGAGCGGATCAGGCCGAAGACAAGCGGATGCGATGGAAGATAGGGCGGATGCGGCTGAATCTGAGGCCCGGGCTGCCATGGAGAAGTTGGCTTCTGCCGAAGAGGAGGTTCGGGAAGCCCTGGAAAAGATGACCGCCATCGAAGCTCAGGCTATGGAGAACGTGGCAGTCGCCCAGGTTGAAGCTTTAGTTCAGGTTAGTGCCGCCGAACACTGGGCTCGGAATGCCGTGGAAGTTTACAAAGGTTCTACTGAATTCGCTGCTAAGTGCAGCGAGGCGGCCATTGACACCTATGCTCAAGGCTTTGAGAAATGTAAGGAGAAAATCCTTTGAGTTTACAAGTTGAGCGGCCTTGAGGACATTCAACCTATAGACGAGGACATCGAGGACGGGTCGGGACCCGCTGAGCCTTAGATTTAGTTCCTTTCTTTTTCTTTTTATATCTTGTAACGCGACCGAAGTTGGTCTTTTGTATGACAACGAGATTAATGAAAAGGCATTTTTGATAATTACATTTGTTGTTCGAATATCACAGTTTCTTTGTTAGCAATGTTTTGGCTTTCTAGACGACTATGCTTCGACCTTTAGCCTTTGATAAAATATTCCTCCTATTTCCGTGAGTATGCTTAGGAAATGGCTGGCTTAACCCGTAATCCTTGTAGGGTTTTCTCTCTCTTTTTTTTGCGCTAGCCCGAGAGTTTGACTCGGGGCCGCCGAGAACACATGACTTGAACCATCGGAGGTTTCTCGCGTCGATCTGGGGTGTCCACGATCTCGGGACCGGTGAAGTCCTTTTTAAAAACTTCTACGAGGGTTTCTCGCGCCGGCTTAGGAGTTTGACTCGGGGCCGCCAAGAACACAGTACTTGAACTACCGGAGGTTTCTTGCGCCGATCCAAGGTGTCCGTGATCTCGGGACCGCCGAGGTCCTTTTAAAAACTCCCACAAAGGTTTCTCGCATCGGCCCGGGAGTTTGATTTGGGGCCATCGAGAACACAGGACTTGAACTACCAGAGGTTTCTTGCGCCAGTCCAGGGTGTCCGTGATCTCGGGACCGCCAAGGTCCTTTTAAAAACTTCCATAGGGGTTTCTCACGCTGGCCCGTGAGTTTGACTTGGAGCTATCGAGAATATAGGACTTGAACCACCAGAGGTTTCTTGCACCAATCCAGGGTGTCCATGATCTCGGAACCACCGAGGTCCTTTTAAAAACTTTCATGGGGGTTTCTTGCGCCGGCCTGGGAGTTTGACTCGGGGCCGCCGAGAACACAGAACTTGAACCACCGGAGGTTTCTTGCGCCGGTCCGAGGTGTTCGTGATCTCGGGACCGCCGAGGTCCTTTTAAAAACTCCCACAGGGGTTTCTCGCGCTGGCCCAGGAGTTTGACTCGAGGCCGTCGAGAACACAGGACTTGAACTAGTGAAGGTTTCTTGCGCCGGTCCAGGGTGTTCGTGATCTCGGGACCACTGAGGTCCTTTTAAAAACTTTCACAGGGGTTTCTCGTGCCGGTTCGGGAGTTTGACTCGAGGCCGCTGAGAACATAGGACTTGAACCACCGAAGGTTTCTTGCGCCAGTCCGGGGTGTCCGTGATCTTGGGACCGCCGAGGTCCTTTTAAAAACTTCTATGGGGGTTTCTTGTGCCGGCCCATGAGTTTGACTTGGGGCCATCGAGAACACAGGACTTGAACCATCGGAGGTTTCTTGCGCTGGTCCGGGGTGTCCATGATCTCGGGACTGCCGAGGTCCTTTCTTTTCTTCTTTCTTTTTTTTTAAAAAAAACTTCCATTTTAAATCGGGAAATAAGATCAAAAACTCTTTTTTTATAATCATTTGCTAAATACACTCACTACGGTAATATCGGCAAAGATTGCTAGCATTCCAAGTACGCAGGATTAGCTGTCCATCTATCCCCTCAAGTTTGCAAGCTCCTCAAGGAAGTGCTTTCATAACTCGATAAGGTCCTTCCCAATTTGGGGATAGCTTGCCTCCTTCAGCTGGTTTGGATACTTCAGCTCTCCTCAAGATCAGATCTCTAGGGCGGAATGTCTTGGAACAGACCTGAGCATTATAATATCTTTCGGCCCGTTGGTGGAATGTGGCCATCCTGAGCCGTGCAAGATCCCGGGTTTCATCGATGAAGTTCAGATTAGCTCTTAATTGATCAGAGTTGTCTTCATTCTTATATAGTTCCACTCAGGGACTGGGAAGACCGATCTCTACTGGGATGACCGCTTCAGATCCAAAGATGAGGCTGAAAGGAGTCTCTTCCGTAGGGACTCTAGGAGTCGTATGATATGCCCCATAATACACTTGGGAGTTTCTCCATCCATCTACCCTTAAGCTCATCCAGTCGAGTTCTAAGCCCTCAAAGGATGGTCCGATTCATAACTTCTGCTTCTCCGTTAGTCTGTGGATGTCCAACAGAAGTGATTCGGTGGTATATGCCTAGTTCGACACAAAAGGCCTTGAATGCCGAATTGTCGAACTGATGATCGTTATCGGTGATCACGGTATGGGGTAGACCAAATCGGCAGATGATGGATTTCCAAAAGAATATCTTCACCTTACTTTCAGTGATCTTGGCTAACGCCTCGACCTCAGCTCACTTAGTAAAATAGTCAATGGCGACCAATAAAAACCTCCGCTGCCTTGAAGCCAAGGGAAAAGGTTCGAGAATATTCATCCACCATTTGGCTAAGGGCCAGGGGGCAAAGAGTGAATTTAACTAAGAAGCTGGTTGTCGCTGGATATCAGAATGCCGCTGGCAATGGACACATTTCTGAACCAGCTCGGCGGCATCTTGCTACATAGTGAGCCAGTAATATCCCTGGTAGAGAGCTTTATGCACCAAAGATCTGCCTCCCATATGACTCTCGCATATGCCTTCATGGATTTTTCTGAGAGCAAAATTGGCATCTGTTGGACCAATGCATTTGAGAAGGGGATGAGAAAAAGACTTCCTGTATAGGCGCCCATTTAGCAACACGAACTTGGTTACCTCCACTTGAGCAATCTAGCTTTTGCAGGGTCGGCAGGGAGGGTACCATCGGTGAGATAGTGAATGTACGCATCTATCCACGTTGGCTCTTGCATAACTGGTACAACTTCCTCTGCCGAGTTGATACTTGGGCTTTCTAAGTGTTCGACGCATGTTCTTCCTAGACAATCATCCGCCGAAATGGCTAGTCCTGATAATGCGTTAGCTCTGACGTTCTCGCCTCTGGGGATATAGCTAATGGTAAAGTAGACCAGCGAAGAGGTTAGCGACTTGACCTTATTCAAGTATCGAGACATGGTAGGGTTGCGAGCCTCAAACTCTCTAGTGATACGTTCGGAGACAAGTTGGGAATCGATGAAGGCCCTGAGGCATTTTACTCCAAGTTCTTGGGCAAGTTTGATTTCGGCCAACAAGGCTTCGTATTCAGCCTGATTGTTGGTAGCCCTGAAAAGAAATCGAAGGGCGTACTCCAAGACGATGCCTTTCGGATTCGCTAGGATGAGGCCTGCTCCACTTCCTTAGAGTTAGAGGCGCCATCAACATGGAGAATCCAAGCCTCCGCCGAATCCCCTTCGGCAGCTGGGCACTTCATGGGAATGTCTTCAATTTGCTCATCCGTCCAGGTACATTCTACTAGGAAGTTCACCAATACTTGGGACTTAAGGGTAGACCGGGATTGGAATGAAAGATCAAACTCCCCCAGCTTAACAGCCCACTTCGCCAAGCGACCCGAGGTGTCAGGGCGAGCTAAAATAGTTCTGAGAGGCTGGTCCGTGAACACCATAATCAGATGGGCTTGAAAATACGGTCGGAAGCGCTGAGCGGAGAGGATCAAAGCAAAGATAATCTTCTCAGTTCTTGAATAACGGACCTCTGCATCATGAAGCACTTTGCTAGTGTAATAAATAGGCTTATGCGCTCCATCGGGGCCGAGCCGGACCAAGACGGAACTAACCACCTCTGAAGTGGCGATGAGATAGAGGAAAATCTTTTCTTCTTCCTTAGGCTTCGATAGTAGCGGCGATGTGGACTAGAATTCCTTCAGTTCCCCAAAGGCTCTTTGGCAGCTGTCCGTCCACTCGAAGCCATCAACTTTGCGTAGAGCTTTAAAAAAGGGCAAGCACCTCTTAGCCGATCTAGACAGAAATTAGCTCAAGGCGGCTACTCTTTCGGTGAGCCGTTGCACCTCCTTATTGGTTGGCTGCCGCATGTTAAGAATGGTTTGGATCTTTTTTGGGTTTGCTTCAATCCCCCATTGGGTCACTAAGAAACCCAAGAATTTTTCGGCAGTGACACCGAAGGCACACTTGCGGGGGTTGAGCTTAATCTGATGGCTTCGGAGATTATCAAATGTCTCTTCCAGGTCAGCAACGTGGTTGGCGATGTGGGTGTTCTTAGTCAGCATATCATCCACATACACCTCCATGTTGCGCCCAATCTGGTCTTTAAAGACCTTATTCATCAACCTCTGGTAGGTGGCTCCAGCGTTCTTCAGCCCGAAAGGCATTACTTTATAGCAGTAGATGCCCTTCTCTGAGATGAAAAAGATATTTTCTTCATCCAATGGGTCCATCTTTATTTGATTATATCCGAAGAAAGCATCCATAAAACTGAGGAGCTCATGGCCAGATATGGAGTCCACCAGCTGGTCGATTCGTTGCAAAGAAAAACTGTCTTTGGAACATGCCTTATTAAGATCAGTAAAATCGATGCAGGTATGCCAGCTTTCACTTGCCTTTCGGACCATAACCACATTGGCTAACCAATTTGGATATTGTGCTCTCGAATGTGGCTGGCGGCAAGCAGTTTGTTGATTTCTTCGTCTATGGCTCTCTGTCGCTCAGGGGTAAAACTCCTCTTCTTTTGGCAGATGGGCCGACACTTTGGATCAACATTAAGTTTATGAGTTATCACCTCCGGAGGAATACCGGGCATGTCTGATGCCGACCATGCAAAAATATCCGAGTTGGCCTATAAGAAAGTGAGGAGTTTAACTTTCATTTCCAAAGGAAGAAGTTCACCGATTTGCATAGTTTTTATAGGATCATCCCTCAATGGATAAGATAGCAGGCGCTCAGCTAATTCTCCTCTTCTTTCCTACTATCTAGGGTCAAACAACACCGGGGTCAAGGGAGCTGTCATCTCTTAAGGGCAAGGAGCCATGTGATAGCATAGCTATGCAAGATTTTGCTCCCCACGCATCTCGCCGACCCCTCGATCGGTTGGGAACCTCACGAGCAGACACCTGATGGATATGACTGCGCCTAAGAGGTTCAACTTGGGCCGACCAAGGATGGCGTTATACGCCAATGATACCCGGGCCATTAAGAACCTCATTAGGACCATACTTTGACATGGTGGCGATCCCGCTATGACCGGTAAAGTGACCTCGCCCTCAACTCTGACTGAGTCTCCCGTGAAGTTGACTAGGGGCATGGTCACGGGTTGTAGAGAATCAAGGGACAGACCTATCCAAACAAAAGCATCATAGGTAAGTATGTCCACTGAACTTCCACTGTTCATAACTATTCTTTTTATAGGATGCTTAGCAATCGTCATAGAGACGATTATGCTATCATCATTCAAATTATCCCTCCCCTCTAATTCCCTTTCCAAAAAGGGATTTATATCTTCTATCCCTTCACTCCCCCTTGGCCTTTTAGAGGATGAAGCCGCTCCCCAGGAAAGCATGCCCACCGTCTGTTCTGTCGGAGTATTGTCAATGTTGGCCTGAACAGGTGGGGGCCCCATTAAGGCTGGGATGGCCGACGATCCTCCCTTCTGGATGAACTTTTCGAGATACCTTCTTTGAATAAGTTCTTCGATGGCGCGCTTCAAGTTGTAGCGCTCCTCAGTGTCGTGATCATAATCCCTGTGAAAGCGACAGTAGCGGCTCCTATCGTGAGCAGCGTTTGTCCTCAGCGGAAGATGGCGTTGGAGATAGGGCTCACTTTCAATTTTCATAAGGATATGGGACCTCGGGGCGAGGAGAGGTGTGTAGGTTTCTGCCTTGATAGCCAGGTTCCGGCGCCGATCATCCGGCCGACGCGGAGGCTCGGGCTTCTTGGGAGGGAGTTTGCTTGGCTTGGCTCTTCACGGACCGATTTCTTGTCGGCTCCCCTATCAGCATTCCTCCGAGTAAAGTCGGCTTCATCGGCATGAATATACTTGTGTGCACGATTCAGGAGCTCGGCATAGAACTAGGGGCCTTTTTGTCTAGAGAATAAGTGAAGTGAGAAGGACGGAGTCCTCGCTTCAAGGCCAAGGTGGCCACAGCATCATCCAAATGATACACCTTGAGGGCTGCCGTCTTGAATCGAGCTATGAAGTCTTTTAATAGTTCCCTTTCTTTTTGTTGAACGAAGAATAGGCTGTCAGCCATTTGAGAGATCTTCCGATAGGTTTCAAACTGTGCCAGAAATGCCTTCTCCAACTGTTGGAAGGAACCAATACTGCGCGGGAGTAGCCGAGAATACCAGGCACGCGCGGCCTTCCGAAGGGTAGCAGAGAAGGCGATGCATAGAAGGGCATCAGTTGCTCCTTGGACTTGCATAAGGGATTTGTACCTTTCCAAGTGATTCAGAGGGTTTGTGGTACCATCATAAGGATCCAGCTGGGAAAGACGGAACCGATTAGGTATGCTTTCCTCCATAATCCGACAGGTAAGGGGGGCGAGTATCATACTTTGCCCCTGAGTGGTTGTTAAGCCTTTGACCGAGTTCCTCCAGGCATCGGTCCTGCTCCTCCAGACGCCTCTCCATCCAGTCATTAGGGTCTTTGCCCACCGATTCAGATGATGAAGAGAGAGAGAGAGAGAGTAATAAGGCTGATGATGATATGAACTTCTAGGTTCCTTCCCTCGTCATCTCCCGTAGCTACTGGAGTGAAGAGTGGGAGACCGGGACCTCTTGAAGGTTTTCCGATGATAGTGCCTGGATGGAACTTGGCGATGATGACGCTCCTTTTGGAAGGATCTTCTGTATGTAGATTATTGGCTAGCTGGTGCAATAGTCGTGGCGGCATGGGAGGTCCAGCCTGCTGCGGCCGCTGCTTTTGTAGCTCACGGACCACCCCAATGAGAGCTTGGACCTGTTGTGCGGCCATTGCTCTTGTAGCTCACAGACCACCCCAATGAGATCTTGGACCTATTGAGTGAGATTGGCCAGTTGCTCTTGTTGGGTGGCTGATATCAACGGTGATGAAGAGGTAGGAAAGTTGGCCTCTGATAGTCCAACCCGAAGGGGATGCCCTCCAGCGGAGCTAGAAGAAGCTTCTTGAACATGTGTTGGCTCCATTAGGATTTGAAGAAAGGCAAACCCGCGCTCCCCCTTTCTGGCACTCCAATCTAATGATGCCCAATCACTTTGAGCTGACGTTCTTGAGCGTTGACTGGTACCTCGAAGAAATTTCAAAGTCTTTTCTTCGTCTTCAAAGCCTGCAAGAAGTCCCAAGACCGGGTATTCCAGCAAAGACCCTCCGACGCTCAAGTTAGAGATCAGGACCATAGTAGTTGTTAGCAGTAATTTGAGAAAGGTGAATTGCAGAACATAATAAGTCCTTGGGTTCTCCTTCCATTTACCTGTTCTTTATTAGCCTCTTCAGTTTGTCTGGCTCGCTCGCTGAGATCAGGATCTCATGATGGGTTAGTGCTTTTACGGACAGAATGTCAGAGTTGGTTGGATTGGATCTGCATCTTTCGATTCTGGATGATTGGCGCTTTACAACATATAATTACCTTTTGAAGCTCATTTGGCCAGGGTCATTAAATTTTGCTAATTACTTTTTGGGCCTTAGTCGCTTTTCTGACCGAGGTGATTGGCATCTTACAGCACATAATCATCTTTTGAGGCTCATTTGGCCATGATCATTAAATTCTGCTAATAACTTTTTGGGCCTTAGTGGTTTTTTCTGACCCGAGGTGATTGGCATCTTACAGCAGATAATCACCTTTTGAGGCTCATTTGGCCAGGGTCATTAAATTCTGCTAATGACTTTTTAGGCCTTAGTGGCTTTTCTGACCCAAGGTGATTGGCATCTTACACAGATAATTACCTTTTGAGGCTCATTTGGCCAGGGTCATTAAATTCTGCTAATGATTTTTTGGGCCTTAGTGGCTTTTCTGATCCGAGGTGATTGGCATCTTACAGCAGATAATCACCTTTTAAGGCTCATTTGGCCAGGGTCATTAAATTCTGCTAATGACTTTTTGGGCTTAATGGCTTTTCTGATCCGAGGTGATTAGCATCTTACAGCCGTCTGATGGGTCATGACCTTTCGGGGATTATGCCGAAACTGACAGTTCCTGTCTTATTAAACCGACAGGGATCAAGGATGGCAGCCCTGCCCATACGAGGGCCTATCTGGGACGTTGGGATGAGCCATAAGACTATAAAGGGGATCAATACCTCTTTGGTGGGCGAGGCCGCTTAGGAGCCGCCTCGGGGCCATCTAGGAACCGTCTTGGGACAGCTTCCGTGTCTGGGGCCGCCTAGGAACCGCCTTGGGGCCGTCTAGGGACCGCTTCCATGGTTGGGGCCGACTAGGAACTGCCTTAGGGCCGTCCAGGGGCCGCTTCCGTGTCTGGGGCTGCCTAGGAACCGCCTTGGGGCCATCCAAGGGTCGCTTCCGTGTTTGGAGCTGCCTAGGAACTGCTTTGGGGCCGTTCAGGGGCCGCTTCCAAGGGGCCGTCTAGGGGCCGCTTTTGTGTCTGGGGCCACCTAGGAACCATCTTGGGGCCGTCTAGGGGCCGCTTCCGTGGCTGGAGCCGCCTAAGAACCGCCTTGGGACTGTCCAAGGGCTGCTTTCGTGGCTGGGGCCACCTAGGAACCGCCTTGGAGCCGTTCAGGGGCTGCTTCCGTGTGTTAATTACCACGTGGCTCTTACCAGCCACATCAGTATAGTTGCTCTATTGTGACTTGGATGTTTTGGGTTTGAAACACAAAACTAACCTCTTTGTGTAGGGAGGCAAGGCTCCATTCTTCTGACCCTCCCCTATCCTCACAATAGCAGGAGTCCTGTTCTCCAGGTCATCTATTAAACAAAACTAAATCTCTAACCCAGAATAATAAATGTTTGCTTTCCCTTTACAATGCAACGAAGTGGTTCTAGTATCATCTGTGATCAGGAGAGCATAACTCCACTGTGCATTGTATTTTGTATTTTGCAACATGTCATGTAAAGTTTGTATACTTATATATATGCCGAAGTGTGTGCATATGTGTATGTCCATATGCAAGGACTACTCTTTTTATATGCGGCTGATTATGATTTCTTGCAAATTCTGCTTGGACCTTTTATAGAGCATGTCACTTTGCTAAACAAGCATTTGATGAGGCTATTACAGAGCTCAATTCCCTTAGTGAAGAATCTTACAAGGACAGCACACGTATTATGGAGCTTCTTAAGGATAACCTTACATTGTGGGCGGTAGATCTGCCTATGGAAGGAGGTAAATATTGTAAGGAAGTTACTTCTTAAGCTTAACTCTCTCTCTCTCTCTCTCTCTCTCTCTCTCTCACACACACACACACACACACACACACACACACACACATATACAGTACATATTGCATGCTTGCATCCATCAACACACACACACACATTCATTCATTCGTTCGTTCATTCATTCCATGCATGCATGGAGGTATCCTCTCATCTGTCGTAAATGCAATCTTCTCCATGAAAAAGATTGCCTTTTTCAGCAGTTTAGTGGTTTATCCATGCAAATGTAGTTTGCACGTTGTTACTGGAAAGTTGGTTATTTGATGTAAATGGTCTTTTTGTATCAATACTGCCTATGATTATCTTTGCATATAGAGTCCTGATCTCAGTTTTACTATCAGTTGTCAGAATATCATGGATCAATAATGAAGTAACATCATCAATGTAGGACATTTGTTGGCATTTTATATCTATGTGATCTTGTGTCTTCTGTTACCTTGACACTGGCATTCTTCTCCTAGAATCTATGAAAGATACATAACCGAATCGGACATGTGTAAGATAAATATTTATCATATTTTTAGACTGCAGCTTTTGAATGTCATTAGAGGGTTGGATTCTACCAGTGATGATTCAACCTGCTAAAATAGTCTTAACATTGAGCTTTCATTCTTTTTAGATCTGGTCAAGAATGAAGCATGAAAATGAGTTTGCAAAATTTCATGTTCTTTAAAGTACCTAATCCAATTGGATAGTTTTAATGAGAATGATGCTTATTGAAAGGCCTAAACAATATTACGTTTTAGTGTTTTCTTTACACAATATTTAAATATTATATTTTAGCTGATATTATGTTTTTCTATAGATCAGTCTCTCCTTTTTCACTCTTGCCAGTTCAGACACTTGAACATTTATCCTAATCTGATTCTCATGTTTGTGTCCATGCTACATGTCAATTGTCATGATGCTAGGACTTCATAATTATGCTCTTTTAATTTGACAAGTGCGCAACAAGTTTAGTGCCACAGATGCTTTAGGTACATAAATCCTGGTGGAACATAGGCAAAGAACTGATGGCCACTTGTACTGACTTGGTAAATGACTGCTTTTTATTGGAAATGGCCTCAGGATTATTATCCCCTTCTCTTTTGTTAATTTTGACCCTTCACAGAATGACTCGTTAATGACTGCAGAGGAAGAAGGTATTGAAATTTGAACAATTAGAAAATTCCCTTGTCTGGATTGTTAATGTTCCATTAGGATGTGAAGGAGATGCTAGCTTTAATCTCCCACAAGTTCAGCAACATTCCTTTTGTATGGTTTATGTTCCTTTGTTACCAACTTGATGTAGATCAGTTTAACCTATGATTTAATGTTACAGTTGTCTTTGTTTTCCATATATCGTTTGAAATGGCATCATTGATTTAAACATATATGCTCACCCTTTGTTGACCAGTTTCTTCTTATCATAAAATATGGTTGCCTTTTATTACTTGCACATGTAGGTTATGGTGATATATGTTCCATTTTGCAGGTGAACAATCCAAGGGCACTAGCATTGATATGGAGGTAAGGCATTTTCATCTATAGTAAGAACCATATTCCAGGCTAGTGCAGGTGTCCTGTTGCCCAGATACCTTTGTTATTGTTCAATGTCCACCTCTCTGTAGAGCTAAATGAAATTGGTGGGCTGGTTGTGACTAGAGTAAATAGAATGTACAGAGTAAGAAATCTAGGGGAAGTCTATATTTTCCATTCTAGAAAGCAGTAGGCCTTAGTCCTAAATTGGAAAAATGCATCCTTTCATCTTACTTGCATGATTCTCCTGGATGAGCTGCTTGTGCATGGCCTCTGAATGAAAGATCACCATTGTGTTGCCCAGATATAGCAACCCAAGAGGGAGGGTGAATTGGGTTCTTTTTTAAAATTTTAAAAATTTAGCAGGTATGTGTAATAATGAAAAATCAGAGTTTAATAATTTGAATGTGTTGTGAGGTGAAGAGAGAAATATTTAAGCAACACATAATTCAATCACATAAACACAAGCAACACATATTTAAGCCCCACCTCTCATTAAAACACTTATGTAGAGCTTTCATTTTTTCAGCATATTTGGATTTAATTTGCGACAGCTCCAAACAAGCCTTGTCAGATTGTTCGCGAAATCCGTGGAGCTCCTTAACTTCAGTTTCAAGCTGGGATGCTCTTTCAACAGCAGCTTGGTAGGACCTCTCCATCTTCTCAAGCTTTCCCTAAATGGATGCCAGGGCCCCAAAGAGTTTGTCAGATGACTCTGCCCTCTCCCGAAGACCAGCGGCCTCCCTTCTGGCTTGAGTGCAGGCCCCCATGGCCAAGTTTAAGCGCCAGCTTAGCGCTCTCACAATTAAAGCATTTTGCAAGCAAAACATAAGTAAGAAAATGCAACCGAGTCAGCTAGCCAAAAACCTATCGCCTTGACATAATGACCTACCCGGGAGGCATAATTTGTGGCAATCCTCGTGAGGGTAGGATTGTCAATCTCGGGTAGAAGGTAAGTGTCCTTCGGCACACCAAGCTGCCCAAATGCTGCATCGACAAGGTCTTCTGCTGCGGGCTCACTCGTCGAGGGACCTTCCCCCGTATACAACACAGACCGCATTAAAGCGGCAAACATCTCTTCTACATTCGGATCGGGTGAAAGAAAATTCATGGCCGAAGGACTGACCCGGAGGGCTTTAGATCGAGGGACTCTCATCCGCTTGACTTCTTCCATCAAAGTCTTAATATGTGAAGCCTCAGAGACTTCGGCTCGCCCAAACTCTTTCTCTGATGCTTCGTTCAGAGAGACCTCGGTCTGTACATCTCTTTTACCCGAGGGATCCCCTTGATCCACGGGCATCTGCTCAGCCCCAGTAGACTCCATCGGAGCCTCAGCCTCCTCCATAACTTTTCTTAATACCTCGAGAGAGAGAGTTCCCCAGCAGAAAACCCTTCCTGAACCCCAACTGCCAATTCGGTCTCCCCCTCAACATCCACTAATTCTTTGTCAGGTAGCTCCTCCTGAGCTTCGACAGCGACAATTACTTCCTGCACCCCGTCGATCAAAACTGGGATTTCTGTCTCACTTGTAAGAGGCATCCTAGGACTGCCGACCTTTGCTAGATGAGACTATTCACCCTTAAATGAAGAGACTACCGGGCAGACTGGCGATGTCTCTTCCAGACCATCTGACACAATCATTATTTGGAGAGGAGAAACCTCGATGACCTCCTCCAAATTCTCCTCAAGCACTCGTTCCTCCTCCACTGCCGCATCCTCCTTCAACAGGAAAGACCCGGCCTTCATTGCTGACACTCCTATTCCTTTCTTCTTCGGTGTGGAGGAGTGCTGACCAACCCTAACTTGCTTCGCCTCCTTTTAGTGCGCCCCGAAAAGATAGGGTTTCTTCTCAGATTTGCGCTTTTCACTAGAACTGGTTTCCCTCTGGCGCTTGCCCAGTTCTTCCTTATTTGACCTATGAATGCCAACCTTTCGGCTATAAACACAACAAACAATCATTTAGATTGTGATAAAGTCGCCCGGATACAACGGACATAGGAAGAGGGGAGAAAGCTTACCTTGAGGATCGAAAGAGCTAAGCCCGACAGTGAAGAGGGCATCCTTCGACAAAAGGGTACTGGCCAAGAATACTTGACCACTGCGGAGGGTCACCAAATCCTTCTTCTCTTGCTCAGACAGCTCTGATGCGCTTCCGGATCGTTCACATAGCTCGTCCACTCCCAGAAAAAATCAGAGTCAATATTTTCCTCGACAATGAAAAATTGAGACTTTCACTCTTTTATTGATGACGGATTGTCCGATATCATCTTAAACGATTTTCGGGGCCCAATATAAGGCCACTCAGACTTCCTTTCGGAAACTAAATTGTAGCAGACTCAGAACAAAGAAAGAGTCACCGTTACCCCAACATGGCTGCACATTGAGATAAATCTAACGAGGTTACACCAGCTATTTGGAGCCACCATCATCGGGCATATGTTGTGGAACCTCATTACTTCTTTCACCAACGGGTGAAGGGAAAATTGGAGGCCCGCTCTTAAGCTTTCTTCATAAAAGAACACCCCACGCCCTGGTTGCATTGAAACCCTCTGCTCAACCTTCGGCGGCCATAGGGCGACGTCCTAAGGAATCTTGTATCTTTGACGTATTCTATCCAGATCTTCAAGAGTTATCTCGGAAGCCACATCATTTGGACCCTTCATGTTGCTGAGTTGAAGGGCAAACCACAAATGGACTCGCAAGGGTTTTGAAGAATGAAATCTCAAGGGAAAAAACAAGAAAGCATTGCAGAAAGAGCACCACTCTAACCCCTACTCCTTTTAAAAAATCATTTCAGAGAGAAGGTACGGTGTCTTTAGAAGAAACCCACAGATGCTCAAATTGCCGCCATAAACATAGGGATTCGCCATGTAGGACTTTCTCAATCGTCGCCCACAAGAAATGAGGGGTTTTTTCCTTTTCGTTCACCGAGAAAAATGATAAAATGATGACGCGGCATTTATGAGACCATCATTGTATGTCCCTTTGAATCCTTTCGGATGAAGTTATTCTAGACTATACTTTCTATATCCAAATTTATACTTCGGACTGGGAGTGGGGGGCATGTGATGAGGGGTAAAATTATCATTGCGTCAACGCTTGTGCATACGACAAAAAGGTTGAGACCACTCTTGATATTCGATCAACCAGCTGTCATATCTAGAAAACAATAGAGCCGAACCATCCTCGGCAAAACCGAATCATCCTCGGCAGGGCCGAACCATCCTCGGCGAGACCAAGCCATCCTCAGACTGAATCATTCCGAACCATTCTCATGCTTCGGCGGGCTCGAGCTATCCTCTTATATTGGTCAGACCAAGATATTCGTATGCCTTGGTAGAGCCGAGGCATTCTATCCTCACATACCCGACGATACCGAAATATTATATGTTTCGGCTAAATCTTATGCTTCGGCTAGACCGAACTGACCTTTTGCCTCGGTTAGACCAAAGCATTCAAATGCTTCGGAGAGGCGAGCTATTCTTATGCTTCAGCCAGACTGAGGCATTCAAATACCTCTGCGGAACCAAGCGCGGAAGAATTCAAATTCATGGTAGTTTGACAAGATTCCAGCCGCATAGGTCCCCAACGATCTCGAGCGAAAAATTACACTAGTGATATCGAAAGTGGCCTAGAACCTATAAAATCACCGAATCTCAAAGCATCAACCAGCTCCTCTAGCCGTCGATTCTCTAACTAACTAGATACTAACACTACCGGCCTCATAACAAACTTGATTCGAATCTGATTCGAATCAGAACGATTTTGGACCCCCTATGACACGTCCAAGGAATCAGATGATCGCCTATAAATACCCTTGTCCTAAAGCTCCCGAGGTATGCTTTCACTGACACTCTGACTGAAAACTCCATTAAAGCTCAAGCAGAGCTTTGAGCTCTCGAGAGGCCATTTTCTTGAGGGACTCTTCTGCGAGAGCCTTCTCCTCACATCTGCTTGCTTTGAATCTCCACTGACTTGGGCATCAGAGGGTCTTCCGCAGAGGACCACCACCGATACTCTCTACGTGAGGACTGTCTTGCAGGTTTCACCCAGGTGAGCGATTGGCATCCAAATCCGAAGTCGGACCACACCCGAGTTGGAGAACAGATTTTTGCAGCAATAAAAATAATTTAAGAGCATTTTACAGATTTGAAGATTTTGGCTTCTTTTTCTTAAAGACAGAGCTTTGTAGATTAGTGGAAGCCTCCTTGGTCACTTGAATCTGGCCTTCAATGAGATTGCAGCTCCTCTTTTTGCACAGCACTCAATGGAACAGTAAATGAGCTGACTCTCTCAAATGCACTTGAACACTTAGTGGCTCTTTAAAAGATCTTCAATAATCACAACAATAACTCTCAAAGATTGCTTCAATAACTCTTACAATAACACTTCTTCTCTCTTTTTCTCACTTTCTACACTCACTTAGAACTACCATTTGAAGTAGCATTTATAGCCTTTTGAAATCCACTAGCCGTTGGTAGTCGTTGGAGGTGGTTGGATGAGAATAGCATGCTTCAGAAGGTCACAAACTAGCCATTACTGTGCCAGTTTCCCATTGATAGCCAGCTACTATGCCAACTATTTTCATATTTCTCTTTGTATAGCATACAGTAGCCAGCTACTTCTCCAATAGCCGGCATGCTGACTATTTGAAGAATAGCCACAGTAAGAAGAAAAGAATGACACAGGCCACTTGTTTCCATTAAAAAAAATCTTTCTCTACTCGGTAGCTTGCATGTGACTATGTGAGCCAGCTTCTTTTTGTCGGCTATTTGGGAAAGAGGTTCTGTAACAAAAAAATTGAACACAACTTTTGCCAATTTTTAATAATAGAAAGGGTTCCCACCAAGTAGTCAGCATGGTAGCCGGCTACTTTCCCTAGTAGCCAGCTACTATGGCGGCTATCCTTGGAGAAAATAGCAAAGGAACTTCGGCTATCATGCCGACTACTTCCAAGGAAGCTTCTATTTGAGCCACAGAGGTCGACTATAATGCCGACTACTCAAGGATAACTTATTGAGAAAGCAGTCTGCAGCAATTTCTTGATATTTAACCAACTAATGGAGGGAATATGATGATTTTAAAACATTTTAAGTTCAAACTTCTTTCCAAAAAAGGTTTGATCCTTTAGAGAACAAATATTCTTTTGAAACATAAGTGCATTGGCCTTTTGAAAATGATATTTGACTTTAGAAGACACAAACATATTGATCTATTTAACTCATTTTACCTTTGTTTTACCTTTCTCTGTACTTGTTGAAATTTAGAGTATTTACCTTTGATTTAGAGTATCTCCTTCTTCTTGATGATTTACCTGAAATCAATTTATCTCAACAACAAAGTCATTAGTACTATACTTAACTGTTTTGTAGTCATAAAAATCAATATAAGGTCAACACATTGAAATTTGATTTGATCTTAGATGGATGATTTTTAATTACAGTGTAGATCATAACCTCCACACCATCATGGTAGACCAGGGATTGTATTTCACTCCTGTTGTGTAGGATGGTAAATACATGGAAATGAAAATGAGCAAATGGAAGTAGATTGTCCCCTTTGTTATTATAATTTGTGCAAGTCGTGAACCTTGATAATTTCCTTGCCTACGCCATCCCAGAAAGAAAGCAGTGGAATTCATACATGGCATTCTGGATGTGTGCATATTTGGTAGACTGTGGCAAATTTACCATTGAAAGAGCCATGGAATGACAATAACATGGAACGCCATCACAATCTTTGGCCACAATTCACTTCCAGTGGTGCAAAAATGGACCATCATGGTTTCTGTATTATGTCTCATATTCTTGGGAACTGATATGGTCCATTCTTTGGTATATCTGAGCTACGTGCATACATTTCTTGCTTGTTCTTATCCTCCCTGGGTTTAATATGTTGAGATAAAAATTGGGCTGGGTCCTCTAGAAATTTAATATTATGCCGCAAGTTTTGTTTGCTTGCACTGAGTTGTGATTTTTGGCAGGAATAGTTGGTCTGTAGAAAGGCATGGTGCTTGGTTGAGGCCCTTGCACCGCTGCTAATGGAGACTGGTGGCTCCAATATGCAAGTGTGACTGAAAAGTAAAGTCTTTCTTATGTATTATGGTGATGTTTATTTACAGCTTTCTTACATATATTATGGTTGGGACTGTCAAACCCAGTGTAGTGTTAAGACGTGTCCAGTGAAGGCAAGCTGCAAATTAGCAATTATTGGAGAGCCTCTTGCAGTGATGCTGGTTTTAGACATCTTACTGTCATGCAATGTGATTTCTCTTTATTTATTTGCTTTGAGATTGTTCTCAGATAGCCCCACTGCATGCTTCGATTTGATAACACCTTTCTCTGCCAAGCTGATGAAACTGATTTTTTTTTTTTTTGTGGGTTTTTTTTTTGTTTTTTTGTTTGTTTGTTTGTTTTTTTTTTTTTTGAGGGGGGGGGGGGGGGGGGGGGGCATGGTATAGCCTAGGGAAAAGTTTTCCTGCACCGCCTCCAGTGTAGGAAGCACGCATCAGACGCATGTGTGGGATGTGTGGGATGCACTACGGTTCATTGGGCCATGGCACGCGCACCCATACGGATGCATGCATTCATGCACCAGGGACAGGGCACAAAGTCGTTCCCATAGCCTAGATGGCTGATGTTGCATGCAAGAACTAGATTTGGTAAATATTTATTAGCTGTTATCTACAAAATTGATGGAAAGATTTCCAAGTTCCTCCAAAGGCTGCAAATATTAATTAATCGTTGGAATTATTTGCTTCTTAAGATTTTAGATCGCTTGGTAGACTTGGGATAAAAGAAATGGCAATGAGATAGGTGGGGATGGTCTTTGTCCATCCCTATCTCAGACTTCCTATATCTATGACATTGCCATTTCTTCGACTTCATTCCATTGTTTGTTATTTAATTATATATAAAAATATACTTTAAAAATAGTTTATTTTTTTACATATATTAAATATTTAAAAATATAGATTTGGATATAAGTTTAGGAGTAAGAAGTATATTGCTTTGATTTCAATCATAAAGTTTTCAATTATTTTTTTTTAAAACTCACCTCATTTAAAGATCTCACATTCATTGAGTTAGGGTTTAGATTCGAGCGTTTAGGATGGTAGTTATTGTCACTTGCTATTTTATATGTAGATGATCTAATTTCATTTAGTCTTATCTATAAGGAGTGAAAACATCAATTGTGCATCTTATGTTTGAGACCTTCATGTTTTGGCAAGGCATCTCATATCATATTTAGGATAGAATGAACGGATTTGGAGTGGAGTGAAGGTATATACTTTGTACCACTGTTGACCCATGCTAATTCTCGAATGAAGACCTATTCCTTGCAAAGAATCCTCAATCTTCATTATCGTTTTTTTTATAGAGAAAAAAGCTTTTAAGATAAAAAATATAATGTAAATTGATCGACCATATGCATTAAAATGGTAAATAATATAATTAGAATAATAATTACTATACTAATCTCAAAGTAGTTGAAGCAAGCTCATAAAGCTTTTTTCTAATAGTATATTATAGTATAATTATAAAATAATAATAGCCATTATAATATAAAAATATTATATTTAAAATTATATATTTTTCATATTATTATTTAAATTTGTATTAATACTATAAATATTATATATATAATAAATTAATAATATAATAATAATTTAATAATAAATAATGATGGTTGAAGGTACTTGCTGATGCTGAAGGTACATAGTTTTTTTCTTTTAAAAGTATTTTCTTGTTTGGTTGCCATCAAAATTTCATAATACATTATCATTATCAAACATAAAGCAACCTTTTTATAAAAGTAATGCTTCCAAAAGTTCGATCATAAAAGACTCTACCAAATAAGAGTTTAATACTTTCATATAATTTTTTGATAATGAATTTCAATAAAGAATTATCTCTTTTATGCTTCTTATTCCTTCATGCATTAATTATATCTTTACCATGTGGAACAATAAATTGGCACAAAATGTAGCTTTTCCTGGTTAATTCATTTCATATATATATATAAAGGAGGAAGAGAAAATAAAAAGGAAACAAAAAAAGTGACGAGCAACTGTTTTAAATGCAAATTTGGGACTGCATGCGTTACAAAAAGGCAATGCATCAGAATCTCCGGCAAATTCATATTGATTAAGCATAGCAAAGGAAAACCCGAATCAAATTCCCTCCTTTTTTCCAATTACAGTCAAAATAAAATAAAATGAAAGGCAACCGGGCTGCATGGACCTATGGAAAGAGTGATGTTATGGCTGGGAATACTGGTTTTGCTTTTCTTCTGCTTGCATATATTGAACTATGATCCTCATCTTAACGAACATTTTAATCAAAATATCAGGTTGTACATGTACCATGGGGTAGACAAAGATGTAATGCATAAAAAATGCGGTGTCTGATTGGATGTCGGTATATCAATCATGATTGTGTCTAGGTTATCATGTCTTACCGGGAGTTTTACAGAGTAGTTCATAAAAATTGAGATCAGTAGGTACTTAGAAAGTTAATAAATAACGCTACCATTGCCTAACCAGATGAATGGAGGTATAAGATAAGAAAGGCTGGGAAGAGGAGAGAAAGAGAGAGAGAGAGAGAGAGATAAGAGTAAGGTTGAGAATAGATCAAATCAATCCATGACTCAGTTCACATTTGAAAACCATGAATTGAGCTGAGTTTAAAAATTGGATCCAATTTAAATTTCGGATCGGATTTAGGTCTTACATTTTTTTGACCATCTGGATTCCATCTGACTTTAAACTTTAATTATATAATATTATTTTTTTTACTTCAATTATCTTTATTAATTCATTGAATAAAGTTTCAAAGTCATCTTAATAGCTAGATCTCCTCTTATCTTTTTTTTAACTTAATTATATCAAAATATTTATATTTATTATTTATTTTGATGAATACTTATTTATAACATCTTTAAGTATATCAATAAATATCTTAAATATCATAATTTATAAACTTAAGAATAGTCATTTACTTGAATAAAATTAAATTTTTTTGCGTAAAAATTTTAAGTTTAAATTAGTTCTTTTTATTTTTATTTAACTTTTAGAGATTTATAATTAATTTTTAGGCTAAACTATAGTATTAACCCTTGAACTTAGGAGGTTGTGTCACTTTGATCCCTTAACTTCAGAAAGTTATAGAAGTGATCTTGAACTTTCTTTTTTATTTCACTTTAATTCTCACCGTTAAATAGGGAAGACACCGTTTGATTTTATCATATGTGGCAGCACACGTGACATTTAGGTGACAAATTCAAATTCAAAACACATTATCAACCGTTAACCCAATACCAATAATCTAAAGAAAAAAAGTTCTTTTCCTTCCTCCCCTCTCAGTCCTCCCTTCCTCCTCCTCCGTCCCGTGGCCCCTCCTCTTCCCCACCTCCGGCCTTGGCCTCCTCCCTTCCCCCTCCCCCCTCCTTCGTCCCATGGCCCCTCCTCTTCCCCGCCTCCGGCCGTGGCCTCCTCTCTTCCCCCTTCCCCCTCTTCTGTCCCGCAGCCCCCTTCGATTGCAGATACGCTTCAAACTCATAAATACATCTCTTCAATAAACTTGGGGAAACTTTGCAGCCTTCAATTTTTTATCAAAAAAATGACGATCCTTCTTCAAACCAGCATGGGGCAGGCTACGTGAATCATATGGACCGCGTCTCATTCGCTTTAGCTAAACATCACAAGCATACCTTTAAGTCATTTAGCCAAGGCATCCAAAAATAGCTACTCTTTTCTTCATCCTCCTAGTTCTATTTCTTCTTCCGCGGCCACCTTATGCCGGGGAGGGGAAGCCTCCCTTCCCCTATTGCATGTGTACCGTGGGGGTGGGGCCTTCCGTGGCCCCATGCTCCCTTGCCCCCCTTCTCCTATCGCATGCGTGCCAGGGGGCGAGAGCCTTCCATAGCCTCCCTTCTACCGATGGAGGAGGCTGCAGTGGGAGGGGGGAGCCGTTGGATGCCAAGTATGGATGGGTAAAAGGGTTTTTATTTTTAAGATTATTGAATATTGGGTTAACGGGTTGATAATGGGTTTTGAATTTTATTTTGCCACCTGTATGCCACGTGGGACAAAATCAAATGACGTCTTCCCTGTATGACGGTGGGGATCAAAGTTTAAGATCACTTTTGTAACTTTTTGAAGTTCAAGGATCAAAGTGACATAATCCTCTAATCAAGAGTTAATGTTATGGTTTAGCCTAATTTTAAATTACTAGATTTTAGATTCAAATGCAAATATGATATAATCCAATCTAAACCTAGAGTGTTTTCCTAAAGAACTTTAGGTCTCCTTTTGCTTGCCTTAACTTATTTAACTATCGGAGCATTCCTTGCATACGCTCTCTAAACTTTTTCTGTTCTTTTCTCTAAACTTTTTCTGTTCTTTTTCTCTATTTCTCTTGTAGGCGTGCACATAAATCAGTTAGAAAGGTCTTCATCATTTGGATGAAAATTCATCTCATTCATCAACATGCAGTGATCAATTTAAATGTCATCAACACTAGGCTCTAGAGTGATAGCCTTCTTGGCATCCATTGAAGCACCTGAATTCACTCATTTATCCTTTGTTGAATACGTTGAGGGAGTTAAGAAAAATCCAATGCCCTTACCCTGTAGGTTGTCTCCTCCGATGATTCACTTCACTTGGAAGCCCTATTTGAAATGCTTTCAAGGCATTTTTTGTTCTCTCTTTTGATGGTAGGATGAAGGAAGTCTGATGTACAAGAAAAGCAAGATTTATGATATGGAATGCCGAACAATAGTGGGCACCATTTGATTGACATCATCATCCCTCTAGCAAAGTTGATAGGCGATGGATGCTTAGGGATGGTAATTTTGGACATGATTTGTGAACTTGACTCAAATTCAATACGAAGTTAATAGATTTGGATTGAGCATAAATAAATTCAGATCAAATTCAAGTTGATTCGTAAGACATGATTAATAAATAAGTTGAATCTTGAGTTGATCCATTAACTCAAAATTGATTCAATTACTAAATAGATCGATTCATGAAATTTGATCGGTCAATCTAGACACGACCTTTTAAAACTGTTTATCCAAGTTAGTGTCATGTTTTAATTAATTATTGTTTTATCATTGAATAAAATGTAATGGTTGGATCGAAATGGATTGAAAATAATTAAAATTACAATAAGTGGATATAATTACTTTGGAGTTATGCTTTTAAATATATAATTACTTTAAAATTAAATTGATATAAATATGTTACATAAGTGATATTCACACAAGTTAAGTCATATTAAATGGATTATATCATCTAATCCGTATAATATGTAGGTTGTAAAAACCATATTTAGGTCATTCATGGTCTTTAATCTTTTCTACAAAAAAATGCAATACTTTATTAAAAAAAAATATAAAATTTAAAAGCAACTAATTATTATGAATTATTGTTAAAATATATCGAACCAACATGGATCATATATATATATATATATATATATATATATTCGCAAAAAGTAAAATTTCATATGTTGCTCATTCATATAAATATCTGAAATGATTCAACTTCCTTTCAAAATTACCGCTCCCTTCACCCACTTCCATAACTCCATAAACAAGTCAACTCAACTAAGTCTTTTCCCACTATATGGGTCGCTACATGAATCTGTTTCCTCCACTCTACCTCCACTCTACTTTATTCAGGACTAAGTCGATACTCAAATTACGTAACTCCATAAAACAACAATAAAAAAAAAATCTCTTACATTAACCTGATTTGTTCATGTCTTTTCCATAATGTGGTCAAAGTTTAGAAGGAAGCCTCCTCATGCTCAAACAGGCAAATCTAACTATAATTTTCCGCTTCTTTCCATAACACCATTTTTATCCAAAGAAACGCTGTAAGCAACTTCTCTAAAAATATGTCAGGAAACTCAATTTGTTTTGATTATAAAGTTGTATAAAGTTGCCAAAAACTTTCCTATTCAAGTTCTTCTCTGGTATTGTGCTTAGAATTCTAGATTCTTAAATTGAAGCATTCCTTTCTCGGAATGCTTCTACTAAGGCTTAAAGCATCAAAGTTAATAGGAACACATGGTGAAAGGCTCGGTCTTTCTATTTTCTTTCACAGTTAATTCAAAATTTATCCTCAGAGTAAGTCCTCATACCATGTGATTCTTGCGACTATTGAGAGAAAATTAAGAAAAAAATGCCTTTATATGCTCGCAGAGCTCTTTGGACTTCTCAAGATTAACTGCATGCCCAGCATTCTTGATAACTACTAGTTGCGAGTTCTCCTGCAAATGCCTGCAGTTTTCAAATAATTGATTCCTTTTAGAAAATAACTGTCAAACAATTTCTATGAAGAAAAGTTGAACCTATTATAAACTTAGCATACCTTTCTAATCGGTGAGCCAATTCTAATGGAAATATTTGATCTTGTTCCCCCCATAATATCAAGGTTGGCTGCATAGAGAGAAAGATACAATTTTCGGAATGCATTTGATGAAAAATTGAAATCCATGGAATAGAAACCAAAGCAACTTAGGCTTTTGCAGAGGCTACATTAAAAGTCATTGGTGCAAGAAGATAAAATCACCTGCGTTATTTTAGGAAGATCCGAAAGTTTTCTATCCTTGATCAAGGCATTGATCAGCTCTGTTTTCTCGGTCACATAATCTCTGCACATTACCTATCATTAGAGACACAGAAAAATTCAACAGTGAGGATTTACTTTCCACACCACATTGCTCCCGAAGCATGGCTCTCAAGCACTCTTTAGTAAGAAATTTTGAGTTTCATCAAATGTACATTGAAATTCTAAATCATCAAAATGATATGTTTGCATGTCATTAGCTAATATTGCTAGCACAATTAATAGTAAATTATCAAAATAAGCTCAATAGTCACTACAAAAAGTACAAGATGGAAGAATTATGGATGGTTGCAAAACTTAACCCATAATTAATTTAAGAAATGAATATAGACTGAAAAGTTTTATTTTAAAAAAAATTAAAAAAATTATTTTTATCTTCAATACTAGTGGCTTCCTATCAGCTCCAAAGAATTGCAAAACTTAAGTTAGTTTTGATCAAGCAACTCGATTGACACGTCAAGCATGTGACAAGCCTTTCTACCCCTTTCTTGGCCCTAGCCCTCAACTCCAGCTCACAAAGAAGATTTTTTAGTTTTTTTTTAGCAGGAACCGTACATCGGTGGCGATTGGACGCGAGAGAGAGAGAGAGAGAGAGAGAGAGAGAGTGAGTGAGTGCGTGGAGACCTGAATGTAGTCCCAGATACAACAGGAGGGCATGAGACGGGGCGGCTTGCAAAAGGAAAGCCGGACGAGCTGGCGGAGCTGGTCCGGCCGCTGGGGGAGAAGGATGCTGGCCGCCTCGGAGACGTTGGAGACGACGAAGAGGCCGCCGGCGAGGTCTCGCTCCTCGAAGCAGACACCGGCGCAGATGAGTACCACCCGCTCCACCGCCTCCGGGAACATCGCCGCCATCTGGTATGCGACAAACCCCCCGTAGCTCACCCCGACCACCCCGAACCGCCGCACCCGGCCGCCTCCATGGCAGCCGCCAGGCACCGCGCCTGGTACGACTCCGACCGATCCGGCCCGGAGGCCTGCGAGCCGCCGAAGAAGAGGAGGTCGGGGACGTAGAGGTCGAAGCCGGATCGGAGGAGCGGGCGGAGGTAGCCGGCCCACTGCCACTTGGCGTTGGCGCCGAAGCCGTGGATGAGGAGGAGCGGGGGGCGGGCGGGGTTGGGGTACTTGGGGCCCAGCAGTGGACGGTGGCGTCGTCGCCGAGGACGGTGTCGGTGGGGCGGAGCCCGGCGGCGAAGAAGGTGCGGTCGTAGCACCGGTCCCTCGCGGCGGTGAAGCTGAGGCACCGGGCCATCCCCGCGGCGGCGGCGGGAGGCCGGAGATCGGATCTCTGATGGCCAATAGGCGATGGGGAATTCGGTTTCCTTATTCCAGATTGGAGGCGGTCGATCGGACTCGAGATCCGCCACTGATTACTGGTTTAGGTAGGTATATAAGCAACCGTTCCCTCTCTCTCCCTATCACCGGAAACATAATATTATTATTAAAAAAAAAAAACATGAGATGATGATAATAGGCATACTTGGATTTAGTTGTGCAGTAGTACAAAATTATTACTATGGAGCAGCAAGAGTAACAAGCACGGTTTCTGTATGCTTACTTATATCTAATAATAAGATGTATAAGGTTGCAGAAAGCGAAATGGAAGGACGGAGGTTAAAAAGACACCTTCTTTCTTGGAGCATTCTTAGCCAGAAACAAAAAAAAGGATGGGTTAGATAGATTACAGGCCTCTGGCCAGCTAAAGAAAATAAAAAATCAGTACTTTTGCAATACTAATATTAAAAATTATTCTTAAAAAATATTTTAGCAAAAAGTATTATATTTTTATATCATATTATAAGCTAAGCTATGACATTATTTTTAGTAAAAAATGTTTCAATTACCACGTCTTTAAGAATGCAATCAAAAAAAGGTTGTGTGACCTTAGGGTGGTATAATATTTGATAGGCGATGGCAGGATAATAATTAAAAATATAAAAATTCATATAATAAAATAATTTTCCTTATATTAATGTGCTATATATATATATATATATATATATATATATATATATTCTAAAGAAAATTAATTCATAAATAGTTAAACTAAGCTCGGTGAATAACTTATAGGGGAAAAATTTAGTGCTTAATAAAGTGAAGAGTAGCGATGAATTGACTCACTAAATGGATGGTATTGATATCTGATTGATTGAGTAACAGTAAAAAAACAAAATTTCTAACTAGTTATCTATAGAATTTAGGGTTCCTAAGTGATGTTTCATTCATAGGAGTAAATCAAATATTAGGCTTAAGATGTGTAGAGGTAGTTTAACTATCTATTAAGCCGGCTTCAGAGAAAAATTTCGAAGTATATTTGGTCGGAGAGAGATAATATCAATGAAAAATGAAAGAGGCCTCAAGATAAAGAACTCCAACAAAAAGAATAATCCTTTTCATCATATGGTGAAGCTAGCTGCGAAGTTCAATTCTTAGGGCAAAGGGCTCATGTTGCATCAACCTTTGATTAACTACCCAAAAAATCTTCCATCACATTTTTTTTGCTTCTTTCTAATTTGACAAGAAAGCAAGGACAAAATTCCCATATACTCTATATATCCAATGGTTTAGATGAGATTATATACAAAGCACACCATTTAATTCTTCTACTTCACCTAATTGATGCAACAAACAACCCTCCATGATAGTTTAGAAGATGCATTATATCTATGTTGCGAACTTGGTAGAACTTCATATTAGTGTGTGCCCTACATCCAATCGGATTAGATGCTAATTTGTATACATTTCTTTATGAATGCAAATCAAATTTATTGGTTTCTTTATCTATCCATGTGTAATTTATATATATATAGATATATTTAACCTATGAGATAAAGTCCAAAAGAATTTGAACCGTGCATATGGAATTTATAATAGAGATTGCAAATTGTGAGATCCAAAATTGCACATTATGGTTCGATTCTTTAAACTTTCCTAGTCGATACGTAGACAGGATTGGACACCGTCGAACGCCGATGAGACTAGCACACATTGCATATCTTCACCCTTGTGGTGAGCAGCTGATCTTGCAAGTTGAAGTATGAAGATACTTGGATATAGTGTATAGATGTTTGTTATTGTAACGATGCATTGGATGACCCACACAGAGATCCCATATGGATATTCTATATAGTGTCATGATTGATCTCTGATGATGATGGTACGAGTGATCCTTTGACTTGAGATCTTCATTGCATCTCATATGTGGAATATCATGCTTTGACGATATGCAAACGTCGCTCTAGCCATGGATGGCAAATATGATGTTGATTAGGTATGACATGAAGTACATGAAGATGGTGTTTGATCAAGACAGGATTCGTCTCCCTTGATAGAAAGGGTTATATCCCACGGCCACTTGATGGATTAAATTGACTGATAAATCCTTGCAAGGTTGAGTTGAAATTCGAAATGGTTTTGAAGTTCTAATTCATATGAGTCAATTTTTCTGAGATCAAGTAAACAAAGATCAATTACATGGTTGACACATTCTATACCACTGATTGATCTGGGATATGTGACAAAGGGATTGAATCGTACGGTAACCGTTCATGGATAGGTGTTGATGACCACGTCAACAAACCCTTAACACTTGGATGGTCATGATGCTTTGCTAGAGGCCGCTCATGATCTATAATCATAGATTCTTTGACTTAATCAAAGAGTTGATTTGGTTAAAGAATTGACTTGGACAAGGTGTTGATCAAGTCATCCTTAGGGTCAATATTAGGGACATGATTATTACCAACATGTCAAGGGACCTAATGGGTCACACGCATTAAGAAGATTTTGGATGAAGTTAAAATGAAAATTAAGTTGGACTTAATTTAAATTAGATAACCAATTAATTAGGATTGTGTTTGACTCAATCTTAATGAGAGAACGTAAAATTGATGAATATGATTCATCATAGAGAAAAGAATTTTGTGTTCGAGAGAGACCTTTTGTACATGAGATATATATATGAAATCTATTAATTAGACTTGATCCATGTGATGGATAGCTTAGATTAATTGAGATTAATAATATGGTATTTAATTGGATCCATATGATGGCATAATCTGATTCGTGGAAATCCAATTAAACCGAGGGTTGAGATCGTGCCACGTGGAGGATGGATCCATGCCCATGTGATGGACATGATCCATCTCCATGTCATGGAGGAGGGAACTCTATAATTTGGGGCATCCTCATAAAGCCAAATTCAAGGTTGGTTTCATGAGATAACCAATTTCCTAATTTTTAGGGATGTGGTTAGGTGGTTGTAACCCTAACATTATCATGATAACAAATATCCTAAATTTGTTAGGATAATTTAACAAATTATCCTAAATTTGTTAGGATACTTTGTTATCAACTTGATATGGTTGAATGGTTGGGTGTTTGAAATAAAATCCCTTTTTTTATGGAACCTACAACCTCCTTTTTATGTATAAAAGGGGGAAGAGATACTCCTCGATAGATATGCCTGACTCCTTCTTTTTCTCTCTTTTGGATGCCTAACATTCACTTTCTTTCTCTAAAACATCCTTTCTCTTTCTAGGACGTCCCTCTGTCTCTCTTGAAGGGTTGAAAGCTCCTCTCTCTCTCTCTCACGTCCCTCTTTCTGGGTTCTTGAAGGAAGGCTTTCTCTCTCTTCTTGATTGATCAAGATTTGATCTTGATCAAGAAATCTTTTCTTTCTTGATTGATCAAGAAATTATTTTTGTTGATAAATCAAGATTTTATCTTGATCAAGAAATATTTTTCTTTTGATTGATCAAGATTTGATCTTGATCAAGAAATTATTCTCTCTCTTGATTTGAAAAATCAATTGAAAAGAAAAGAGGCGCTAGCACCCCTCGCAATAAGGTTATCATCCAACCCCGAGAGGACATCATCCAAAGATCTTCGCGTGGATCACCATTAGAGGCCAGACACGTGGACGACTAGTGATAAATCGTTTACCAGCTTCATCAAGCTTCATCCCCAATAAAGAATACAGGTATGATCTATTATTAAATTATATATTTTTTTTTAACTGAATCTGTTCCCTGAGGATCTTGAGCTTTGGGAATTAAATTTTGTATTTATTTTTATCTTCCGCTGCATGTTATATGAATTTGATTCATATAAAACATACGAAATTCCCTTACAGTGGTATCAGAGCCACCTTAGGCTTCAAATTCAGTTAATTTAATAGATTACCTGAGTTCTAGTTTTTATATACATAGATCTAAATTTTACATGCGATGTAAAATATAAATATACCATATGATGAAGATTAAATATTTAATAAGTTTATTATATGATAATAAACATGAATTATTTAGATTTGATCATGTTAAAAATTAAAAATTATGATTTATGTATGACATAATCATAAAGGCTAAAATTTAACATATCATGTTTAGAATTTAATTTTAACATGATAAATAATGTGATTAAAATCTAAAATAATTATCATAATAACATGATAAGTAAGATTAAAATTAAAATTTTAAATTTTGACATGTTATCATGTTAGGAATGTTATGATAGAGATCAATTATGATTTTCATGTGATGAAAATAAATTTATCATAACAGATAATGATAAGACAAATATTTAAAATAAATTGTTATAAAATATTTGACACTTATCATAAATTCCTAAATATGACTATCTTATCTTATCATAATGTGTAATAGATGATAAGGTTTAGAAAAAATTAGATTTAACCATATCGTTGTTTGATCCTATGATCCCATAATTGATCAAATCAATTGGGCTTAACTACATTGGTGTCTAGAAAGGTGTGATCATGGTTTTTAATTGCTCCGTTCGCTGCCTTGGAAAACTAATTCAATGGGATCGAAGGGTATGCTAAATAGGACCCCATTGATCAGCTGATCTGGCCATTGTTAAGGAAAACTCTTAATTGATTAGATCAATTAAGGTTAATCAGGATGGTAGCAATTGATTTGGTTACATAATTAGGGTTCCTAAATTAGATAGTGATCATGATCCTAATTTGATTAGGAGTCCTAATCATAAGATTGAATCTTATGAAATTTAGGTTAATTGAAATTAATCTAAAATTCACATATAGAATATGTAACCAAGCATGATACAAATGTTGTACATGCATGATAGGATCTAGATGCGCTAAATCCCTCCATGAATATTAAGTCATTAGCCTTCTATTGTTTACATGATACAAAATCATTAGGGCATGAGATTTGTTGTGCCATAGCCAAGATCAAGTGTACCTATAAGGAGTTGATTGGGGAACAATGGGTTGACTTAACTAGGTTAGCTGGCATAATTGGCCATAGTCAGGGTCAGTCTAATCTAGAGGCAATGTTTAGGGTGATCACATCAGATGTGATTGACAAAGCAATGTTCCTTAAATGATTTAGGAGTCACATTTGATGTGATTAATACAAATCTACCTAATTTGGCTTACTAAGATTTGTTGTGCCATAGCCAAGGTCAAGGTAAGTCAATTTGAGGATCCTAGCCCACTAAAAAATTATTTGATAATTTTTTAAGATTAATAGAGAGGGCTATTGAGCTCGATAAAATAGTGGGAGTAATCGATTTAATTAAAAATTTTAAAATTACCATATTAAATCGATAATTTGCATTCATAATAATTGACTCATTCTATTTTTTTCATAGTTGTAAGAGACATCATGAGTGTGAACATTAACCTCAGTGGTAACTTGAGTCCAACAAGCTGACCGGATCCAATTTTCCTAATTGGCTAAAGAATGTAGCCAAGAAAAAAAATGTTACTTTGTGGCAAGGATGGGCACTGGAAGCATAACTGCAGGGTTTATTGGGTCAGCCTGAAAGATATGAAGCATAGGGATGCTTCTACATCATATGCGTATATAATTGAGATGTTTTCTTCTATTACTTCTTATTCCACTTGGGTATTGGATACCGGTTGTGGGTCTCATATTTGTATTAATATGGAGATGATAAGAAATAGTAGAAGATTGGAGAAAGATGAAGTGATCCTACGAATGGGAAATGGAGCAAAGGTTGCTACATTAGCCGTAGGAATTTGTTCTTTATCTTTGCCCACAGGGCTTGAAATTGAACTTAGTAATTGTTACTATGTTCCGAACATAACAAAGAATATTATATCCATTTCATATTTAGTAATGAATGGGTATTCATTTGAAACTGGAAATAAAGGTATTTTATTTTTTGAAATGAAATGTTCTTTGGTTCTGCTGAATTGTTTAATGGAATTTATGTTCTTAATCTTTTAAGCCCCTATTCTCAATATTGAATCAAAAAGTTTAAAATTAAATAATACTAGGGACTCTATGGCATTGTCGTCTAGGCCATGTAAATGATAAGCGTTTAACCAAGTTACATAAGAATGGATACTTGGGTTCATTCGATTGGGAATCATTTGAGGAATGTGAGTCATGCTTACTTGGCAAGATGACCAAGTCACCTTTTACTGGAAAAGGCGAGCAAGCAACTGAATGTTTGGGTTTAGTACATTCGGATGTATGTGGACCCATCAACATTCAAGCCATAGGAGGTTTTTCTTATTTCATCACATAGATGACCATAATAGATATGGTTATGTGTATCTGATGAAGTACAAATCTGAAGCCTTTAAAAAGTTCAAATAATTTAGACGTGAAGTAGAAAAACAAACTGGCAAGAGTATTAAGATACTTCAATTAGATCGAGGTGGTGAATACTTGAGCCATGAGTTCATAGATTATTTGGAAATCGTACACTGTTAGACATGGTACATTCCATGATGAGCCTTGCAGATCTTCCAAAAATGTTTTGGGGTTATACGCTAGAAACTGCCGAATATACCTTAAACCGAGTTCCATCTAAATCGGTCAACTCCACTCCCTATGAGATATGGTATGGAAAGAAACCATCCCTTAATCATTTAAGGGTTTGGGGCTGTTATGCTTATGTGAAGCGTAATGAATCAGACAAGCTTGAAGCTAGATCTGATAAATGCAATTTTATGGGATATCCAAAACAAACAAAAGGATATTACTTCTACCACCCACTTGAGAAAAAGGTGTTTATCGCAAGACATGCCATATTTCTAGAGAATGAGATTCTCACAATGGGTAGTGGGAGTAAGATTGAACTTAGTGAAGCTCAAGAACCACAAATTAATATAGACCCATTAGATGAAATGGAGCATATGCCGAATATAGTGGGAGTTGAGCAGGAGACTCAACCCACATTTAGGCAGACGTTGTATGAAAAGCAACAGGTGGCTTCAAGTACACACCAGCTATGTAGATCTAGTAGGATAATTCACATCCCTAAGAGATATGCATTTCTTATAGAGGATGATGAGCCTACCAGCTACAACGAGACAATGTCTGACATTAACTCCAAGAGATGGCTTGAGGCCATGAAATCTGAAATGGATTCCATATATGACAACCAGGTATGGACCTTAGTTGATCCACCTGAAGGGGTAAAACCCATTGGGTGAAAATGGGTTTTCAAGAAGAAGACCGACATGAATGGTAATATGATTACCTATAAGGCAAGGCTAGTTGCAAAAGGTTATAAGCAAAAAAGGTGTTGACTTTGATGAAACCTTTTCACCTGTAGCCATGCATAAGTCTATAAGGATTTTGCTTGCAATAGCAGCATATTTTGACTATGAGATCTGGCAGATGGATGTTAAGACTACCTTCCTAAATGAAAATTTAAAGGAGAATGTGTATATGACACGACCAGAGGGTTTTGAATCCATAGATCCTAAGAAAGTGTGCAAGCTACAAAGGTCTATTTATGGACTTAAGCAAGCCTCTAGAAGTTGGAACATCCGATTTGATGTGACAATCAAAGAGTTTGATTTCATCAAAAATGAGGATGATCCATGTGTGTACAAAAGGTTAGTGGGAGTGATATTATTTTCTTAATATTATATGTGGATGACATATTATTAATAGGAAACAATGTATCCTTCCTTAAAGAAGTGAAGGATTGGTTATCAGGTAAATTCTTCATGAAGCATTTGGGAGAAGCAGCCTATATACTTGGTATAAAGATCTATAGAGATAGATCTAGAAGGTTGCTTGGATTGACCCAATCCATGTACATAGATAGATGCTAAAGCGGTTTAGCATGGAGGAATCCAAAAAGGGATTCTTGCCAATATCACATGGTGTACATCTCTAAGGACATGAGTCCTAAGACCCAAGAAGAAAGAGAGTACATGGATAGGATACCATACGCATCAACAGTTGGATCCATTATGTATGCGATGCTATGTACAAGGCCTGATGTTTCTTATGCCTTAAGTATCACGAGTAGATATCAAGCAAATCCTGGTGAGAAACATTGGATGGCAGTCAAGAATATCCTTAAGTACTTGCAAAAAACTAAGGATATGTTCTTGATTTATGGAGGACCCGACCTTATAGTTCGGGGTTACACGGATTCTAATTTTCAGTCTGATGAAGATGATTATAAATCACAATCAGGTTATGTGTTCACACTCAATAGTGGTTCAGTCAGTTGGAAGAGTTCCAAGCAGAAGATGACTGCCGACTCTACAACTAAGCCGAGTATATCACAGCATCAGATGCAGCTAAATAAACAGTTTGGATCAAAAAGGTTCATCACTGAACTTGAAGTGGTTCCAAGTATTGTTAATCCAATACTCTTGTATTGTGATAACAATGGAGCTATTGCGCAAGCCAAGGAACCAAGGTCTCATTAGAGGTCCAAACATGTACTCAAAAAATATCATGTGATTAGAAAAATTAGTGGGAGAAATGATATAAAAATAGAATGAGTCCCTACGGATGACAATATTGTCGATCCGTTCACTAAAGTCCTGCCGCAGTAGAAGCATGATAGTCATGTTGAGTCACTTGGTATTAGATACATGGGTGATTGGCTCTAGTGCAAGTGGAGATTGTTAGTGTGTGCCCTAGATCTAATTAGATTAGATGCTAGTTTGTACACATTTCTTTATGAATGTAAATCAAATTTATTGGTTTCTTTATCTATCCAGGTGTAATTTATATATATATTAGATATATTTAACCTGTGAGATAAAGTCCAAAAGAATTCGAATTGTGCGTATGGAATTTGTAATAGAGATTACAAATTGTGAGATCCAAAATTGCACATTATGGTTCGATTCTTTAAACTTCCCTAGTCGATGCATAGACAGGATTGGACACTGTCGAACGCCGATGCGACTAGCACACATTGCATATCTTTACCCTTATGGTGAGCAGCTGATCTTGTAAGCTGAAGTATGAAGATACTTGGATATGGTGTGTGGATGTTCGTTATTGTAACGATGCATTGGATGACCCGTACAGAGATCTCATATGGATATTCTATATATGTCATGGTTGATCTCTGATGACGGTGGTACGAGTGATCCTTTGACTTGAGATCTTCATTGTACCTCATGTATGGAATATCATGCTTTGACGACATGCAAACGTCGCTCTAGCCATGGATGGCAAATATGGTGTCGATTGGGTATGACATGAAGCACATGAAGGTGGTGTTTGATCAAGACAGGATTCGTCTTCCTTGATAGAAAGGGTTATATCCCACGGCCACTTGATGGATTAAATTGACTGATAAATCCTTGCAAGGTTAAGTTGGAATTCGAAATGGTTTCGAAGTTCTAATTCATATGAGTCAATTTTTCTGAGATCAAGTAAACAAAGATCAATTACATGGTTGACACATCCATACCACTGATTGATCTGGGATATGTGACAAATGGATTGAATCGTACGGTAACCGTTCATGGATAGGTGTTGATGACCACATCAACAAGCCCTTAACACTTGGGTGGTCATGATGCTTTGCTAGAGGCCGCTCATGATCTATAATCATGGATTCTTTGACTTAATCAAAGAGTTGATTTGGTTAAAGAATTGACTTGGACAAGGTGTTGATCAAGTCATCCTTAGGGTCAATATTTGGGACATGATTATTACCAATGTGTCAAGGGACCTAATGGGTCACATGCATTAAGAAGATTTTGGATGAAGTTAAAATGGGAATTAAGTTGGACTTAATTCAAATTAGATAACCAATTAATTAGGATTGGGTTTGACTCAATCTTAATGAGAGAACATGAAATTGATGAATAGGATTCATCATAGAGAAAAGAATTTTGTGTTCGAGAGAGAGACCTTTTGTACATGAGATGTATATATGAAATCTATTAATTAGGCTTGATCCATGTGATGGATGGCTTAGATTAATTGAGATTAATAATATGGTATTTAATTGGGTCCATATGATGGCATGATTTGATTCGTGGAAACCCAATTAAACCGAGGGCTGAGATCGTGCCACGTGGAGGATGGATCCATGCCCATGTGATGGACATGACCCATCTCCACGTCATGGAGGAGGGAACCGCATAATTTGGGGCGTCCTTATGAAGCCAAATTCAAGATTGCGATGTTGGTTTCATGAGATAATCAATTTCCTAATTTTTAGGGATATGGTTAGGTGGTTGTAACCCTAACATTATCATGATAATAAATATCCTAAATTTGTTAGGATAATTTAATAAATTATCCTAAATTTGTTAAGATAATTTGTTATCAACTTGATATGGTTGAATGGTTGGGTGGTTGAAATAAAATCCCTTTTTTTATGGAACCTATAACCTCCTTTTCATGTATAAAAGGGGAAGAGATACCCCCTTCAGTAGAATGCCTGACTCCTTTTTTCTCTCTTTTGGATGCCTAACATCCACTTTCTCTCTCTAAAATATCCTTTCTCTCTCTAGGACGTCCTCTCTCTCTTGAAGGGTTGAAAGCTCCTCTCTCTCTCACGTTCCTCTTTCTGGGTTGTTGAAGGAAGGCTTTCTCTTCTTCTTGGTTGATCAAGATTTGATCTTGATCAAAAAATCTTTTCTTTCTTGATTGATCAAGATTTGATCTTGATCAAGAAATTATTTTTTTGATAAATCAAGATTTGATCTTGATTAAGAAATATTTTTCTCTTGATTGATCAAGATTTGATCTTGATCAAGAAATTGTTCTCTCTCTTGATTTGGGAAATCAATTGAAAAGAAAAGAGGCGCTAGCACCCTTCGCAAGAAGGTTATCATCCAATCCTGAGAGGACATCATCCAAAGATCTTCGCGTGGATCACCATTAGAGGCCGGACACATAGACGGCTAGTGGTAAATCGTTTACCGGCTTCATCAGGCTTCATCCCCAATAAAGAACACAGGTATGATCTATTATTAAATCATATATTATTTCTTGTTAACTGAATATGTTCCCTGAGGATCTTGGGCTTTGGGAATTAAATTTCATATTTATTTTTATCTTTCGCTGCATGTTATATGAATTTGATTCATATAAAACATACGAAATTCCCTTACACTTCAAATATGATATAAGCATTAACATACTTATCAACATGACATAAAAGAGAAGAATTTTTTTAGTTTTATCACACACACAGTATACATATACATATAAATTATATGTTTATTGGTTTAGGATAATTATTTATTATGCATAAGTTAGTGTTTATTCTGTAAGATAACTGCTTATTGTCACCTTTAAAATATTTAGTATTTTACTTTCATCACATTTGTATTTATTATTTTCTATTTTTGTTTATTTTATTATTATTTTTTAAATGAGTAGCTTTTGGTTTCGAGATTCATCCCGATCTAATGGTAAGAGATGTGACAATATTTGGGTTTGGCTATATGCAAATGCAATCAAATTCAATCCCCCCCCCCCCCCCCCCACCCACCCACCCACACACACACACACACACACACACACATATATATATATAGGTAGGTTTGGTTAGATTCAAATAAAGTCAAACTTAAATTTGGTCAGCTTTTTTAATCTTAAATGTATATAATCATGAATCTCAAAAATGGCTACATGCAAATGTAGCCAAACCTAAATTCAATTATCTTTCTTATTCTTAAAGTCACACTGTTGCCGCCAGGATCTGTCCTCCGACTCGGGTGCGGTCGATCTCCTGGTCTGAGCTTCCTCCTGGACGGACCTGCATAGAAGTCCTCGCGCGAGAGACGTTGGGGGTGGCCCTTCGTGGAAGACCCTTCGATGCTCAAATCGGTGGGGATCGATGATCAACAGAAAATGAGGAGAGGGATCTCTCCGGGGAGTCTCTCCAGGGATGGCCGATCGGGAGCTCCAGGGGAGCACCGACGAGCAGTGGAGGAGAGCGAGAGTGAGAGTGAGAGTGAGAGTGAGCCAGGGGCTGTGAGCACATACCTGAGAGAATCTGGGGGTATCGTATTTATAGGAAATCACCTGGATCTTGAGCGCCTTCTGGAAGGTTCGAAGGTTGTTAGGATACGGGAATGAATCAAATCAGGCCGTTGTAAGGCCGGTGGGATCCGTATCTTGTTCGTTGAGGGATCGACGGCTAGGAGAGCTCTTTGATAGCCTGAGATCTGATAGATGCGTAGGTCCCAGGTAGTTATACTAGGTCCTAGACCACTCTTCAACATGATTCTTTGTTTGGGATTCTGCGATGATGGGCCTAGGCTCTCCCGCGTCGGGCTCCACGGAGGTGAGTGTCGAATCGCAGATTATTCATGGGAGTCGAGCTGTGGAAACTTAGGAAGTCCAAGCTATAGGTTGCTCGGGGAAGCCGAGCTATGGGAGCTCATAGGATCTGAGCTTCGGGAAGCTCGGAAGGTCGAGCTATGGGAAGCTCGGGGAAAGCCAAGCTATGGGAAGCTCGGGGAGAGCCGAGTCATGGGAGGCTCGGGGAAGCCGAGCTATAGGTAGCTCGGAGAAAAATGAATCATCAGTAAATTGAGGAAACCGAGCTATAGGAAGCCCGAAAAAACCGAGCCGCGGGAGGCTCGGGAAAAACGAGCTGTGGGAAGCTCGGGGAAGCCGAGCCATGGGAGGCTCGGGGGAAGCCGAGCTATATGTGGCTCGGAAAAAACGGAGCCACGGGAGGCTCGGGGAAAACAAGTTGTGGGAAGCTTGGGGAAACCGAGCCATGGGAGGCTCGGGGGAAGCTGAGCTATAGGTAGCTCGGAAAAAACCGAGCTATGGGAGCTCGGAGAGGCCGAGCTATAGGTGGCTCGGGGAAGGTTGAGTTATGGGTAGTTCGGAAAGGTTGGGCTATGGAAACCCGAAAAAAATGAGTCAGGGGTCGCATGGCCTGCCGGACCACATTAGTTTAGCTTGTTCCTCGGGGGCATATCGTAGCGGGCGGAGGGATGGGGCTGATCTTAGCCCCTTCGCACGATTATCAATGCAATGATGATTCTACCCCTCAACACATGCCCCCCACTCCCTAGTTCGAAGCGTAGGTTCGGGCGTAGGGAGTATAGGCTTAAGTGGCGCGATCTGCATTTGGGGATGCGTATTTGATAGCCTGCGCAATGATGCCTTAATTAATACCGTGGGGCCGTCTTGCCTTTCCGAGGTGGATCCGTCATTTCTTAGGGGCAAAGGTAACGGCTGGGGAAGCACCGCGTGGGAAGTCTCGATTTTCACGGTGCCCGTAGTGGCAGTTCCGAACGCCTAGGTTGGGATGCCTCGCCATTACCCTGAGGCGGTTTCAATTGGAAAAATGGAGTCGTGGCGGCGCTATCCTTATTTATAGTGCCCTTTTCGCTCTCCTTTAAAGAACTTCGTCTTCCCGTTTTCGCTGCGATCTTGCTCAGCATCTCTTGCGATCGAAGATATGGTGAGCCCAAGTGACCAAGCTTCGGAGGTGACCTTGGCAGATTTGGAACGGATGCGCCGTTTGTACAAAATCCCCCAGGATGTCATCTTGTTGCTCCCGACGGCTGAGGATAGGGTGACATCCGGATTAGGGGATGGGGCATTCTGTTATGAGGAAAGCTTGAGGGCAGGTCTCTGGTTCCCTCTTCATCCGTTGGTGCGGGAGGTGATGAAGTTCTACAATATATGCTTCACCATGGTGGCCACCAACAGTTGGTGCAACTTTATCGGGTTTATCTCGTTGTGCAAACACCTCGGGGTGACCGCGACCCTTTCGCTATTCAGGGTGTGTTTCAATCTGGTCTCCGGGAGGGCCTCAGAATGGCCTTACATTGGTCCACGGAGATCCTTTAAGATGATATCGGATAACCAATCGTCGATAAAGGAGTGGAAGTCGCGGTTCTTCATAGTCGGGGGAACATTGGTTCGGACTTCCCTCGGGTATGGGGGCTGTACGTGAAGGATCCAGAAGGGCACCCGGAGTTAACTGATTCGGAGAAAGGGGATTTGATTGTGCTGCACGGCAGTCAGGCGCTCCCAGCCAGCGTTCTCCTATCGGAGGACACTCTCTTTGCGGCCGGATTGAGCCCCATCGATCTTCGCGGTGAGTATTACCCCGTAGTTGATAGTTTAGCGTGGCTCCATCTTTGATTCTGTGCGAACTAACGGACGAATCATATTGCACCTACAGCCGAAAGGTCGGCGCTCATAGACCAGATGAGGGAGGAGCTGGGAAGCGCCGCAGGAGATCTGGCTCCAGTAGCAAGCATCAGTCCGAGAAGAGGTCTCGCCCTTCCGGCTCCCGCTCTAGGGGGATCGGAGGAGACGGTGATAGTTGGCGCTCCTCGTTGCCGCGGGCTGAAACTACGAAGTTCCGGCGGTGCACGATCTTTCGGCGCTGGAGGAGGGTCTGTCCAGGGGCGAAGACCAGGAAGTTGCGGGGGTTTCGGAGGAGGCTGCTAAGGTTTCCTCCCCCCCCCCCCCGTTGTTGTTTTGTCCGACGATGGCGAAGGAGAAACGCCGGTTGGCTTGGGGGCCCCCGCAGACGAGGCGGTTCGGTCTCCCTCATTGGAGGCCAGTGGCTCGGCGAGGTTACATGAGGATGTGGGAGCGACCTCCGCTTCCATCGAGGCAGGGGAAGAGGTTGCGGCTGCTGAGGTCCGGCCTGGGTCATCGGCAGGGGAGCCAGCGGGCCACGAGGAGATGGTCGAACCTGCCGAACCAACAACCAAAATTCGCAGGGGGATTTCTGGTGAAGGGCCTTCCGCCGAGGCACAGGAGGCTCCGGGGGGAGCAGAAGTTCCTGAAGAGTCTGTTGTGGACAGGGGGATTCCTGAGGAGATAGAAGCAGAAGGAGAAGAAGGAAGAAGGAGAAGGAGGGGAGCCGGCGAGCGAAGGAGATGCTTCGGCCGGGGCTCTCCTTGCCGGAGTCGAAACGTCCGAAGCTTCTCAAGCGAGGGCCCTGGCGGCGGAAGCTGGCCTATCAAGAAGTTCATGGGTCGTGGGTGTTCTGGCTGGCTCCCTGGGAGCAAACTTCCACTCACGCGACCCGGAAGTGAGCGCCAGGTTCTCCGCTCTGATGCGGTCCGTGTTTCAAGGGGAGGAGAGTTCCTCAACAGGAGGGGGTCATCCGGAAGACCTTGTCGAGATAGCCTTCCGTCGCGCCGGGGTACCAAATGAGGCTTTTCTTCTCCCCGAAATTGGCGACCTTGCTCTCACAATGATCCCACAGACTACGCGTCTCGGGTAGGTTGTCGCACCAAAGTTGGGTCTTTAGTCAGTTAGTTCAACTATGTCTTTTATGCATGTCATTCTTTTTTGCGGAGCGCCCTGATTATGAGGGCATTGAAATGACGCTTACATCTGGCTGTTGGAACTTGGGCTCGGGCCCGCTACGAGGCTGATTACTTCAAGGAGAGGGCGGATTCTACTGACAAGCTCTCTCGAGCCCTGGTGGTCCTCCAAAGGGAGCTCGGGGAGGCTCGCAGGGTTCTTGCGGTTGAGAGGGAGAGAGCCCCTCGACTCACCGTACAGGTTGGTGAGCTCCAGCGGGAGCTTGGAGAGACCAACAGGATTCTTGCGGTTGAGAGGGAAAGAGCCTCTCAACTCACCATACAGATTGGTGAGCTCCAAGGCTTCCGCGAGCAATCCGAGAAGGCTAGTCTGGAGCTTTCTCAGGCCAGGGTGGAGCACGCGAGTAAGGTTAAATCTATGCAACTGTTCTTTGATAAGAGGTGGGACCAGCTAAAAGCTAGCCACGCCGAAGATAAAGCCAGCTGGAGCAAAAGGCTCGAGGAGGAAGAGCATAAATGCCGACGGCTGCAGGACCACCTCACCCGCCTAAGCAAAGAGCTCGCCGATACAAAGGACCGGCTAAAGTGGTCGGATGAACGAGCTGCCCTACTATCTAACGAGGTTGACTTTGCTCGTCAAGAAATTGGAGATACCCAGTCCCGGGTGGATGAGCTAAAAGAGAGCCTTCGCCAGAACCAATCGGCTAGGTCTAGGGCTCTCAACAGGGTCCACGTGCTGGAGGGTGAGCTAGCCCGGTGGGAGGAGCAGGTAGGGCGCTATTAGTTTCACTCATTTTGATATTTTGACTTTCGCTTTACTCGGCTTTTTGCCTGTAGTTGCATAGGGTGAGGCAGGAATTTCAGGGGCAGTTAGCGGCATTCGGAGAGGAGGCGGTCTCGAGGCACCGAAGGATCTCCGAACTGGAGAGGAAATTAGCTGAGGCAAATGCGCGGGCCTCTTCGGCGGTGGAGGAGTACAAGAAATCCACCGAATTCGCCGACGAACGCAGGACGGCCTGCGCCGATGCATTTCAGCTGGGCGAAGATGAGGCGCGGGCTAAGGTTGCCCAGGCTTATCCTGACCTGGACCTGTCATGCCTGGAAGCCGAACATTATGAAGCGTACACCCCGGGGGTCGAGGAGGACGAGTATGGAGAAATATCTGATGTCGACCTCGAAGCTATTCTGGGAGTCGATGCAACTACCGACATATCCCGTCGTGACACCTTCGAGAAGGGGGGGCCAAGCGATGCCCCTGCTGATGCGGCCGCAGGAGATGCTAGGATTGACCCCAAGTCCTGACCCTTTGGGGGACTATATGTGCTTTTCCTTTCTTTTGTCTTGTAGTTCGACTGGAAATCAATAAATGGATTAGCCATTTTTCATTTGTTTGTCTTCCCTGGATGGTTTCTTGTCTCGAATTTTGGAGGAACATCCTAGTAGAGGCCAAGGCATAGGGATTGTCTCGATGAAAAGGTCGGACGATAATGTAGCCTGGTATAAAAGGAGGTTGAGAGACGATTTAACTCGGCTTAGGCCGAATGACACGGTGGTTCGACCAAGTCCGAAGAATGAGATAGCTTTTTTAGGGCCGAGAGACAAAGTAACTCGGCTAGGGCCGAGGAATGAAATGGCTCTGCTAGGGCCGATGGACAAAGTAACTCGGCTAGGGCCGAGGAATGAAATGGCTCGGCTAGGGCCGATGGACAAAGTAACTCGGCTAGGGCCAAGGAACGAAATGGCTCGGCTAGGGCCGAGGGACAAAGTAACTCGGCTAGGGCCGAGGAATGAAATGGCTCGGCTTGGGCCGAGGGACAAAGTAACTCGGCTAGGGCCAAGGGACAAAGTAACTCGGCTAGGGCCGATGAACGAAATGGCTCGGCTTGGGCCGAGGGACAAAGTAACTCGGCTAGGGCCGAAGAACGAAATGGCTCGGCTTGGGCCGAGGGACAAAGTAACTCGGCTAGGGCCGAGGAACGAAATGGCTCGGCTAGGGCCGAGGGACAAAGTAACTCGGCTAGGGCCGAGGAATGAAATGGCTCGGCTTGGGCCGAGAGACAAAGTAACTCGGCTAGGGCCGAAGAATGAAATGGCTCGGCTTGGGCCTAGGGACAAAGTAACTTGGCTAGGGCCGAGGAACGAAATGGCTCGGCTTGGGCCGAGGGACAAAGTAACTCGGCTAGGACCGAAGAATGAAATGGCTCGACTTGGGCCGAGGGACAAAGTAACTCGGCTAGGGCCAAGGGACAAAGTAACTCGGCTAGGGCCGAGGAACGAAATGGCTCGGCTTGGGCCAAGGGACAAAGTAACTCGGCTAGGGCCGAAGAATGAAATGGCTCGGCTTGGACCGAGGGACAAAGTAACTCGGCTAGGGCCGAGGGAGTTCGTTGTATTAGTGATCAAAATGAGATTGCATTCTTGATGAAAAGAGGGGAGTTCGTCCCCAAACTGGGGGTTCACTGAATCATCGTTGCCATCTCCTTATCTCTATTTATTACCCCTACCAGTATTTTGTCTTTTCCAAGGCGGGTCGATTCTCATTCCACCGAAGTAGGTGGTACGGCCCTGTGGCTAGCAAAAGGTCGCCTAGCAATTTCGGAGAGCTTTTATTATGTCGACCTTTTCCAACATAGGTTGCTTTGACGTGCGATGTTAGTGCTCGTTTGCCATTGGAGGATGTCGTTTTCGCAGGACGATCTCCCAGATCTGCCAGTATCCGCAAGGTCAGCGGACGATTTTATGCATTAAAAGCTCGCGATCCGGGGTCAGAAGTAATCTTTTGGCATGAGTCATGGTTCGAGCGACGTGCTTGGCGCGCATTGGGGGGCGTTGTTTTCATTTCAGGAGGCCATATGGTGGCATAGGCTTGGCGTTTGAAGTCCCGGGGCTTTCTGATAGCTGTTCTCGGCTTGCCTCTGCTTATAAAAAGGGGGAAAGAGGGGTGTGTTGGGCCATCCCAAAATTTTCTTTCCTGTGAATCATGAAGATGCTCATGATGCCTGTTTTTCCAAGGTTTATCGCGGGAGAACCGAGCTTGTCCCCTGGAAGTCGCCGCTATCCCCCGGATAGCTGGGGTGACAAAGGAGCCACTGGGGGGGTGGCTTGCCCTCAAGGAAGGACCTTCAGAGATCGTATGGAGAACGCACAAGAGGTCCGCAGGGATCGCACGGAGAGCGCACATATACGCTTCCCGTGTGTCCTTTGTGGTCTCCCCTTGGGGACGTATGGTAGGAAGTGTACGCGGGCTCCCCATGACTCGCGTGAATTTCTCCTCCTCCCCTGGCCCGGATTCCTGGGCTCGCTCGCCTGGGGAATCTTTCGCCACATGGGGGGGGTGATGGTGTGTCGCCCGCAGGTACCTTGCCTTTGAGTTTGGGCAAGGTGGAGCGGTACACACCCGGTTTGGGGGAGCGCTCTGGCGCCAGGGCCTGCGAGCTTCCTTTCTACTCATCGGGGGGCCTTTCGGTTGGGTGGTTTGGGGTAATATCCCATCCACCCTTTTCGATTACTCTGATATCCCGATTGGGTCACCGAGATATCATTATTTATCGAAGCTGGTCGCAACGGTTGGTCCATGTCGTCCGCCCATTATCGGCTCGGGCTGACCGTTCGTGGTTTGTCTGATTTGTCGGTCCGAATGCTAGAGCATCACGGATGCCCGGATCTGCTTTGGAGCAGTTTGCCCGAGTTTTGTACCCGTCTTTATTTTATACATTTCAATGCTCTTGTAATGCCTCTCAGGCGGTTGTAATCGGTTTCGATGGCAATGAAATAAAGAAAGTTTTGTTCTTTTTCTCAATTTCTGTTTCTTTTGCGCCAAGAGTTGTTGTTGTTGGCGACGAAACAAGGCATAAGTACATCTCGTTCATTTTTGGACGAGGATCCCGCGCTATCCGAGCCAGTCGGGGCTTGTAAGCCGCCCAAATCCAGATGGAAATTTGGAGACTGTTCGGCGGTAGGACATATTCCTTGACTCTGGCCGAAGCTTGGAGATTTATGACTCGACCTTATTGGTGTTCGGAGATTTGTAGCCCAGCCCTGCCGAGGTTCGGAGAATGGTTACTCGGCCTAGCCGAGGTTCGGAGAATGGTAACTCGGCCCAGCCAAGGTTTGGAGATTTAGAGCTCAGAGAGATGACTTAGTCATCACCGTGAGTCATGATACCTGGTCCCTGTGAGGCTCGGTGAGGAGTGTCAAGGCGGAACGGGCGGCACATGGGTACGCCCATCATTTATGATTTGGCCACTCCCGAGGGAGTGAACTATCGTCAGGTGCCGGCGCTCTTTCTTTTTCACATTTTCCAAAGGCGACGATTTAAGAGAGCTTGGGGGGTGTTGAGGGCATTTACTACGAGGGCCCGACAGATCGGGAGGTACCCTGTTTCTAAAGAAGGAGGGGGTTTCTCGAACAGTTCATCGACATTTACCGATCTTGCTTAGGAAGGGGTGTGGCCCTTCGGGTCCTGTGGTCGCCAGTTAAAGCGGCGACACGTGGCGAATTCCCATGGGTCGGTATTTATGACCTGACTAATCGAGATACTTGCCTGAGGAGTATAAATACGGATGAGTGGGGCGCTGGTGTTCACCATCCTTTCCGTTAGTCTTTAAGCAACTTCCGATATGGCTTCTCAAGGTGGAGAGCAATCATCTAATAGATTAGGCGTAGTGATCAACGGCCATAGGGGCTCCGAGGGGAGTCGCCCCACCGTCGTGGTTGATGGCCTGGCCCTGGCATCAGCCTTCGCAAGCCACGAGCGGCTTGAGAAGGTAGTTGAGGAGTATCTTGCCGTCTCTGCGAGGGAGACCGAGGCCCTTCACCGGGTCGTACGTCGGCAGGAGGAGGAGATTGCATCCCTCCGCCAGCAAGTCGTCAGAATGTCCCGCCATGTGGAAGACTTGGCAGCTCCCGGGGGAAGGCGTTAGGTCCCTGCGAGGGCCACTTTCTTTCTTTTTATTTTTTCTCCTCTTTTTGTATTTACTTTTCTAATCAATGAAAAAGGCCTTTTTTTGACAACCTCTTATTCTCCGAGATCGTCGTTTAGCTCAAAGAAGAACCATTCATTTCTGTTTGAATAGTCGGGGAGCCTGGGTGGCTTCATCGGTTTACGCGCTGAGTCATGGCTTCGTTTGAGACAAGCATTTTGGGCGATAGGTTATAGGGGCATTGCCCAGAGATTTTAGTAGCAGGGGGGATTTCCCGACTTTGCCTGGGGTTCGCGGCCGGTTATGTAGGGCATGCCGAACCTTTTAGGGGTTTGCTGGAGGCACGTACTTTGTGTCCGTTGACGGTTTTGTACAGTGTGCTTTTTTCAAACTGGCCGAAGTTCTAGGGACTGTTTGGAAGTCCTTCGGCTTTAATCGGGGCTCGCGTGCTTTGGTTTTTTGCTGGGACTTTAGTTCGAAGAATTATTGCTCGGCCCTGCTGAGGTTCGGAGAGTAGTTGCTCGGCCCAGCCGAGGTTCGAAGAGTAGTTGCTTGGCCCAGCCGAGGTTCGGAGAGTATTTCTCGGCCCGGCCGAGGTTCGGAGATTAGTTGCTCGGCCCGGCCGAGGTTCGGAGAGTAGTTGCTCGGCCCAGCCGAGGTTCGAAGATTTGTTGCTCGGCCCAGCCGAGGTTCGGAGAGTAGTTGCTCGGCCCAGCCGAGGTTCGGAGAATTGTTGCTCGGCCCAGCCGAGGTTCGGAGATTAGTTGCTCGGCCCAGCCGAGGTTCGGAGATTTCCTGTTTAAAAAGGTAACTCGGTCGTGCCGAGAATTGGTAAGCAGCACCTATTTCTTTTCACAATTTTTGGCGACATAATGTGTGGTGATTCATGTTGTAAATTATGAAACATGTGCCGACAAAATTTTCTTAAGGTGAGCCTATAAAGGGCGTACTCTAGTGATAATACTTACGGAGATTGTCCGAACTCCACGTTTGAGGGATGGATTTTCCGCTTAGATCTTGCAGCTTGTAGGTCCCCGATCCAACAATCTCCGCTACTTGGTAGGGGCCTTCCCAGTTTGGTGCCGGCTTTCCTTGCTCCAGCGGTTTGGAGACAGATGCTTTCCGGAGAACGAGGTCGCCAGGCAAGAAAGCTTTCCCTTTGACTTTGGAGGCGTGGTAGCGGGCCACCCTCTGCTGATAGGCGGCCACTCTGATCCGAGCCTTCTCTCTAACCTCATCTATCAGGTCGAGGTTGGTGCGGAGCTGCTCCTCGCTGGCTTCCTCTGAGTAGCTTTCCATCCGCAGCGAAGGGAGACCTATCTCCACTGGGATAACGGCCTCTGTGTTGAAGGCCATCCGGAATGGGGTTTCGCCTATGGGTACTCTTGGGGTGGTGCGCGGTAGGCCCACAGGACATGGTGCAACTCGTCTGCCCACCTGCCTTGGGCTCTGGAGAGCCGAGCTTTGATCCCTTGAAGCAAAGTCCGGTTGGTTACTTCGGCTGCTCCGTTGGCTTGCAGATGTCCGATCGAGGTAAGGTGGTGACGGATCCCGTGCTCTTCGCAGAACTGCGGAACTTCGAATTGTCGAATTGCCTGCCGTTGTCAGTGATTATAGTGTGCGGAAGGCCGAAACGGCAGATGATGGACCTCCATACGAAATCCCTGGCCCGTGCTTCAGTTATTTGTGCAACCGCCTCCGCCTCGACCCATTTAGTGAAATAATCGATGGCGATGAATAGAAATTTCTGCTATCCCATGGTGAGCGGAAACAGGTCGAGGATGTCCATCCCCCACTTGGCAAAGGGCCAAGCGGAGGATATGGGAACCAGGCTGGTGGAGGGGAGCCTCTGAATGCTTGAGTGCCTCTGGTATGGGTCGCAAGCTTGGACAAGGTCGTCTGCATCCTTCTGCATGGTCGGCCAATAGTAGCCTTGACGTAGCACCTTGTGACATAGGGACCGGCTTCCCAGATGGTTGCCGCAAATCCCCTCATGCACTTCGTGGAGGGTATAATCTGCTTCAGACGGGCGAAGACATCTGAGCAATGACATGAAGAAGGACCGTTTGTAGAGCTGATCGTCGATCAACACATAATGGGTGGCCTGCAGCTTTAGCCTTCTGGCTTCTCTCCGGTCGGACGGAAGTGACCCTTCTTTGAGGTACCTCAGAATGGGGTCGAACCATGATGGCTCGGCCTCAACTTGCATTACTCGGTCGGCTCCCACGACACTGGATCTCTCTAAGATCTCCAAGTAAAATTTTTGCTCGGTGTCCATAGATTCCGCCGTTGCCAATCGAGACAACAGGTCGGCACGGGCATTCTCAGATCTAGGAATCTGAATAATCTCAAATTCGGGAAAATGGGAGAGTAGGCTCCGAACCTCTTGGAGATATCGGATCATGTTCGGTTCCCGAGCTTCAAACTCCCCTCGTACATGGCCTGCCACTAGTTGGGAGTCGGTGAAGGCATTAAGTTTCTCCACCTTAAGGCTGCGGGTGATTCGGAGACTGGCCAGCAAGGCTTCATACTCAGCTTCGTTGTTGGAGGCTAGGAAGGAGAAGCGGATTCCATATTCAAAGGTCACCCCCTCCGGACTGGTGAGAACCAAGCCCGCACCGGAGCGATGAGCGTTGGATGACCCGTCGACATGGAGGAGCCACCGGGCGCCAGTTTTCAGTTCCTCAGAGGAGTCGGGGGTGGAGCCGTCCTCTGGGATGGTACACTCGAGGAGGAAATTGGCTAACACCTGAGCTTTGATGGCCGAGCGAGGCTGAAAACGGATATCATGCTCGCTCAGCTCGATGGCCCACTTAGTCATTCTCCCTGATATCTCTGGGCGATGGACCACCGCCTTGATGGGTTGGTCAGTCAGGACTGTCACAGAATGCGCCTGGAAGTACGATCGCAGCTTCCAAACTGAGGTGATCAAGGTCAACACCATCTTTTCAATTTGGCTATATCTTGTCTCCGCATCATGGAGTAGCCTGCTGACATAATAAATTGGCTTCTAGACCTTGTTTTCTTCCCTGACCAGCACTGAGCAAACGGCACCTTCTGAAACAGCCAGATATAGGAATAGTATCTCGCCAGGATTTGGACTGCTGAGGAGTGGGGGAGAGCCGAGGTACTTCTTGAGATCTTGTAATGATTTTTGACACTCGAGGGTCCACTGGAAGTTCTTAGCCGACCGGAGAGTTTTGAAGAAGGGGAGGCATCTTTTGGCTGAGCGCACCACGAAGCGGTTGAGAGCCGCTATCCTCCCGGTTAGGCGCTGGACTTCTTTAATAGATGCCGGAGGCACCATCTGTTGAAGAGCTTGGATCTTCTGGGGGTTAGCTTCGATGCCCCGCTGGGAGACCATGAAGCCGAGGAACTTTTCGGAGTTAACGCCGAAGGCGCACTTAGTTGGATTGAGCTTCATCTGATACTTGCGGAGTGTTGCAAAGCTCTCCGAGAGGTCCTCGACGTGCTGTGATGCTTCTTTGCTTTTGACCAGCATGTCGTCGACATACACCTCCATGTTTCGGCCGATTTGGTCCTTGAATACTTTGTTGATCAGCCTTTGGTAGGTGGCTCCTGCATTTTTAAGACCAAAAGGCATAACACGATAACAGTAAGTACCTCGGTCGGTTATGAAGGCGGTCTTTTCTTCATCTTCGGGGGCCATCCGAATCTGGTTGTAGCCAGAGTATGCATCCATGAATGTCAGCATTTGATGACCCGATGTGGCGTCCACAAGTTGATCAATCCGGGGGAGAGGGAAGCTGTCCTTCGGGCATGCTTTGTTGAGGTCGGTGAAATCGATGCAAATCCGCCACTTGCCGTTCGACTTCTTCACTATGACAACATTCAATAGCCAGTTCGGGTAATTTACCTTCCGGACGAAGTTCGCCTTGATGAGTTTATCAACCTCCTTTTCAATAGCCCTCTGCCGCTCTGGGGCAAAGCTCCTCTTCTTTTGTTTGACGGGTCGGTATATCTCGTCCACGTTAAGGCAGTGGACGAGGACCTCAGGACTGATTCTCGGCATGTTGGAGGCAGACCAAGCAAAAACATCGGCATTACTCCAGAGGAAGTTGATCAGCTCCTGCCGAGGTTCGCCTTTCAGCAGCGACCCAATCTTTATGGTTCGGTCGGGACGAGCCTCGTCTAACGGCACTTCTTCCAGTTCCTCGGCTGGTTCTCCCTGCTGTTCGGTGAAATCCTCCCGAGCGTCTAGCCCGTCAACCTCCGGCATTCTAGACTGAAGGCTGGTGACGAAGCACTATCGAGCCATGGTTTGGCTTCCTTGGACAACTCCAACTCCCTGCCTGGTGGGGAATTTCATAGACAGGTGTGGGATGGAGACAACTGCCTTGAGGGACATCAGGCCGGGTCTCCCAAATATTGCGTTGTAGGGCGACCTGAGTTTAGTTACTAGGAAGTCCGTGTGAACAGTGGCCACAAGGGGCTAGGTTCCTGCGCGAACCGTTAAGGTTACGACCCCTTCCGGGATGATGACGTCGCCTGTGAATCCCATTAGGGTGGAATACACGGGTCGAAGGTTTTCCATGAGCAGTCTCATCTTGGCAAACACATCGAGGTACAAAACATTCGCAGAACTTCCACTGTCAACGAGGATCCGACTTACATCATAGTCATTTAAATTGAGGGATACAACTAGTGCATCGTCATGGAGGAACTGTATCCCTCGGAGATCGTCGTCAGAGAAGGAGAGCTCGCCCATCCGCGCTTTCTTTGGCGCCGATCCTTCGTCATCATTTCTGGAGCTCGAGCCGCCGGCCTCCTCGATCACGTTGATGTGGCCGATTACAGGCGGGTTTGGCGGAGGAGGAGGTTGTTGAAGCTCGGGCTGGCGATCCCCCCCTTGTCCTAGCTCGGGTGCCCTCCTGAATTGGTTCAGTCGGCCCCGTTGAATCAGCCTCTCAATCTCATTTTTTAGCTGCGATGATGGGCCTAGGCTCTCCCGCATCGGGCTCCACGAAGGTGAGTGTCGAATCACAGATTGTTCATGGGAGTCGAGCTGTGGAAACTCAGGAAGTCCAAGCTATAGGTTGCTCGGGGAAGCCGAGCTATGGGAGCTCATAGGATCCGAGCTTCGGAAAGCTCGGGAAGGTCGAGCTATGGGAAGCTCGGGGAGAGCCGAGTCATGGGAGGCTCGGGGAAGCCGAGCTATGGGAAGCTCGGGGAGAGCCGAGTCATGGGAGGCTCGGGGAAAGCCGAGCTATAGGTAGCTCGAAGAAAAACGAATCATCAGTAAATTGAGAAAACCGAGCTATAGGAAGCCCGAAGAAACCGAGCCATGGGAAGCTCGGGGAAAACGAGCTGTGGGAAGCTCGGAGAAGTCGAGCCATGGGAGGCTCGGGGGAAGCCGAGCTATAGGTGGCTCGAAAAAATCGAGCTATGGGAGGCTCGGGGAAGCCGAGCCATGGGAGGCTCGGGGGAAGCCGAGCTATAGGTAGCTCGGAAAAAACCGAGCTATGGGAGCTCGGAGAGGCCGAGCTATAGGTGGCTCGGGGAAGGTTGAGTTACGGGTAGTTCAGAAAGGTTGGGCTATGGAAACCCGGAAAAAATGAGTCAGGGGTCGCATGGCCTGCCGGACCACATTAGTTTAGCTTGTTCCTTGGGGGTATATCGTAGCAGGCGAAGGGATGGGGCTGATCTTAGCCCCTTCGTACGATTATCAATGCAATGATGATTCTACCCCTCAACACACACAATTTATAAATCCTAAAGATGAAAAAAATAGGATGGCTTTCGGATCCGTATGGATTCAAAGGTAAAGGAAGTGATCGAATTTTAGCCTTGATTGCGTTCAAATGTACCCAAGTTTATATCTTTTTCATTTCTGAATCCATACGAATCACAAAGCCACTCTATCTTTTATACTTTTTTTATCTTTAAAATTCAAACTTGTGGATACAAGAATAAGAAAGGTAACTAACTTATCATCTTAATATAAGCATTTAAACTGATTGATAGGATGATATATTATTATTTTATTAATTTTAACTCGCTTAATATAATAGAATATGATATGATAAAAGTATTATTCTTAAAATATAATCAAATTACAATTAGTAAGAGTTCGAGGACCAAAGTATACTTTTGCCTAATTTCAATCGCAGGCAATAAAATTATGGAGCAAGCCGGATCAAGGCATTAGTCGAACAAGGCCGATCCACTTATTATACGGGAATCAAGAAGTCGCACCTAATTCTTATCGTCCAACACAAGACGTTTGCCTCTTTCCCTCTTCGGGAAAACCTTGTACCTGCGTCTTGTCGTATAAACCGTCCCCATTCTACGATTTCACTCGTCATGCCTTCTTTCCTTTACTGCATCTCTACATACTGACTGAATCTTTTGGATGTTAGACTGGCCCATACATTCATTTTCTTTATATAATTTGGTAGAGCTTTTTTTCTTTTTTAATTTTAATCGACATTACCATATTGAATCAATCTCCTTTATGTGGAGGCGCACAACCACTGCTTTATGGTCTCATGTAGTTTCATTTAAATTTTTTTTTTTTCTTTTCTTATCCTCCTGCCAATTTCTCATGCAGTCAATGTGATAAATATATGAGGAAATATTTCTAGAATATAGATGACTATAGCTCCCTAAGGAAGCAGGGAGGAAAGATACCGTTTCAGAGAAAGCAATTTAATAAAATCTTAAATTCAGAGCACCAAATATAATAATAGAAACATCACATTATGATAAAAGAAGTGCTATTTTTTTTATTAGATTCGTTGAATTGCGTCTCGAAATGGATTGGTATGATGTCTTCAATAGTTTTACATCGAAAAATTGAGAGTTGGTTATATAATTTATAACCAGTTAAGGAATATGGACAAATACCAATCAGATCCCTTTTGGGCTGTGATAACTCAAATTGGTGTGGACCTTGTTCGTCTTGTCTTTTTGTAACGAAACAGGTCCGGAGCTCGAGTTGTTATAATATGGTATTAAGAGTCATGCACCAACCAAAAGTGTAGGATCTAAGTGCCACATAGGACAAAGTACTACATCTATAGGAGTTTGCTTGGTGGTTGTCTCTGGCAATGAGGACGTCGTCTCTTTAAGGGGGTAGAGAAGAAAAAGATGAGTGATTTATATGTAGTAAAACAAGAAGGATAATGTACCAATTGGATCCCTTTTAGTGGTATCAGAGCCATGCACCAGCTGAAAGTGCAGGAGCTAAATGCCACACAGTGCCTAATGTATGATCATGTGCCCCTGATGATCCTCTCAATTTTATAAGAAGGATAGATTGTGATGCCTCTTTTAATAGTTTCACATCGAAAAATTGAGAGGTGGTTATATGATTTATAATCAGTTAAGAAATATGAATAAATATTAATTAAATTTTTTTTAAGCTAAATGAGCCTTGTATACTGCGGGCTAGAGCCCGTTACTATTGGCCTATTCGAATTCTTTGATTAAAAAAAAAAAAAAAAAAAAAAAAAGAAAGAAAGAAAAAGAAAGAAAAAGATAAGCCTCTTATTGCGTGCTAGCTACTTCTCCGCCTTTGCTCTCATGATTCTTCCGCCCTCTTCTATCTCTCCTTTTCACCAGCCATCAACTCTTTTGTCGCCCTGAACTCCGTCAGCATCACCCACTCCTCCACTTCCTCTACATGTACCCTGTTTTCAGCTCGCCGCCTGGCCCACCACATTTCCGACATCCGTTCACTCCTGTGGAATTTAATATTATTAAAAAAATTAAGAAGCTAAAAAATTAAGAAGCTAAAAAATTAAAAATAATAATATTAAAAATAAAAAGTAAGATAATGAGCATACAAGCAATTTATGTACCTTACGTTCAGGTAGGTCTTTATTTTTTTTTCTTCGTTGGTAGCAAAATTTAGATACAAAAAAATGTAATCAGAGCCCTTAAGATTTTTTCTTTGTTGAGACTGAGGAAAGAAGCCATCGTGCATACATCAAAAGAATAAAAACCCTAAATATATAAAAAAATTTTATAATCCTTATATTAGATGGGTCCCACTTTCAAAAAGAATATGGCTTCACCTCAGTATTGTTCCATTTGAATGCATCTTCCACCCCTAAGAAAGAAGACAAGCTAAAAGATTACCATCTCAAGCGGCTTCAAACCCAAGAAAAGTTTTGCACCACATGAACTTCTCCCATTTGTCATCATATCTATTATCTGCAATATTTTTATGGATATGAATCTTCTTCAGTGAACCCTATCCATCTTCTACAACATCATGAATATAGTGATGTTAGAAAATCATTATACTTTATCCTTAAGTAAAATATTGGATTCTTTGTCAAATGCAATACACTCTAACTGTTAGAATGAATAACCATAATATTTTACTTTAATTGTAACTTGGTTTTCAATCATATAGCTTCCTTATATGCTTGTATAGTTAACATATATGCCCCTATAGTAGACCGTTTTTACGTAACATTTTTTTATAAAAATTAACTTTAATAATAAAAGTTAATTTTAATAATAAAATCAGATCAAACTGATGATCGATCAGATCGATTCGACTGATCAATCCGATTCGATTTTTAAAATCATGTCTACAAATTCAAGTAAAAGCAATACAATCAAATGTACGATGGAATAAGTAATTAACTGATTTTCATATCATATCTTTTTAGAAACTTTGCACTTTAATATAGTTATAAAAGACCGGTTTATCATTGTATTAACTGGTTTTACTATATGATATGGCTAGCAAAAGCCACGTGGCAATCAATTAGTAGGAGCGGCCCTAGGTGGTCCCAAGGTGGCTCCTAGGCAGCCCCGGTAGTAAGGGCGGCACCTAAGCGGCCCCTAGGTGGCCCCAAGGCGGCTCCTAAACGGCCTCGATAGCAAGGGCAGCCCCAAGGTGGCTTCTAGACGGTCCCGATAGCGAGGGTGGCCCCTAGGTAGCCCCAAGGCGACTCCTAGGCAGCCCCGGTAGCGAGGGCGGCCCCAAGACGGTCCCAAGGCAGCTCCTAGGCGGCCCCGATAGCAAGGGCGGCCCCTAGGCGGCCCCAAGGAGGCTTCTAGATGGTCCCAATAGCGAGGTGGCCCCTAGGTTGCCCCAAGGCGGCCCCGATAGCGAGGGTGGCCCCAAGGCAGGTCCTAGGCGGCTCCGGTAGAAAGGGCAGTCCCTAGGTGGCTTCAGGGCGACTCCTAAGCGGCCCCGATAGCAAGGGTTGTCCCTAGGCGGCCCCAAGGCAGCTCCTAGGTGGCTCCGATGGCAAGGGCGGCCCCTAGGCGGCTCTGGTAGCAAGAGTGATCCCTAGGCGGCCACAGAGTGGCTCCTAGATGGCCCCGATAGCAAGGGCAGTCCCTAGGCGGTCCCAAGGTAGCTCCTAGGCGGCTTCGATAGCAAGGGCGGCCCCTAGGCGGCTCCTAGGCGGCCTCGATAGCGAGGGCATCTCCTAGGCGACTCTGATAGCAAAGGGGCCCCAAGGCGGCTCCTAGGCGGCTCTAGTAGCGAGGGCGGCCCCTAGGCGGCTCCTAGGCAGCCCTAGTAGCAAGGACGGTCCCTAAGCGACCCCAGGGCGACTCCTAGGCGGCCCCAAGATGGCTCCTAAGCGGCTTCGGTAGCAAGGGCGGTCCCTAGGCGGCCACAACATGGCTCCTAGGCGGCCCTTAGGCGCTCCTGGGCGGCCCCAAGGTGGCTCCTAGGCGGCCCCGGTAGCGAGGGCGGCCCCTAGGTAGCCTCGAGGCGGCTCCTAGGTGGCCCCGGTCGTGAGGTCAAGCTTCTAGGCGGTCTCGCCTACCAAAAGAGACACTGACACCTCCCATGGCTCACACCAACTCCCTAGATAGACCTTTGTGTGGACAGGACTTCCATTCCTGATCCCTGTAGATTTAACAAGATAAGAAATGTCAGTCCTGGCATGATCCTCAAAAGATCAAGGCCCAAAAAGTCATTAGCAGAATTTAATGACTCTTGCCAAATAAGCCTCAAAAGTGATTATCTGCCATAAAGCGCCAATCACCTACAGTTAGAAAAGCCACTAAGGCTCAAAAAGTCATTAACATAATTTAATGGTTGTGGCCAAATAAGCCTCAAAAGATGATTATTTGCTAGCGCTAATTATCCAAAACTAGAAGATGCGAATCCAATCTGACCAGCTCTAACATTCCATCCGTAAGAACGCTAGCACATCATGAGACCTGGACCTGAGCGAACGAACCAAACAAGTGGAAGAAGTTAATAAAGGGAGGTAAGAGCAAGAAGAGGGGGGACCCATTTTTGAACTCCCTTAACATCCACTCCTTAGAAAATTTCTGGCTATATTTCTGGTCGCTAACTTGAGCATTGGAGGATCCATGCTGGAGTACCAGCTGTGGGACTTCTTGCAGGCACTGAAGACGAAGGAAGAACTTTGAAACTCTGATACCTCTTTGGAGCAACCTCTTTGGAGCAACGATTGATGCTCAAAACACCAGCTCAAATGATTGGTATCAACGCTATATATATATATATATATATATATATATATATATATATATGCTCCAATCCTATTATGCTCAACATATTTCTAGCGCGTTCTATGATTTATATGCGCTCCTCTATTTCATTTCGCCGAGGAGTATCTAAAACCGTGTGGTGTCCGCTCAAATCGACTTTCCTTGGCCGACCGTATTCGCCGACCTAACTCCACACCCGCGTGAAGGCAACGGCATCCCACGTAAGCTATCGTCTCGCTGCCAGCTTCAAAAAGACCACAAATTTATTTGGGCCCAGCGACCAGTCCCATTACCAATCCATCGGTCTCTGTACTCCGTAGATGAGGTATCCGTTGAAAAGCTAGTCGCCTTCGTTTGTTCCCTCAGCGTTCTCTGTGGCGCGTTTTAATCCAACGGCACCTCTATAATCTATCAGCAAGCCCTCACCGATCTCCGTCCGTCCGCCCCCAGTTTTTGCGGTCCATTGGCCTGCGGTGGCGTACTGGGGTAAGGAAAAGTCTTTGCGCAGGCCTCATCCCCCAAAGTCTTCGCACATACATTCCCTGGTCTTCGGCCATCGTCGTCTTCTGGGTTGTAGAGGCCATGGTCTTCCTGTTGCTGGTAAACCTCTTCATTCTCCCTTCCATTTCTTTTCATATGAATCTGTTATTCTAAATCATCGGTCTTGCTAATCAGGCTTCCGTTTTTCTCGATAACTCTCTGCTCTCGCGCGTATTGTAGACTGTTGGAATTGGAACTTCGGGTTCTTGTCCGCTATCAGTTTTTGACTCTTTGGTTAGAACTAGAACGGATGCTTTTGCTCACAGAGTTATTAGAAGTCATTGGAAACACTTCTGTTTTGGTGTCCTGTTTTGTTTAATTTCGTAGACCGTGGCCTTTGGTTTTGCTATGGAATTGATGTTTCTTTCTAGGGATTTGATTCTGAGAGCAATGGATTTTTCAGAATGTTATGATGATTCGAATTCCCGCTCTTATTATAAAGCACAGGAGAAAACTCATGGTATCAGTTTGATGTATGCATGCAAAGTCCAGGCAGAGTTCCATCGCCTGCAATTGATTTAGTGGAGGAATAAGCCAATTTTTTAACCATCTGAGCATTAGGCCTTTGTTATGCCAATAACATATCTTTCTTGATGGCTGACCATGCATAGTGTGTCTTCTTATTTTCCCTTTTCTCCTTGTTAGCAACTCAGATTTGTTCAGAAATTAAAGATAGGTGGATAAGATTTTACTGAGCTTGCACTTCAAGTTTGCCTGAAATAGTGAAGGATTCCTCCATAACATAGAGTTTACAAACTTGTTCTCCAAATTAATAGATATGTTGATTTAATATAATTTCTTATTTGATGATGGGGAAAATAATCTCCAAGAAATTTATGAGTGGAGGGCATGCGACATAAATGAAAGTTTAGAAATATGGTACAAGGTTTTGAATTTCATGGAATTTTTCTTTTTAGACAGAGATGCGGTGCTGTCCCAATCTATCGCAGCACTTGAGATGAGAGATGCCTCAAAATATGTCAATTGAGATCCCAGAATGTTGATGGAATGGTTCCATCCTAACACTTAAAGATGGTAACCCATCCCAACATTCCATGGGTATCTTATCAAGATTGAAATAATGATGGTATCATTGTTTAAAGAGAAAAAAAAGATGGTGTAATGGTGTGATGTGTGTTTGCCCTATCCCTAAAGAAGCTTTACTGCCTGTCTTTGCAACCTTAGATGGTCCACATCTCTCAAGATAAACCACTCTGCTACATGTTCCAATGTCTTTATAAGGGATTTTTTTTCTTTTTTATGCTTTCTTCTTGGGTTAGATTAATTTGTACATGTTCTCCCACTCATTTTATTTATTTATACTAACAGTGCCACCTTAACTCATACAAAATGGACATTTACATGAATCAAGATATTTAGAGAGAAATATTCAACAATCCTTTTTTGCTTCCAATTCCTGTTTATCATGTGAAATATTCTTCCATGTGGCTTTGAGAAAATGTGTCTAAAAAGGGACAATGTTTTAAAACCTGATTTCAGTTTCAATTCCTGTTCCCTAGGTAGACTTTTTGGTTTCAGCAGTTTCAGTGGTTTTGCTCTGAGTTCTAGAGTTTCGGTAAAAAGAAAAAAATCTGAATAAAATCCCAAAAAATAGGGAAATAATAGAAAATAAAGAACAAACGCATGCCATTTTACTTTGGTTCAAGTTATCTAGGATCAGAATTTGTGTATTTTTGTGTCATTTTATGCTGAAAGTTTACAGGAAGAACCTAGAATTTCTTTTTCAAATCAATTTATAAGTAGAATGTGTTATACTGTAAGAGGCAATAAAAGTTCTTTTCTTGCTTTTTTGTCCCATATGGGACGAAGCCCATGTAGAATCATGATCTTGCCTTTAGGCACCAAGGAATTGTGTGAGGATAATCGCCAAACAGTAAACTATGAAAAGTAATTCAAATACTATATAGGCATTTGGAGAGGAGAATAACAAGTTGGGGTTACAGCATGTGTTTGAGACAATTTGCTTATGCTCAGCATTAATATCTTAGATTGACTGCAATAGGACAAAAGGTGATGCCAACAAGTGTCAATTTCATCACTTAGCTAATTTAACTGAATTATAATATTGATTATGTTATCCAATGGCAGGTGCATGTTAACCCATCATCACAATCATATGATATGTCTCTTTGCACATTAGTGTTCATTACCATCATGAAACCAAAGATATGTCCAAAGCAGTAGCTTTCTTATGATTTTTTTAGTACAGAACTTTTTTTGTCATTATAAATTAAATCAAATTGCTTGCTTATTTTCTATGTGATTAACAAATTAAGACAATCAAAATGATAGCCTATGATTGTTCTATATCAATGGTGACATCATGGTATACTGTACCAATGTGTGTGGGCCCATATTAGGTGTACTGTACTGTATATTGGTACTGAACCGAGACTTGGTATCGAACTGAGATTTGGTATGTGTTCTGGTGCACACCAAGTCTTGGTACATTAAATCAACCTGCATACCAAGCATACCGATATTGTAATAGTGTGGTACTGGTATGGGGTCCAATATTAGACTAGCAAACCTTGGGTGATGTGGTAACATCAAAAAAACCTTGCAGAGAAAAAACATGGCCTTTTTTTTGTACACCTGGATAAGAATCTTTGTTGAAAATCAAAATTTTGACTCAATACTATCTAGTTACTTATTGATTGTTATAAATGATCTTATTATGGTTATCTGTTTGCATCCTTATGTTAGTGCTATATTTTAATGACTTACAATTGTGAAGATTTATATATCTTATTTTTATGCCAAAAGCCATATGGTATTGGGTCTTACAATCATTTGGTACATTGATGTTTATAAAGTCTACTCAATGACATAAATTTGAAGGGAAATCATAGTTTTGGTTGGCTTCAGTTAAAACTTGCTGAAACTTACTAAAACCAAAAAAATTCCGTTAGTTTGACATCGGTTCAGCCGATTCCCATCCATTTGGCTGGAAACAGATTGGTTTCAGCTGAAAACAAAACCTTAGATATAGAGCAAATTCAATCTCTTTGATGAATTCTGTTGTTGCAGCTGTAAAATCTGCCATCTACAAGTATAAGGGCTCACTTGAATAGCTAGTTGACTAATCTCTTACTCTTATGATTGTTTTTCTTGATCATGTGGCTATGTAGGAGGATGTTTTCCTTTGAGAGGATTTGTTCTTGGTCAGTTTTCAAGTGAGAATAATCTCAAGAAAAAAAAAGATGATGAGGTTGGCTTTTGTACCAATTATGCTGGCCTCTCTGCATTCTTTTGTTGCATCTATTGGTCAAGGTAATTTTGTTTTCTTTTCTGTCTACTTTAGATTTTGTAGATGCTTATGGATAAGATGGCACTTAAAATGTGACTTGCTTTGTCTTTGTCTTCAGAAATTATTCACATTCTTATGATAGGTGCATTATTTGGATTCTTTTTTATTGCATGTAGCATAAGCTTATTTTAGTACCTCTGGTACGTGATAAGCAGTTTTGCATGTCAAATGGAAGCTTGAGAATGCTTAAGGAGGTTTCATTTAGATTCAACTTTCTAATATCATTTTTTGGTGTATATGTTTCAGATACTCCTGGGTTCCAATTGTTAGATTGTTGGATTTGAGTACTTATTTTGAGGAATTCTTATAGAATCATTGATTTCAGTCTTGGTGGGCTATCTTCCCCCTTTGTAGAATCTTAACCTATTTTTTGGTATACTCTAATGTCTCTCCATCTATCAAGTTGATATGATTAGATGATCCTTGTTTTAAAACCAACAATATTATCTCTTTAATCAATTGAAACTTGCTATTTATTCAAAACAGAACAGCATGAATCAAGACATCCGTTCATTGTGTTGTCCAAAATGGAAATCAGAATTCTCATTTTCAGATAAATTAAGATTAAGGACAGTTTTTAAAATATCCCTCTTGTTGGTTTTGTGATCATAAGTACCAATTGAATATATAGGTAAATTAGTAAATATTCATTACGTCTAGTTTTTGTGGATTTGATTGTTGAACAATAAAAGGTGCATGTTATTGATAATTGAATGATAAGATGCTCCTATTGTAAGACTAAAAAGAGATGAGTAAAAGCTGTGTTAGAAATGAATTTGATCGCAGATATTTAGGAATGGCACTGATGCAATGAAGTGGGAGGATTATTTTTGATGATTTGATGGTGTGCATCATACCCATAGAAAGTGCCATTAAGGAAGGTGGGGATGGGCTTAAGAGGGAAGGGAGGGAGGGGAGGGGAGGGGAGAGCTCCCAAGTGGAAAGCAAGAGGGTAGGGCGGTCATCAATTTTTAGTGTCCTGTAAAAGATAAGAGAGAAGAGGTGGCCAAAAGGGACTTGAATGGAAATTGAAGAGAGATTTGATGGCTCATTTTATCATTTTTCTTAATGTTATGCCTGTATATATGACTGCTCAGCATCTTATGGCCTGCCATATGATATAAAGGTGAACAGTAGCATATATGGACATGGAAAATTGCACAATCCCATTGGTCTTCCGCAATGTGTTGTTATCTTTAGTATGGTTGCAATCATACACATCATATTTCTCTGGTATTAAACCCCAGTACCTGCCACATGCAATGCACACATTGAGAAGCATGGATGGCTATGATCTAACAGGCATGTGGGCCCTGTCCCATTAGAGAGGCTTCAAAAATAAGGGGGGGGATGAAGAAGCCAAAGTATTAGTCATGTGAGGAAAAGAATGCAATGGGTTGCCATGGGGTTTATGGGTCATGTGTTTAATTCAAAAGGTTTTCAAGTTTAGCCTTTTTTTAATGGCCAGAGCTCAAGGCTTCCATGTTTTACATAATAGAATATCTGGAGATTACACCAAGGAAATAGGAGAAGGGAAAGTTTCAGATCATTTGTTCTTCCAATACTAGGAACATGAGACGGACAAGATGTTGGGGCATGTACACTCCAACAACATATCACCACATCAGCACATGTTATGGGTCAAGGATCCCCCCCCTCTTTTACTGGTCATGGAACAAAGGCATTTTCTGGAGATATGTTCCCTTTTTCTTCCTTAGTTCAAGGACATAAGAAGAGCAGGGAAGGCTTCAAGCTTTGGAGGCCCACCTTGCATGATCCAACATTCGAGTGTATTATTGATGTTTATTGGGTTTGTGACATCATTGATTGTTATTTCATCACTATGAAGTATGCTCTCCATGGATGTTACTGTATCTTGGTACTCCAAGAAGAGCAGATACGTATGAAAACATTTACATTTTGCGAACGTTTATGTTACATAGGATACCATATCTTGGTACTCCAAGGATAGCAGATATGTATAAAAACATTTATATTTTGTTAAGGTTTATGTTACATAGGATTATGAAGTTTTCAATGCCTTGCATGATAGCCAGTAAAACACAGACCATTGACCTATATTTGAGAGCCAAGGTGGAGTGTCATGTCCTGTCCAATATCCTTAGATTTTTTGGCCTTGAAACTTTCTATTTACTACCACAGGTAGCTCATTATGTGACAATTAGGCACATGGAGAGTTTGACAACAAAGTAGTGTTCAATAAGTTCACCAAATTTATTGGGATCTCTTAAAAACCTAGACAGACAGCAATATCAACTGTCACATAGAAATTTCTTTGTGCATGAGTGAAAAATTGCCTTGTTTGGATGTCTATTACCTAGTTGTTTGTGTTTATTTTCACAAGATGTGAATGTTGAACTTTCAGAAAAATGTTAATGAACTGCTTCAGATATATGTTCGAGTTGATCCCCTATTCTGCATATTATTTTTACCTTTTTATCTTTTGCTACCCTTTTTTCTAGGAACACTGATTAGTGATTTCAAATTTTTCCAGTTGACGTGCTCATAGACTTGAAGGCTGCACTTCAAGCTTCTGATAATCAGCTTTCTGATTGGTCCCAAAATCAAATCGACCCATGCTTATGGAAGTATATTAACTGTGATGGTAGTGACGTTGTGCAAATGTAAGTTTGTTTTTTTAGTTTATTCCATTTGTAACTGTGATGGTAGTGACATTGTGCAAATGTAAGTTTGTTTTTTTAGTTTATTCCATTTGTTTTTCTGTTTTTTTTTTTTTTCTTGGCTTCATTTCCTGTTTACAGAAACACAATTTGATTTTTGAATTTGCCTTAAAACTATCTTGCTCATCTCAGCTAAATGCCTACCAAACAAATTCCAATGTGTTTTTGTTTCAGATCATTTCCTTCTATTGGCTTCAGTGGAACCTTGTCCCCGAGAATTGGAGAATTGTCATATCTTAAAGAGCTGTAAGTACAAGCTAATTTTATGAAGATCGACATCTTCTTGCAGTTCTATTGAGGTGGAAAATAGATATGAATTTGACAGATGACTGCACGGAATTTTATAGATTCAGGTGATATTTTTGAAGTACATTCCTCCTATCTTCTTGGGCACAGACAGTGGCATTAGTTACTTTGTTACTGAGTTACTTCATAACTGATACTCTCTCTAAGAATGCTGAAAATATGACAGTTTTTCCACTTGGTATTGGGTGAACATTGACTTTCAATACTTGATGTCCTTCCCCTCCTCCACCTCTCCTCTCTTTCTCACTCACTTGCACATGCATTTTCAGAAATAGCGGATGACCTTACATGTAATTCTATCAAGCTGCTTAATTCATGCAGGTTGTTCCCTGGTAACAATATTACCGGCAAAATTCCTGAAGAGTTTGGAAATTTGTCAAGATTGACGAACCTGGATCTGGGAAATAACCATTTGAGTGGAGAGATACCAAAAACTGTTGGCAAGCTGACTAAGCTTCAAAATTTGTAAGTGAGGTTTTAGACTCAACAAATAAGAAAATTGTTGATATTAACCTTAAAACACTCGTATCTTAATCTAAAATTGCACTTCATTGACATTGTAAGCAGGATTTTGAGTCAAAATAACCTTAGCGGAAGTATTCCTGATTCTCTTTCTGATCTCCCAAACTTATTTGACATGTAAGTCTTATGGTGATGATAATAAAATATTTACAGAAGTTTGCATTGATATGACAAATGTGTTTACACCCTTATCATCATCATATAGGTATGTATGTTTGTATGTGTATTTAAGTATGTATATAAGCACACAAAACACATGCCTGCATAAATGCTACCACTAGTTTTCTGCTCTACATGTGTGACATTAACATCAATTTATTTGTGTTGGCAGTAATCTTGCATTCAATGATCTAAGTGGTCGGATACCCAACCAACTATTTAGAGTTGCTAGATACAAGTATGGGTCGATTCTCTTTAACATTAGATATGATTGCAATCACTTTGGAAACTTCAGTATTCATGCAAATTAAAGCAATATTACGAGATCCACATTATCCCATGTTTCCAATATCAGCTGTTCATTTTGTTTCACTAATTGGTGCAGTTTTACTGGTAACAATCTTAGCTGCGGAGTGAACTCACAGCCTTGTGTATCCAGTGTATCTGATCAAGGTGAGGGAATTTGATCGTTTCTTTATTTTTGGTTCTGGCATCATACCTAATGATTCGTCATAATCTTGACAGAAGGAAGCAATCATTTAAAGGTGGACGTGGTGCTTGGAAGTATTGGTATATCAATACTTCTTCTTGCAGGATTTCTATTTCTCAGGTGGAAGAAGAGGAAAAATAATCGAAATGAAGTTTTTGTTGATGTTTCAGGTCTTTTATCTGTTTATTATGTGAATTAATTTTTTTTATTTAATGCTTGATTCATTTGAACTTGTTTTAACTAACCATTTCAATTTATTATAACTGCATTTCTCTTCTGTACTCAGAAGTTTCTTACATGCTGTTATTCTACATTGTATCCAATTAATCATTTACTTTCATCATTGTTTTGAGTTCAATTCTTTTGCAACATTACAAGAAATGGACAGAAAACCACTTACATGCTTTCCATAGAAATGTCTGAACTCTGAAAACTGTTGGCATTTTATTTATTTTCATCATAGTTGGGTAAGGCTTGTTGGTCAGAGTTAATAAATCGTTTCGTCATGTATTTGTTAGTTGAGATGTAAAAGCTCAATTCTCCTGTTAACTGATGCTGTGCTTGATTCTGAGTATTTATTGCTGACTTTGATATTAAGGGGAAAATGATCCTAAAATTGCATTTGGACAACTGAAAAGATTTGCTTGGCGTGAACTGCAAATAGCAACTGATGGCTTCAGTGAGAGAAATATTCTTGGGAAGGGAGGTTTTGGGAAGGTGTACAAGGGAATCCTTACTGACAATACAAAAATTGCAGTAAAACGGCTGACTCATTGTCAAAATTCTGGAGGGGAAGCTGCTTTTTTGCGTGAAGTCGAGTTGATAAGTGTAGCTGTTCACAGAAATCTTCTAAGGTTGATCGGGTACTGCACAACACCATCTGAACGACTTCTAGTCTATCCTTTCATGCCAAACCAAAGTGTTGCCTACCGTTTAAGAGGTACTAATCTTTAAGTTATGTCTAAGTCACGATTATGCCTTCTAAAGTTAGTTTGCCTTTTAGAATATATATAACTTGATAACTTGCCAAGCAAATATTTTAACATATATAAAGTTGTCTTATTGCTAATGAACATATCTATGCTCAGCTTGTTACCATTTGCAATCCGTTTATATGTATGCTTTTCTCCTCTATTTTTTTTCTCTCTTATTTTTGCTCTTTACATCTGCGTAACTTCCTAAGCTCACTGAAGGTCATATCTAATAACATATACAATGGTGTAAAACTCAAGAAACATAGAAAATCTGATACTATTTTACTTTAAGTTTTCAGGACATTTTTTTTTTGTCTTTTTCTGTAATGGTACTGTTAGAGGGTGAGCCTTGGCATAATGGTAAGTTTGCTACATTTTAACCTGGGTATCACAAGTTTGAATAACAGAAACAACCTCTTTATATGCAAAGGTAAGACTACATACATCTTAACCTCCTATAGACCCATGTGTCTTAACCCCCTGTAGACCCTGAATGGCAAGAGCCTCATGCGCTATAGGCTGCTCTCTCTCTCTCTCTCTCTCTCTTCTTTTAAGTTTCTATAACTGCAGTGATCTTTTTACTCTGAACAAAATTCTGTGGCATGGGAAGGAAGGGTTTTTCTTTTAGATAATATCTCTAATCTTATGAGTCCTGATAAGGTTTTAAGTACCAATAGGATGGTGGATTGTCCCACCATTGTGTGTGTTGGGGCGAGAAAATAGGAAATGGACTGAGATGGGATGGGAAATCTGCCATCCTGAATGTCAGTATGCAGCATCCTATTTCATGAAAAAGCTAGGACAGCCTTGTCCCATAGTATTTAAAATCCCAAGTCCCATTATGAATACACCTCTATTTTTTAACATATATACTTTTGATGCTCCTCTTTGTTAATAAAGTTCAAGGCAAAATATGGATGTATCGATTCCCATTATACCTTCCTTTTGGAACAGCTGCACGTAGTGCATGAGCTGATAGTTGGTAGAAATGTTAGACCCCAAGCAGCATTACTTTGGATCTGGGTGAGTTCCTGTTAATGTTTTCTTCCACAAAATTCAGAAGATAAACTCTCTATCTTTTTGTGTAATCTTCAAGTAACTATTATGAAAAAAAAGAAGAAGAAACTACTCTTGTTCATCTTAATATAGGACCTGACACATGCTTATGTCTTTCTTAGAGAGAGAGAGAGAGAGAGAGAGAGAGATTTCCTCCTATCCTATTATTCTATCAATCACTTCAGCTGCTATCAGCATGATGTGCAGCTTGCCATTATGCATTAAGTGAATATGAGCCACATATTCAACTGATCACTTGTTCACTTATGAACCTTCTCTTTCTGGACCATCTGATTAAGATACTGCAAGACTGCAATCACATTTTAAACTTTGTCATTGCTGCAAATGAGTCTAATCACTCAATGGGTTAATCTTGGTGTGAAAATGTAAAAGGCCATTAAAATTATCCACATTTTTGTTGAATTTTTTTTCCTTTCTCCTTCATAGCTCATCAGTCCTTGTGTCTTTGGATGATTATTTTCAAAGATGTTTATATATTGAAAACATTTAGGTTATTGGAGCTTTTCTGACAGCACATGGAAACTCCAGTTCCAGGATCACGTGACATGGTGGGATGCAAGCATCATCCCTTAGAGACATGGTAAACTGAGGAGAGAGAAATAATGGCATTAGGCAACTGAGTGCACAAGTGAAGAATGTCACTGGCCAAATATTTTGTAGGAACTGATGCATTTTGTCCAAAAATTTTATGTGGGAATAAAAGCAAATCATAATCAACAAAGGACTGGCTTTACTAATGACAACAAACTGCATTTAAGACTAAGAAGAAGTAAACCAAATGATAATTCATTCTTTTCTGAGAACAACGGATGGTCTCCTCTTTTATGCATATTTATTTGCAGCTTTCTAGCACGCCCTTTCTTGCAAAAGACAATTTTTGTGTCAGTCCTTATGTCCCCCCATCTCATTCTTCTATCTTTCACATGTTCACATTTCTGTACATTTATTTTGCCCTCTCTTTTATGTTAGGTGGGAGTTCTGTTATGTATCAGTGCGGTTGTCTCAGATATTGAACATAGTACTTGTCTCATGATGAACAATCATTTAACTTGTCCTGAAGGTTGACATCGGTGCCATGGGTGCTGACCTCATTTTTGTTATGACATTGGTTATGAAAGTTGGCAACACCCGCTGATGTTTAGAACCTGTGAACCTGCTGAGATCCTTGACCCTTGACTGCTCCTGTCATCATCATTTTCATGTTCTAGGGTTTGGTGAAAATGTTTACATGTCAAGTGTCCATAATTAAGTTGTTAAAATATGAGAAAGTGAACTTGCAAAGAATGAACCTATACAAGGGCAACCTTGAAAATATTGTCTTTAAGGATATACACCCTACTTGTACAGTTATGCGTGATACATGTTTGAGTACTGCAAGTTGTGGTTATTTTGACAATGTATGCCCTGCTTCATTGATAGGTAATCAACTAATATGCAGATCACCTTATAAAATTGGCTAGATGATTTGATCAGAAGACTTGCATATTTGACCACATATGAGCTTTCACATAGGAAAATGTTGAAAAAGAAAGTTGGTTTACCTTGATATCCTATGGTGTACCAAATGTTATATGATTGGCACAAGTGACTTGCTAGTCAACTAATACAGAAAGCCATGCTTTTAATGGCCCCCTACCTTCTGAACTCACTAGAGTTTGGTCGATGTCTTACTTTCTTTTTCACTCACCGAGCCTTCTCAGAGCTATATGCAAAGAATTAAATATAAAAGAATGCTATAATTTAGGGTTAGTTTCACTTTTCTATTGCTGTAAATAGGATATTCATATGCTGTTTTTATTATTCTACAAATAGTATTATGGATTTTCTAATTACTAATTTATGAGGATGCCTTACCCTTCCTGACTTGGGAGTCCATTATGATGCTCAAACCCTAAAGATTTCTTTATTTCCTCCAGCTTAAATTCACTGTATGCCCTTTGTTGCTAATTCCTATCACTAGCACCACTATTTAGTAAGCATCTGTTCTTGCATTAAATGATCTTATGTAAACATTCAGTCATGTTAATGGCCAGTTTGGTAGTCCGTTTATCTGCTCTCTCCATTTCATTTCTGAACTTCTGAATTAGTTGCAGCTGAGTTGTATGGAAATTGTTCAGCTCTTTTCTCTTGTTTCTGTGTTGATTTCCATATTTAAATGAGCAGGAACAGTAGGACAGTAGCATATTCTATATTTACTCTCTTTTGTTCTGAGGGAAATGTATTTGTTTCTGAAACTGGTCCAGAATTTAAACCTAATGAGCCAGTGTTAGATTGGCCGGCAAGAAAACGAGTGGCTTTGGGCACTGCTCAAGGATTGGAGTACCTTCATGAACAGTGCAATCCCAAGATTATTCATCGTGATGTCAAAGCTGCTAATGTCTTGCTTGATGAGGATTTTGAGCCGGTTATTGGGGACTTCGGCCTGTCAAAATTGGTAGATATAACAAAGACTTCTGTGACAACTCGAATTTGTGGAACTATGGGTTACATAGCACCTGAATATTTGTTAACTGGAAAGTCATCCGAGAAGGGTGATGTTTTCAGTTATGGGATCATGCTTCTTGAGCTTGTCACAGCACAACGTGCAATAGACTTGTATCACTTGGAGCATGGAAGTGAAGTGTTATTGCTTGACCTTGTAAGCCTACCTATTCTCTCTCTCTCTCTCTCTCTCTGAATATTTTGGAAATCATCATCATTTGGTTATGCTTTGGCTTGTAGAAAAGGCTAGATTAGGATTTTAATTTAGCTTTGGGGGAAGCATGTTGTTTCCAAGTTTCCTTTGTCAGAGGTACAGAATATCTAGTTCAGATGCCTTTCAAGTATACCACATTGAATGGAATAGGTACAAGAGAGGAGGAAAATTTTACAGGAGGATCAAGTCACTGTGCTACTGTCATGGGCACATTCCATGTTGGTGATAATTTGATTCTCTGTCAATGTTGTTCTTCAATCTAACTGAAAATTCTGTAGTTCATACTTGTTTCCTACTTCATGTTAGCTCCTCTGCATTCTTCTAATATTTGTGCGTGTGAAGGTTAAGAAGCTGGTGCAAGAAAAAGGCTTCATGCCATTGTTGACAGCAATCTAAAGAACGACAACGACATCAAAGATGTAGAGAAGCTAGTCCAGGTTGCGCTGCTCTGCACACAATCATCGCCAGAGGACCGTCCTGCCATGTCGGAGGTAGTTCGTTTGCTGGAAGGAGAGGGCCTGGCTGAGCGGTGGCAGGAGATGCTGCAAATTGACGTCACTCAGAGACAGCAGCGTGGGAGGTTCCACAGTAGGTTAAATTGGTGTGATGACACAGTCTGCAACCTGGAAGCTATTTCATTGTCTGGTGCAAGATAAGGATGGCCCATTTGTAATCTCCAATGTTTTAGGATAGAAAGGACATGTTTGAACCCATCTTTTATTTTTCCCAGTAAAGATTTGGGTTCGACCATGTTAGTAGTGTAAATTTTGATGGCTCCTTTGATAATCAAATCAAAACAACACGGTTTGCCTTCTTTTTAAGGTAGCAGATGAGCTTGCTAGATTATTTTTGTGAAGCAGCTGGTGTCAGTAAAGATACGAGATGGTGAAATAGTTGGGTATCAAAGTCAAGAGCTTTGCTTGTACCCAAGATTAAAATTAAGCTGCTAAATTTGGAATACTTAGGTAGTGTTTGATAGAAAAAATATTATCATGGATAAGTGTACGGGATAGAGTTTATCCCCTGATTATTTCTAGGGATATCCTTGACTATCCTATTGATCATATCAAATGCAAAAAGGTAAATCTATGGGATAATTTTTTTTACTTTTATTTGAAGGGGTAACCAGCTATTCCTGCATTCTCTAGGAATAAATTGAGAGGATATCCCATGGTTAACCATGGATTATTCCTTTGGTTAACTTTATTCCCAGCTATCCCTTATAGTTATGGCTTTTGGGAATAAGAGGGGATATCTAGGGGATATCCCCTTTTATCCTCTATTTCAAACACTACCTTAGTTTCATGGAAAAGTTTGTTGTCCTTGCGTACGGTTGTCACCAAGCTTATGGTGATCCAGAACCATGAGGCTCTGAGCAAAAAGATGCATCATTGGGGATCAAAATGTAGAGAAATTACAATTAGAAAAATAAATAATGTAAAATTATTGAGTTAGGGAACATTAATATATTTGTTTGATTATGGACTAATCCAAGGCTTCACACCTAGGTCGAACTTTAACTTTGTCCAGCCAAAGCCGGAGACCTAGTGATGGGCCGAGCGGCGCCAATTAGCAGTCTCAATCTTACCACCACATGGACACCTCCAAAGTTTAGTAACGCGTGAATTTGAGGTAAAGATAGGCTTGGTTAGCTATATTCAAATCTCAAAGATATCTTATTTTTTTTATTATTTTTAAAATTCATAAATTACGTGGATCTATGGATGAAGAGGTGATGAAATATAAGCTTGATTATATTTGAATGTAATTAAGTTTATCTATATATAGAGAGATGTAGACTTGGCTACATTCGATATAGCTTACTCTAATTCTGATCACCTTCTTCATTCTTAGATCTATATATTTTGTAAAATCCTAAAGATGAAAAAGATTGGACGGTTTCAGAATTATATGGATTCAAAGGTAGGGATGCTGATAGAAATCCAAGCTTAATTTACCTTCATATATAGCTAAATCTACCTTTCATATATATATTAGAAATATTAAATCATGCAATTGAAATGACTCAAATATTGTTTAATTTAAAAAAATATAATTCAAAGAGAGAAAGGGAGATATATATTACTACAGTTAAGAAATCTCGTATTGTGTGCTTTCTTTTCCTAGTTTAAAGTCATATAACCCCATGGCAAAGTTAGCTAACTTTTAGCATTCATAGAGCCATTTTTGGATAACTTAGTCTACCGCCATATTGGAAGTCATTACAAAATTCTTATTAATTTTAATCCCAACAACGTTGTTCTTTAATAATAAAGATTGATTTTTTATTTTAACAAATTATATCCTTCAATGATAAGAATTAGATACTAATCCTAGCAAACTTTATAATGACCTATAGAAGTCAATCCATAACCCTTACGAGATAAGAATTCTAATTTTTGTAGGATAAGATTGATTTTTCTTTATATAAGCATATGCAGCTATGATCTTAAGATATTATCATTAGGGTTAGCGCTAGCCTTAAGGTATTATAATGAAGATGTGAGAAAGTTGAGAGGAGGTCAAAAAGAGGCTATTAACTTATTATTAATTCTAATATTTTTTCTTTCATTATTATTGCCTATTTTATGTTGGTACTATTTGAATATTGGGCTAATGCATTTGATTTATATTGAAAACATCCTATTCTACATAGTATTAAAGCCATATGCTTAGAAATTGATGGTATGTGTGTTCATAGTTCAGTGTGATTGAAGAACTTTTAGTAATTTATCATACTATAATGCAAATTGATGTGGCTAGTAAAAGCCACGTGATAAAATAATGCTCAGCTACAGGGCTGGCCCTAGGTGGCCTCGATGGCGCTCGGCCCTTAGGCGGTCCCAGGGCTGATCCTAAGCGGTCTCGACGGTGCACGGCCCCTAGGCGGCCCTGACGGTGCACGGCCCCTAGGCGGCCTCAGGGCTGTCCTAGACAGTCCCGATGATGCTCAGCCCCTAGGCGGCCCCAGGGCTGGTCCTAGGCGGCCCAACGGCACTCAGCCCCTAGGCGGCCCCAAGGCTGGCCCTAGGCGGCCCTAGGACTGGTCCTAGGCAGCCCCGACGGTGCTCGGCCCTTAGGCGACCCCAGGGCTGGTCCTAGGCGGCCCCAGGGCTGGTCCTAGGCGGCCCTAACGGTGTCCAGCCCCTAGGCGGGGATCTTTTTCCAGAATCTCGCAGATTTGACATGATAAGAGACATCAATTCTGGCATCATCCTCAGAGGATCCCAGCCTAAAGAGTCATTAGCAGAATTTACTGACTCTAGCTAAATAAGCATCAAAAGGCGATTACCTGCCATAAAGTATAAATTACTTCGAGTCAGAAAAGCCACTAAGGCCCAAAAGTCATTAGCAGAATTTAATGACTCTGGCTAAGTAAGCATCAAAAGACGATTACCTGCCATAAAGTATCAATCACTTCGAGTCAGAAAAGCCACTAAGGCCCAAAAGTTATTAGCAGAATTTAATGACTCTGGCTAAATAAGTATCAAAAGACGATTACCTGCCATAAAGTATCAATCACTTCGAGTCAGAAAAGCCACTAAGGCCCAAAAGTCATTAGTAGAATTTAATGACTCTGGCTAAATAAGCATCAAAAGATGATTATCTGCCATAAAGTATTAATCACTTCAAATCAAAAGAGCCACTAAGGCCCAAAAAGTCATCAATAGAATTTAATAGCTCTGGCTAAATAAGCATTAAAAGCTTATTATTCCTTGAAAAACATTGATGATGTCAGAATAATGGATGCGGATCTAATCCGACCAGCTCTGACATTCTATTTGTAAGAATACTGACACGCCATGATGTGGGGATGTTAGCAAAGGGAAAGGCCGATAAAAAGGGAGGTAAGAGCAAATAGAAGGGGACTTCCAGCCCAAAAACGAAAAACAAACTACTTCTTTCACATACATCTCTTCCCCTAGATTACTGTTGTGTTCCTGGTTGCTAACTTGGGCGTCGGAGGGCCCCCGCCAGAATATCCGACCGTGGGACTTCTTGCAGGCTTGAAGGACGAAAGAGGAACCCTCATACTTCCCAGGAGTGATGACCGACGCTTAAGGATGCCAGCTCAAAGTGACCGAGCATCAACATATTGACGCGCCAAGTAGGGGGAGGGCAGCGGCACGTGAAGAAGCTCACCTTTCTTCAGGTCCTTTCTGGAAGATTTGATGGAATCAACTCATGTTTAGGAAGCCTCTTCCAGTTCCGCTATGGGGCATCCTCTTCGGACGGATCCAGTAGAAGCCGACTTCCCTACTTCTTCGTCACCATCAATATCAGCCACCCCACATGAGCAGCTGGCTAACCTCACTCATTAAGTCCAAGCCCTCATTGGGGTGGTCCATGAGTTACAAGAATAGCGACCTGCCGCCGCACATCGGCAAGCCGGATTTCTTGTACCACTGCAGACTGCTACCCCGACTAGTCAACAGTCAGCACACAGAAGGTCCTCCCAGAAAGAACGCCCCCATCACCAAATTCCTTCCAGGCACCATCACCAGGGAAGTCTCAAGAGGTCTTGGTCCCCTACTCTCCACTCTGGTGGTTATGAGCACCGACAAGGGAAGGGGCCCCGAGGTTCTTATCATCGCCACCCTTATTATCCTACCTCTTCATCATCCGAATCAGCGGGCGAGGACATCAACGACCGGGGGGAGAGGCGCTTGGAGGAGCAGAATTGGCGCCTGGAGGAGCTTAGTCAAAAGCTTCACGACCATTCGGGAGTGGAATATGATTCGCGCCCCCCTCTCACCTGCCGAGTCATGGAGGAACGCATATCCCATCGGTTCCGTCTCCTCCAGCTAGACCCATATGATGGTACCACAGACCCCTTGGATCATCTGGAAATCTATAAATCCCTTATGCAAGTCCAAGGAGCCACTGATGCCTTATTATGTATTGCCTTCTCTGCTACTCTCGGAAGGCCGCCCGTGCCTGGTACTCTAGGCTACTCCTGCGCAACATCGACTCTTTTCAGCAATTGGAGAAGGCCTTTTTGGCGTAGTTCGATGCCTGCCATAAAATTCCCCGAGTAGCGGATAGCTTCTTCTTCGTGCAGCAAAAGGAATGTGAGTTACTAAAATATTTCATAGCTCGGTTTAAGGTGGCGGCCGTTGAGGTATATCATTTGGATGATGCTGTGGCCACTTTGGCCTTGAAGCGGGGGCTTCGATCCTCTCGCTTCACTTATTCTCTGGATAAAAGATCGCCTAGCTCCTATGCTGAGCTCCTAGACTGGGCGCATAAGTATATCCATGCTAATAAGGCTGACCACACCCGGAGGGATGCTGACAGAGTAGCCTACAAGAAACCAGCCTGAGAAGTACCAAGTCGACTTCTTCCTAAGAAGCCCGAACCCCTGCGCCGACCGGATAATCGGCACCAGAACCTACCTGCTGAGGAAGGGAGCTACACACCCCTCCTCGCTCCGAGATCTCATATTCTTATAGAGATTAAAGGTGAGCCTTATCTCCGGCGCCCCCCTTTGTTGAGACAGGTGTCGCTCGTGACCAGAGCCGCTACTATCATTTCCATAGGGACTATGGCCACGACACCGACGAATGCCGCAATTTGAAACGTACCATCAAAGAGCTCATTCAATAGGGCTACCTTGGAAAATTTATCAAGAAAGGAGATCCGATCATCCCACCTTTGATGGGGCCCCTACCTGCTCAGGCCGGCGTTGACAACACTCCAACGGAGCGGACGGTGGACATGCTTTCATGGGGCGCGGCTTCATCCACCAAGAGACAAAGGCGAGATGAGGGGATAGAAGATGTAAATCCCTATTTTGAAAGGGATTAGGGGGAAGGGGCCATTCGAATGATGATAGCGTAATCGTCTCTATGACAATCGCTAAGCATCCTATAAAAAGAATACTTGTAGATAGCAGAAGCTCAGCAGACATACTTACTTATGATGCTTTTGTTCGTATGGGTCTATCCCCTGATTCTTTATCACCTGTGGCCACACCTCTCGTCGGCTTCATGGGAGATTCTATCAAAGTGGAGGACGAGATTACTTTACTAGTCACAGTAGGATCGCCACACTGCCAAAGCATAGTCCTAATGAGGTTCCTGGTGGCCTGAGTGTTGCTGGCCTACAATGCCATCCTTGGTCGACCAGGCTTGAACCTCCTGGATGCAATCATATCCACCAAGCATCGTTTGGTGAGGTTCCCTACTAATCAAGGAGTCGGAGAGATGTATGGGGAGCAAAACCTCATGCATTTATGCTATCACATGGCTCCTAGCCCTCAGAAGATGGTGGCTCCCTCTACCCCGATGCTGTTTGACCCCAGGGAGTCTAAAAGGAGAGGAGAATCAGCTGAGCGTCTGCTATCTTACCCATTGGGAGATGACCCTAAAAAAGCAGTGCAAATCGGTGAGCTTCTTCCTTTGGAGATGAAAAATGAACTCCTTGCCTTCTTACGGGCTAATTCAGATATTTTCGCATGGTCCACTTCGGACATGCCTGGCATTCCTTCGGAGGTGATAACTCACAAGCTTAATATTGATGCCAAGTGTCGACCCGTTCACCAAAAAAGAGAAGTTTCGCCTCTGAGCGGCAACGGGCTATAGATGAAGAAGTCAACAAACTATTAGCCGCCAGCCACATTCGGGAGGCTCAGTATCCGAGTTGGTTGGCAAATGTGGTTATGGTCTGGAAGGCAAGTGGAAGTTGGCAAATCTGCATCGACTTCATTGATCTTAACAAGGCATGTCCCAAAGACAGTTTTCCTCTGCCACGGATCGATCAGTTGGTGGACTCCACCTCCGAGCATGAGCTCCTGAGTTTCATGGATGCCTTTTCCGGCTATAATCAAGTAAAGATGGACCCGACGGATAAAGAAAACACTTCTTTTATTACGGAGAAAGGCATTTACTGTTACAAAGTAATGCCTTTCAGATTGAAGAACGCCGGAGCCACTTACCATAGGTTGATGAATAAGGTCTTCAAGGACTAGATCGGACGTAACATGAAGGTGTACTGGATGATATGCTAACTAAGAGCACCCACATCGCCAACCATATCGCCGACTTAGAAGAAACATTTGACAATCTCCAAAGTCATCAAATCAAGCTTAACCCCCGTAAGTGCGCCTTCGGTGTCACTGCGGAAAAATTTTTGGGTTTCTTAGTAACCCAGCGGGGAATCAAGATAAATCCAGAGAAGATTCAAGCTATTCTCAGTATGCGGTGGCCAGTCAATAAGGAGGAAGTACAGTGACTCACTAAAAGAATAGCCGCTTTGAGCCGATTCCTATCTAGATCGGCGGAGAGGTGCTTACCCTTTTTTAAGGCCCTACGCAAAGTTGATGGTTTCAAGTGGACAGACAGTTGCCAAAGAGCCTTTGAAGAATTAAAAGAGTTTTTGTCTACACCACCATTACTATTGAAGCCTGAGGAGGGAGAGAAGCTCTTTGTTTATCTAGCCGCTACCCCGGAAGTAGTTAGCTCCGCTCTAGTCCAGCTTGACCAGGATGGAGTGCAGAAGCCTATTTACTACACTAGCAAGGTGCTTTACGATGCAGAGGTCCGATATTCTTGAATGGAGAAGATTATCTTTGCCTTGGTTGTTTTTGCTCAGCACCTCCGACCATATTTCCAGGCACACCCGATAGCGGTGCTTACATACTAACCTCTCTGACCTATTTTGGCTCGACTTGATACCTCAGGTCATCTAGCAAAGTGGGCTATTAAGCTGGAAGAATTCAACCTTTTGTTTCAGGCTCGACCTGCCCTTAAATCCCAAGTGCTGGCGGATTTTTTAGTAGAATGCACCTGGACTGATGAGTAAGACAATGATGCCCCTGAAAAGTGCCCAATAGCTGAGGAGGATTTGGAAGAGGCTTGGATTCTCCATGTTGACGATGCCTCCAATTCCCAAGGGAGCGGGGCAGGCCTCATCTTGGTGAGTCCGGAGGGAATGGTCTTTGAGTACGCCCTTTGTTTTCTCTTCAAGGCTACCAATAATCAAGATGAGTACGAGGCCCTGTTGGCCAAAATCAAGCTCGCTCGAGAGCTCGGGGAAAAGCACCTTCGGGCCTTTACCGATTCCCAGCTCGTCTTTGGACACATCATTGGGGAATTCGAGGCTAGTGACCCTATTATGTTCCGATATCTGAGTAAAGTTAAGATGTCAATCTCCTCACTAGATTACTTCACCATTAGCTACATTCCCAGGGGGAAGAATGCCAGGGCTGATGCATTATCAAAGTTGGCTACTTTGACGGACGACTGCCTAGAAAGGGCGTACGTCGAGCATCTGGAGAGCCCAAGTATCGATTCCATAGAGGAAGTTGTACCAATCATGCAGGAGCGAACTTGGATGGATGCTTACACTCGTTACCTTACTGACGGCTCTCTCCCCACCGACCCTGTAGAAGCTAGGCTGCTCAAGAGAAGGTCAATCAAGTTTGTGTTGATAGATGGTTGTTTGTACATGAAGTCTTTTTCTCATCCTCTTCTCAAGTGCATAGGCCCGACGGATGCTGATTATGTTCTTAGAGAAATCCATGAAGGCATATGTGGGAGTCATGTGGGGGGTAGGTCTCTAGCATACAAGGCTCTTCACCAAGGGTATTACTGGCTTACGATGCGCCAGGATGCCATTGAGTTGGTTCAAAAGTGCGATAGCTGTCAACGGCACTCGAATATCCAGCGACAGCCGGCCTCGCAGTTAAGTCCACTCTCTGCCCCCTGGCCTTTTGCTAAGTGGGGAATGGATATACTTGGGCATTTTCGCCCAGCTGTAGGATAACGAAAATTTTTATTAGTAGCTATTGACTATTTTACTAAATGGGTCGAGGTCGAGGCGCTAGCTAAGATCACTGAAGCTAAAGCAAGGACATTCTTTTGGAAATCCATCATTTGCCGGTTTGGCTTGCCCCATATTGTGATTACCAACAATGGTCGCTAGTTTGACAACTCAGCATTCAAGGCTTTTTGTTCCGAGTTAAGCATTTGCCATAGGTTTACTTCTGTTGGGCACCCCCAATCTAATGGAGAGGCGAAAGTCATGAATCGCACTATCCTTCGAGGACTTCAAACCCGATTGGACGAATCTAAGGGCAGATGGGTAAAGGAGCTTCCAAGTGTATTATGGGCATATCACACGACTCCTAGGGCCCCTACGGGAGAGACTCCCTTCAGCCTCGTCTTTGGATCCGAAGCAGTCATCTCGATGGAGATCGGCCTTCCTAGCACTCGAGTAGAAGCGTATAAGGAGGATGAAAACCTTGATCAGTTGAGTGCTAATTTGGACTTCATTGACGAAACCCGAGATCTTGCACGGCTTAGGATGGCCACTTTCCACCAGCAGGCCAAGAAATATTATAATGCTCGGGTCCACCCCAAGACGTTCCACCCCGGAGACCTAATTCTTAGAAAAGCTGAGGTGTCCAAACCAACCAAAGGAGGCAAGTTATCACCAAATTGGGAAGGACCGTATCGAGTTGTGAAGGCGCTTTCACAAGGAGCCTACAGACTAGAAGGGATGGACAGACAACCTTTTCCGCGCACTTGGAACGCTAGTAATCTCCGCCGATATTACCAGTGATAACTGTACTAAACAAATGATTATAGAAAAATAGTTTTCAAATTTCATTGTTCAATTCAAAGTTAGGACCTCGGCGGCCCAAAGGGCACAAACACCCCGGATTGCTGCAAGAAACCTCCGGAGGTTCAAGTCTTATGTTCTAGGCGGCCCTGAGTAAAACTTCTGGGCTAGCGCGAAAAACCTTCGTGGCAGTTTTCAAAAGGACCTCGGCGGCCCAAAAGGCACAGACACCCTAGACCGGCTCGAGAAAGCATTGGAGGTTCAAGTCTTGTGTTCCAGGCGGCCCCGAGTCAAACTCCCGTACCGGCGCAAGAAACCCCCGTGACAGTTTTCAAAAGGATCTCAGCGGCCCAAAGGGCAAAAACACACCAGATCGGCATGAGAAACCTTCGGAGCTTCAAGTCCTGTGTTCTAGGTGGCCCTGAGTCAAACTCCCGGGCTGGTGCGAGAAACCCCCGTGGCAGTTTTCGAAAGGACCTCAGCGGTCCAAAGGGCACAGACACCCCTGATCGATGCGAAAAACCTCTGGAGGTTCAAGTCCTGTGTTCTAGGCAGCCCTGAGTCAAACTCCCGGACCAGTGCAAGAAACCCCCATGGCAGTTTTCAAAAGGACCTCGGTGGCCCAAAGGGCACAGACACCCCGGACCGGCACGAGAAACCTTCGGAGGTTCAAGTCCTGTATTCTAGGTGGCCCTGAGTCAAACTCCCAGGCCGATGCGAGAAACCCCCATGGTAGTTTTTGAAAGGACCTCGGTGGCCCAAAGGGCACAGACACCCCGGACCGGCGCAAGAAACCTCCGGAGGTTCAAGTCTTGTATTCTAGGTGGCCCCAAGTCAAACCCCCGGGCTAGCGCGAGAAACCCCTGTGGCGGTTTTTAAAAGGACCTCGGCGGCCCAAAAGGCACAGACACCCCGGACCAGCGCGAGAAACCTCCGAAGGTTTAAGTCCTGTGTTCTAGATGGCCCCGAGTTAAACTTTCGGGCCGGTGCAAGAAACCCCCATGGCAGTTTTTAAAAGGACCTCGGCGGCCCAAAGGGCATATACACTCCGGACCGGCGCGAGAAACCTCCGAAGGTTCAAGTCCTGTGTTCTAGGCAGCCCCAAGTCAAACTCCCGGGCCGGCGCAAGAAACCCCCTTGGCAGTTTTTGAAAGGACCTTGGTAGCCCAAAGGGCACAGACACCTCGGACCGGCACGAGAAACCTCCAAAGGTTCAAGTCCTGTGTTCTAGGTGGCCTCGAGTCAAACTCCCGTGCCGGCGCGATAAACCACCGTGGCAGTTTTCAAAAAGACCTCAGTGGCCCAAAAGGCACAGATACCCTGGACTGGCGCGAGAAACCTTCGGAGGTTCAAGTCCTATGTTCTAGGCGGTCCCGAGTCAAACTCCCGGGCCGGCGTAAGAAACCCCTGTGGCAGTTTTTGAAAGGACCTCGGTGGCCCAAAGGGCATAGACACCCCGGACCGGCGCGAGAAACCTCCGAAGGTTCAAGTCCTGTGTTATAGGCAGCCCCGAGTCAAACTCTCGGGCTGGCGCGAGAAACCCCAGTGGCAGTTTTCGAAAGGACCTCAGCGGTCCAAAGGGCACAGACACCCCAGACCGGCGCGAGAAACCTCCGGAGGTTCAAGTCCTGTGTTTTAGGTGGCCCCAAGTCAAACTCCCGGGCCAGCGCAAGAAACCCCTGTGGCAATTTTCGAAAGGACCTCGGTGGCCCAAAGGGCACAGACACCCCGGACCAGCGCAAGAAACCTCCGGAGGTTCAAGTCTTGTGTTCTAGGCGGCCCCGAGTCAAACTCCCGGGCCGGTACGAGAAACCCTCGTGGCAATTTTCGAAAGGACCTCGGCGGCCCAAAGGGCATAGACACCCCAGACCGGCGCGAGAAACCTCCGAAGGTTCAAGTCCTGTGTTCTAGGTAGCCCCGAGTCAAACTCCAGGGCCAACGCAAGAAACCCCCATGGCAGTTTTTGAAAGGACCTCGGCGGCCCAAAGGGCACTGATATCCCGGACCGGTGCAAGAAACCTCCGAAGGTTCAAGTCCTGTGTTCTAGGCAGCCCCGAGTTAAACTCCCAAACCAGCGCGAGAAACCCCCGTGACAATTTTTGAAAGGACCTCAGTAGCCCAAAAGGCACAGACACCTCGGACCGGCGCGAGAAACCTCCGGAGGTTCAAATCCTGTGTTCTAGGCAGCCTGGAGTCAAACTCCCGGGCCGGTGTGAGAAACCTCCATGGCTGTTTTCAAAAGGACCTCGGCGGCCCAAAGGGCACAGACACCTTGGACCGGCACGAGAAACCTCCGGAGGTTCAATTCCTATGTTCTAGGCGGCTCCGAGTCAAACTCCCGGGCCGGCGCAAGAAACCCCGGAGGTTCAAATCCTGAATTTTAGGCAGCCCCGAGTCGAGCTTTCAGGTCGGCACGGGAGATCCCCCGTGTAATTCTTATTTCTCGAACGAGTTATGCTGACAGATTATCAAATATACTCGGGGGAATAAGGATATTTTGCTGAACGTCGAAGTGCGATTGCCTAGAAGGTTGAAAAAAACTGACAGGATCAGTTTAAAGATCGAAACAACACACAAGATTACCAAAAAGACTTTGCTATTAATGTATTGTCATACAAAAGGCCAATCTTGGCCACATTACAAAATATGAAAGGAACAAAAGAAAGCCAAATCAAAGCTCGGAGGACTCCGACTCGCCTTCCACATCTTCATCCATAGGTTGAATGTCATCAAGGTCACCTAGCTGGTGAACTTGAAGAATTTTCTCTTTACACTTCTCAAATCCCTTGGTGTAGGCGTCAACAACTGCTTTGCTGCACTCGGCCGCAAATTCAGCTGAGCCTTTATAAGCCTCCACAACACCTTTGGCTCATTGGTCGGCAGCACTGACCCTGATCATGGCTTCAGCTAGAGCAGCCATTATACTCTCCTTGGCCTGAACTTCAGCGATGATCAGTTTAGCCAAAGTTTCTCTAACTCTTCTTCAGCAGAGGCCAGCTTCTCCTCAATAGAACTTAGCCACTCCTCGGCACTGGACAATCTCTCCTCCGCGGCTCGGGCCTCAAATTCAAGAAACTCTGCCCTATCCTCTACTGTAGTTGCTCTCTCTTCGGCCTGAGTGGCCCTGAGAAGAGCACTCTTCAGTTTTTCCTCGGTTGGCCCTAGCCTCGACATGACTTCGGCCAGCTTGGCATCAGCCACTCGAGCCTTCCTCTCGGCTTCTTCGACTTGGGCCTTAAGAGCCCGACCCTCCTCTTTGGTGGCCCTTAACGCACCGGACACTGCGAGTCCTGAGCTTTGACCTCAGACAACTCCCAGGTCAGCTCATCCACCTGAGCCTTGAGAGCGTCTAACTCAGACGAGCCCTGCTTCTGGTTGCCTAAGCCTCCGAGGCAAGCGTCCCGAAGAATGAAGCCACTGTTAGATGCCTGCATACACCAGAGGGTGAGAGACCAATTATAATTAACCTAAAGAAAGAGGGAGCTAAGGATCCCATATAGTCACCTGGAGGATGGCGGTGAAGAAAGTTTCAAGGGATTTCTCCAATGGCTGGCGTCGAAGCTCGGCTTGAAGATTGGGCAGGGCCGAGCGGCTAAGCAGATCTCGGCCAGGCAATCTCGACGGATTGCATTGACCCCGGGTGGCCGATTCAAAAGACCCTCATCGGAGGGCACCTCCACCCCCTCCTGGGGCGAGTGAACATCCGAGGGTCAGTCCTCTCCGGCCTCATGAACCGGAGGTGTCATCACCCTCTCTTCCGGCGGAACCTCGCCCTCGACTTCAGCGGGTACCGGAGATTTCTCCCTTGCTTGCTCCTCTCAAATCCTAACCAAAGGGACTCTCATTGGTGGCCCTTCTTGAACACCAGCTGAAGGAACCTCTGTCACTAACCCTTCAACAAAGGGATCCCTCCCTCTCGCTTCCCTCGCCAATGTGACTTCGAGGGAGGGGGGCGGCCGCTCAGCCTGTTTTGGCTTTTTGGGCGCTGCCCTCGCTGGGCCTCCGATGGCCTTCCTCTTTTTCTTAAGGGCCTCCGACAAAAAATCCATAGAAAACCTCATCTCTGCACCATGAAAGCAGAGAGTCAAAAGATAAAACAAGAACAATAAAACAAACACAAACATGACAAGAAACCATGAGCAAATAAAGGCATATATACAGATATACGTACATAATAAACAAACGAAGAATAAAAGAAAGGACAAGGAACTATGGCCAATGGCTGAGGAAGGTGATGCTCACCGGATATCGATAAGGGTGCCCCCGACGCTGCTAAGGCCTCACGAAGGTTGCCCTCCGACAGCAGCTCTGCACAGGGAGGGACGATGGAGGACAGGAGGGCCTCGAAAAGTTCTCGATCCCTTTCCTCTATGGTGAAATTTTTATTGGGACTGGTATCAGGATAACTCCAAGTCGTGTTCACCCCCTCACCATGAACATAAAAGAAATGCGACTTCCACTCTTTAACCTTCGAGGGCAAGTCCAACTTGAGAACCCTCTTGGGACAAGAGGAAAAACTCCACCAGCCATTCTTGGAGGAGTTCCTAAGTTTGTACAAAGCTCGAAAGAGAGAAACTTGGGCAGGGGCACCATGAAAATGACAAAGAACTATGAATGCGTATATAATTCGGATGGAATTTGGGGTCATCTGCGCAGGAACTAGGTTGTACCTATCTAGAAGATTTAAAAAGAAGGAATGGAGAGGAAGGCGGAGTCCACTCCTGAGGAATTCCTCATAAAGTGCGACTCCTCCTCCTCGACCACAGGTCACCTCATCACCATGCCAAAGGGCGGATAGACAGATGCTGTTAGGAATGTTATACCGGACCCTAATCCTCCTTATGTCCTAGTCTTTCAGGACGGAACATATCCCCCCTGGACCCGCAAAGGTGGATCTAGATGGAGATACCGAATGGGATGGTGGAGGCGAAACCCTAGGGGTCAGAGAGGGGGCCCTAGCCACTGGAGAAGGAACCTCGCTTGAAGGAACCTCGCCTGAAGGGACCTCACCCAAGGGAACCCCACTGGGGGATGGGTTAACAGCCTCAGAACGACCAGAAATAGTGATCCCACCAGGAGCACAGCGGCGGGCCTCGAGAATCTCTTCCCTAGATGGTTCAACTAAAGGCCCCTTGCCCTTCCTATCGATTTGGGGATCCATCGAAAAGAGAGGAACACACAAGGAAAACCAAGAAACTAACCTCGAAATAGAAGGACAGAAGCAAAGGGAAGCTCGGTGCTTAGAGGAGGGACGAGAAGCAAAAGGAACGTAGAAGTAATAGAAGACAAAAGGGATAGGCGAGATAATGTTAACTCCCCTGATTATGAAGACCTCACCCACCATGAAGAGCGAAACGGCGAGCACCGAATCGTGGCCCAAGTGTTACTAACCCGTAAGTGGAGCACGTTTCCCCCAGCAAAAAGAGCTGCCAGAGTAATTTGATTATGTAACCTCTTTCTCCATCAATCATGAGGCATTTCTTTTCAATAATAAAAGGATTCTTAAGAAGACTTAATCTCCCTAGAAGCGCACGCCCATCATTAACAGGGTGTGGCGCGATAAATCTAATTATACGAGAATTTTTCGCGCTCCTTTCTCTTGGCAAGTGCTACGCACAAGAGGACCAAGACTCAAGAGCGGGGGGGGGGGGGCATATGATGTAGCTAGTAAAAGCCACGTGATAAAATAGTGCTCGTATGACCTGGCTAGTAAAAGCCACATGATAAAATAATGCTCAGCCCCAGGGCTGGCCCTAGGCGGCCTCGATGGCGCTCGGCCCTTAGGCGGCCCCCGGGCTGGCCCTAAGCAGCCTCGTTGGCGCTCGGCCCCAGGGCTGATCCTAGGCAGCCCCGATGGTGCTCGGCCCCTAGGCGGCCCCAAGGCTGGTCCTAGGCGGCCTCGACGGTTATCGGCCCCTAGTCGGCTCCAGGGCTTGTCCTAGGCAGCCTCGACGGTACTCGGCCCTAGGCAGCCCCAGGGCTGGTCCTAGGCGGCCTCGATAGTGTCCAGCCCCTAGGCGGGGATCTTTTTCTAGAACCTTGTAGATTTGACAAGATAAGAGATGTCAATTCTAACATCATCCTCATAGGATCCCAGCCTAAAGAGTCATTAGCAAAATTTAATGACTCTAGCTAAATAAGCATCAAAAGGCGATTACCTGCCATAAAGTATCAATCACTTCGAGTCAGAAAAGCCACTAAGGCCCAAAAGTCATTAGCAAAATTTAATGACTCTGGCTAAATAAGCATCAAAAGGCGATTACCTGCAATAAAATATCAATCACTTCGAGTCAGAAAAGCCACTAAGGCCCAAAAGTTATTAGCATAATTTAATGACTCTAGCTAAATAAGTATCAAAAGGCGATTACCTGTCATAAAGTATTAATCATTTCGAGTCAGAAAAGCCACTAAGGCCCAAAAGTTATTAGCATAATTTAATGACTCGGGCTAAATAAGCATCAAAAGGTGATTATCTGCCATAAAGTATCAATCACTTTGAGTCAGAAGAGCCACTAAGGCCCAAAAAGTCATCAATAGAATTTAATAGCTCTGGCTAAATAAGCATTAAAAGCTTATTATTCCTGAAAAAACATTGATGATGTCGAAATAATGGATGCGGATCTAATTTGACCACATTCTATTTGTAAAAATACTGACACGCCATGATGTGGGGATGTTAGCAAAGGGAAAGGCCAATAAAAAGGACGGTAAGAGCAAACAGAAGGGGACTTCAAGCCCAAAAAAGAAAAACAAACTACTTCTTCCACATACATCTCTTCCCCTAGATTACTGATTGTTAACTTGGGCATCGAAGGGTCCTCACCGGAATATCCGACCGTGCGACTTCTTGCAGGCTTGAAGGACGAAAGAGGAACCCTCATACTTCCCAGGAGTGACGACCGATACTCAAGGACGCTAGCTCAAAGTGACCGGGCATCAACACAAATGTTTAGGCTTCTATTTTTGATGATTCAATAAGTGAATTATCATGGTTAGTGCTACTATCATTGTTTATATTGGGATTAAAAAATTTAAACAGCACCATTTATACTTATTGAAAGCTTTGCATCAAGCCATATTTGATTCGATAAAATTTGCTAATCAGTTGTGCCTAAACCTGGATCAAGTTCTGGTTGGGAAAGCTCTGGATTGAGCCCATTGTTGAACCAAAACGGATATGTGTGAAGGATGGTTGCGAGGTACTTGTTGCGCGAAGAAATTTAGAAGGGAACGCATGGCAGGCGGGCCATGGTCCATGGAAAGCTTTGGCACCGATGCCAATCGTGTCTCCCTTTTTCTTTTTTTTATTCTTCCCCTTTTTTTTCTTCTTTCTTTCTATTTTTTAGTATTAAATATGCTTGATACGTGCATGGGAGATCTACGTCCCTATATAAGAATTGCACGAATTGGTGCACAATATTGATTTGCTAATTAGAGCTAGCAAAACGTAGTCTGAGAATATTAAAATTCCCTTCTTATATATATATATATATATATATATATATCAAGATAACTGAAATCCAAATGCATAAGCTTATTTTAGTACTTTGATGCCATCATGTAACCTACATGTAATGATGATAGTTTATCAGTCCAAAGAAAGACAACAAACGCATGAATCACGAGTTAAAGGGCTTCTTGGCGCAAGCATCTAGATAGAACCAATTCGACGTTGATCAGATGAAAGAATTGGTTGATTTAATTTTTTTTTTTTTTAATTTTTTTTTGCGATCTTTAGCCTAACTGACGTTGATCAGATGAAAGAATTGGTTGATTTATTTTTATTTTTATTTTTATTTTTATTCGCTATCTATAGCCTAACTGGGAGAACATTATAAGAGGATGAAATTGAGAAGAGGAATGTGTTAGATATTTTAGAGCTGCGAAACACTCATGTCGCTTACCTTTTCTTTTCTTTTAATTTCTTATTTCGTCGACCCCGTATGTACCAACAATATACGGCTGTGATCTTGTCACTAAAACTCGTGGGATATTATGGTAACGCTTAGATGTTGTATTACTTTTTTTCATTTTTAAATAGAGAAACAAAAAAAATGAGAGAAAAAGTTTATAAAAAATTAATTTCTTGTTTCTTTAATTCTATTTAACATATTTTAACTTCATATTATCATTATTTAGAATTCAGCATATTTTCCTTTAAATCAACTATTTAGCGAAGAAAGTGGATCGATGCAATGCAAACTTTGCACCATAAAAATGCTGTACAAATAAATTTGGATGGCCATGAATCTCTCTCATCCACAATCCACTGTTTCTTTGCCCGCTATTTATTCTTCTCTGGTAAGCTCTTCGACGGCCATTTCATCGCCAATCGGGGCCCACTTCACGAGCAATTGAGAACTTCCTTTGACGACCACTTCGCAGAGAGAGAGAGAGAGTATTTTCATTTCATCCACGCAATCTAGCAATTAAGAAAAAGGAGAGGCAAAAAGGAAACCAACGCCACCAATAATTATGCTAAACAAATCTTGTCCCAAAAGAGGCCTTCTTGCCACCGAAGGCAAGGAACCAAACGAAAGCTTTTAGAAAAGGATGAAAGCATTTACAAACGAGAGAGAGAGAGAAAAAAAAAAAAAAAAGTGTAGGAGAACTAGTTTTCGTATTCCAGGACATGACCAACTCCACTTTAGGCTGTTAATAGCCATATATATATATATGACGACTTGTCGATCTCAGAGACACCATCAACTGAAAAAATCAAATCATTTTCTACACTTTGAACCGAACAACAATGCATGAAATATCATCTTTGCTGTCTCTATTCAATGCTTCAGTGGTTAATTGCCTTGCTGCTGCTTGTGGGTCCTTAATCTTGCGAGCCATATCCACAGCCTCTTCATTGGTCATGACCTAAACAAAAAAATTGAATTTACAAAAGAAATACAATTTACGTGTCAATAAAATGAGTAACGGGAGAAGGCCTGAGGCTTTCGGACGCAAACCTTCCAGAGGCCATCACTTGCAAGGATAAGCAGCTTGGCATCAGCAGTCAAATCTTCGGAGCGTATGTCAGGATCTGACCGCAGGTGACACTTGAGGCTCTTGTCCCCAAAAGCACGGGAAACAGCTAATTGGCCATCAACTCTTGGAACATCTCCTGAAAAAGATATTAGTATCAGCCTATGTATTATGGATTGATGCATTTTTTCTGACAACAGAGATGAGAAGCAAAAGATAGAAAACATCTAAAAAAATACTTCCCACATCCAGGTAAAAATTTTGGCTCAACACCTCAAATGGAAAAGGGATAAATCATCTTCTTACAAAATAAGGGCTTTATAACATGGATAAGGCTTTGATTTCATCTAAAGATCTAACAACGTGAATAAAGGAACAAAACAATACGTTTTCCATAAAGAAGGAATATTAGAACATAACATGTATCTCTATGAAGGTGATTAGTCAATTTGCAGACAATTCCATTCCTTATGACGGAAGCCAAGAAGATCAAGGCTCGTTTAAATGTGTGAAAAAACTACTTCCCTTTAACCAGCAGAGTGCACAATACATATCGACCAACCATAATTTCAGCAATTGACACACCAACTTAAAAGAGACGATTATATATTTAGGCACCTGCCCTCATCTGATTAATTCTGCAGTTCAGACTTGTAAGAACACAATACCGTGGGACCACTTCCTTGGAAACTATGCTTTTTAAATGGTTCTGGTTTATCCGACAAACACCCCAGATTATCAATTTCAGTTCAAACCAAAGTTTTAAATCTGAGATGAGGATTTTTCACAGTTTTTCCATGGTATGAAACGTAAGGGTAACTAGGATTAGGTTAGGTTAGTTCCAAGTTAGGATCTATAATCAACTCTATTAAGATCGATTCCAAGATTTTGAATCTAAAACCGAATTGACGCTACTCTAGAACCAAACCAATGAGATTGATTCGGTTCTAGATTGGCTCCAAGATAGAATCTTTTTCTTTTCTTTTCTCTCTTTTTTTGCATTAGAATAAGATCTTTTTAAAAATTTATGTATTATATGCTGACTAATCTAACACTCAAATCTCCTAGTAGAGATGGTAAACACTTTATGTAATATCTTTGATCCTTAGGAATACTTAATTTTTTAAATTTTAACTCATAAATTCAAAAAAAAGTGGATTGGCTATAAATCGATTTTGGGTCAAAATAGAGGAACCAAGTCCTGGAATCGAGAACCGACCGTCTTAATTTTTTAAAATTTTACCTGATAAATTCAAAAAAATAGTAGGTCAGCTATAAATTGATTCTTAGATCAGAACTAAGGAACCAAGTCCTTAAATCAAAAAACTGACACCATAAGGGTCGGTTCAAAATTTTTGGATAGGGGTGGCAAAATTAAACACAATATGCAAATACGATTTGAACCAAATACAAAATAAGTGGGTTTGAATTGACCTTAAGTAGATTCATATCATATCGTCGATTGACTTGCCAACCCAAAAGTGATCCATTTATGACCCATTTACTTGATGGTATATTAAGTGGACCGTATTAAACAGATCAAGTTATGTCTATTTGTATTAAATAGTATTTACTTGCATTAAGCGAGCTGTATTGCATTGATCTAATACAATTTTTTTATTAAACGAGTTATAAATGTCGTGCTGCGTTACTCATATAATAATCATATCTAGTTCATATTTAGATTTTTTGCATGATTTATTAATCATATCGCATTCATATTGATCCATATAACATTGTACCTTAGCTTTGACATAACAAGAATACGGCATAAAAACATAAATTATTACCATGAGTTTCGAACCCAAAACTAACCTCCTATCAACTCCTATAACTAAACCACTCCAACTCTATTAGTTTGGATTGGTATTAGTTCTTGGATTACCATAACACATAGCTCACCCTAAATAAGGCATCCCATCGTCCTACCCTATCTTGATGCTCGTCTCGATAGAGCATCCCAGTATCTCATCTCTTCCTTTTTTTTTCCTTTATTTCTTTCTTACCTTATTTATTTATTTTTTCGTTCTTTCTTGTTTTCCCTCTTTCATTTCTTTCTTTCCTTTTTCTTTATTTCTTTTCTTCCTTTCTTTTCTTTTTCTTTTTTTTTTTTTTTTTTTTTTTTCTTTTTTCTTTCTTTCCTTTTCTTCTCCCTTCCTTTCTTTCTTTCATTCTTTCATTTCCTTCTTTCTTTCCATCCTCTTTTTATTCTTTCCCTACATAGATGGATTTTGGCGTCCCAACAAACACTAATCTCATTTTTGCATCAAAATGAGATCCATATCCCGCAACATTTAAAACCTTAGTTCAAACTGGGGATGGCAACAGAGTAGAACGAGATGGGTTAGGGATCTCAATCTCTGTCTTCATCAAAGAAAATAATCTCCATCCCTACCCTATCCCCATAAATGAGGATTTTTTTTATCCATTCCCACCACATGGGGAATGATAAATCCCCATCCCTATCCCATCCCCACCTTGCCATTCCCCTCCCCTCTCTTAATAGCATATTTGAATTTTTAGTAAAAATTATGAAGATAATTTTGCAGATATAAAATATATAAGGGTATTATGGTCCTTAAGTATGAGGCCAACAAGAGGGAAAGGTAAGGCTAAGATATACTTATTCCCATCTCAGCCCTGTCCTCACCTCATCAGCAAGGATAAAAATAATCCTCGTCCTCAACCCTATCCCCATAAAAAGCAAGGAATCTCTACCCCAAATGAGGCAAGAGGGGCAAGTCCCCATCTTATGGGTTGAAATTGCCATCCCTAGTTCAAACATCATAGGTGACAAACTTTTATTTAAGAATAATTGATTAAAATTTTGCACATTTCTCCAATAAGTGATTTCAATGTCCATAGATGTAAAAGATATTCATAAAATAAAGTTTGAAATACTATATGATTATATCCTCAAAAATATCATCTCTTGACTAAGATGGGGGAACAACTTGCAGAGCTACTCTAGTTCTAGCTAGTAACACCATCAAAATAATGAGCATAATATCCAAAACCATGTTAATAAGACAATAACTGTATAAGGTAAAGATAACAATGATTTTAATAAAGTATATAAGCTCCAAAAAGATGAATTGCTATCTTTTCTAATGGATGGTAATTCATAAATTTGTGTAAAGCTTAGCAAAACAATCATTAGAACAAGTGCCATGAAAAGTTTCTTATATGATATTTTTGAATAAAGTATCATTTCCCTAGCCACATAACCCATAATTGACATTTTCCAATAGTTATAAGAAGACCAATGCAACCAAGCACACAAGTTAAAATCTATCTCTAGTCGGCATGAATTTATCAACTTCAAATCTACATGGTACCAATCCTAAAGTAGCAATGATATAAAAATTTTAACCACTCAAAAGTCAGAAGGCCAGCTTCCTAATCCACTCAAGTTTGGAGTATTTCCATTAAACAGTTACGGAAGCACAGTAAAGCAGTAGATATGTAACCGATCCTACTAGCGGTTTATGAAGACCCATTCACAAGTATTCCTGAAGCAATTTTGTATTAAATGCAAATAGTGATTTGCAACAAGGTTCAAAGGAGGAAACAGCAAACTTTTGCAGTTTGAGTGTTTATGGTTCAAAGCAGCACAAAGATAGGAGGGGAATGGTGGTGCAAAACAGATTTCATAACATCATTAGCAGTCTCTACTTTTAAGCATGGGATTCATTTAGGGGCTTTTTGGTTTGCAAAAATAACTTTGGAATGAACATCGAAATCACCAATTCTGATTTGAACTGCTTTTTTATATGGAATCGGAATCCAATTCTTATTCCATTTGGAATGAGAATCTCTTCTCTCTCTCTTCTTCTCACCCGACACTAGGTACGAGCCCTCTTATCGCAACATGAATGGTATAAATATATACTATAATCACGCATTAAAAAATAAAATAAAATCATACAAACCCAATGTCTCTCCTTTTATTTTATTGAAAGATAATATAAAATTTTAGTTAAACCCAAGATAAAAGTCCTAAAATAAAATTATAGTCAAAGCCCACAATGCAAACCTGATGTCTCTCCTTTTTTTCTGATTTTGGAGAAAGAGCCAAGAAAATGAACCCAACCCTCTTACCTTTAGACATTGATTGAACTTCTATTCTAGATAAAAAAAAATTACAATCAATAATTATTTTATTCTATGGATTCCGAGAAACAAAATTAAAAATATAGGCTAATTCCAATTTTGAGGTTTAAACAAACCACATAATAGGAATCAATCTAATTCCAATTTTGATTCTTGTGCGAACCAAACAGATAGAGGGAATAAACGATTCCAATTCCAATGTTGAACCAAACAAGCCCTTAAAGTAGTTGGCTACTATTTTTCTTAGACATCATTGTCCACCTTAATTTAGAAATACCTTTTGTATTCAAGTGTGTCTTGAGCAAGGACATAATAGAGTCTAACAAAGAAGATTGCATAGTGCAATCAAAGTAAATTCTTAAAAGTTGTGGCATAAAGATGTGACTACTAGATCAGTGCTAATGATACTACACTTTGTCAAGAAGCAATAAAAAATATCCATGTGTCAGTAGCAGGGCCTCAATTATGCAAACAACTGAACACCCATGAAGTTTGCATGGTAGCGTATAAATGCTAGGAAAACATAATTGGTTCTTAAAGTAGAAAGCTACCCAGGGAAAGTTGCTAAACTGGAGGTTTGTTGTATTTATAAGGCCCAACAAGCTGCCAGTAGGATTTGCAATACTTGAAAAATGCTTCAACATAAACTAGTAGAGAGTGCCAGTTCCATGGGCATGATTCAAGTCAGCATCTCAATGACTAGGTGGCAAAAAAGCTGCATTGGGGGATGAAATAGTCAGATGAGAGTGATAGAATAGATTCACATTCAATGGCAATCTAGAAGATCCTCACAGAGAAGTTACATTTCATGGAATCACCCAATGGGTGGAGTGTGATAAATGATAGGCGATGCATAGCGGTCAGATTACAACCCATGTAGAGATGTTCTGCTTGGGAGGGGAGGCACCGCAGAACAGAAGTTCAGTCAGTATGGCAAAAAAAGATTGAGAACAAAGAATCTATAACAATCAAGCATAGGCAGTGTGGTGGTGATCTCCACTCAGACGAGAGTGTGAAGGAATGAACTAGAGGCAAAAGTGACAAAAAATTAATGAGGGATTAGGACCTCTTTATAGGTAACTAGGGATTAATTCAGCAACTAGAGTAATATTATAGGAAGGAAGCAGCAACTACATTTTTGAGGAACTAATCTCCCATTTAGGGCATTAGTTTGGTAACACAACTTGAGTAAACTTTGAAGTTCGATAGTCCTAGCAAGAAGCAAGAAGCAAGAAGCAATAACAATAACAGCAATAACAAAGCCTTAATCCCAAACTAGTTAGGGTCAGCTACATGAATCTTTTTCTTCATTCAACTCGGTTTCGAGCCATAATTTTTGTAAGATGCAAAGATTTTAAACATTTCTTTATCACTTCCTTCCATATACTCAGTTGCATCTCTAGGTCTACATTGCACATATTCAAATCATCTAAGTCGTCTTCCCTTAATTTATCCTATATGTAAATTGATGGGCCTAGCAAGCAGCTAACCACAAGCATTAACAGATGAGGTGCAAATCAAAGGAAAGGGATTTTTTTTTGGAGACTTGAGAATCACTTTAAAAAAAGAAAGAAAGAAATACTGACTTTTAAATGCATTGGCTCCTTTAACATAAATTTCAGGGATGCAAATTAGACAGGATAGGGAGCAAAGGTTGCTATCACATCAAGTCAAACAAAACCTACTTAAAAAGAATGTCGCAACTTGTCTCTATTGAAGGCACAACAAATTAAGAAATTATGCCAAGAGTTTGCTCACAAGTTAGGAGGTCAAATGATGATCAGGTTGTTCACTCAAGAAAAATGTTAAGACACAAGTCACACCACATGCAATGCATGAGCATTAAGCACATCAGCAGCAGCTCATAAATGAAATGTTTTACTTATATAGAGCGGAAAATAATAAACTAAAAAGTAAAGTGAAAACAATTATTTTGATGATCTAAAGGTCTCATGATGTAAAGGATAAATATGATTATTAGCATGTAAAGTGGGGATGGTTTGGTAAAGGAAAGGTGGCTTTTTACAGAAGAGTATGTTGTTCATGCTCCAATGTTCTCTGGTGCTAGTAGAGTGAGAATTGCAACAGAATGTTGCCAGGCATGATGAAGATTTCCTAAGCACATATTGATAGGAAAGGTAGAAGCAAGTAGAAACAGAGAATACATTGTGACAGTAAGTTGTTACGGAAAAATTGAAAAGAAAGATCCTCATGAGTCATGACAGTATAATATATAAGCTCCAAGTTACTTTCCAATCATAAATAAAGGCAATCTACATATTCCCACATCTTAACTATATGATTTTGAAAGATTTGGAAAATAACGGCTAAAGTTGGATTGCAGAATTTGTACTGTCAAGGTGAACAAGCAAATTTCTTTCAACTCCTAATCCCAAATCATTTAACATCATTTCATTTCAACATTGTGAGACTCTGACTCTTATTAACTCTCCAAATAGATGCATATATTATTATCACAAAATTGCCAAGAGCACTTAAATCTTACTTTTTGCCTCATCTCTTACATATCAGAATCTCTCAACTTTAACAATTCATCCAAGGATTTATGAAAATCAGCCTGTCCTTCTCGATAAGTCTTTAGCTTCTTAATAATTATTTCCAAACAATTACATTCCTGGATCAACCTCTTTTCTTATATATTCCATTCCAGAACAAAAATTTTCTTTAGCCTTCTGTACAAAACACCATCTTCATTGAATAAGTAATATCTAGCATTGTTTGAAATTTTTGTTCCCTTTCACTAGAAGGAGGCCCATCCCCATGGACTATTTATTGCTGACACATTAGAGAGCATTATAAGAGACTCTTTGGTCATGGTGGTGATAAGGAATGAAGACAAGCAAGTCAGATAGAAAACAGCATAATTAGAATCAGGTCAATTCTAGGAATTGTTGATGAAGTGAAAGCCCAATTCAAGATGGAGGGGAATGCATAAAGCTCCTATATCCACCAGGTGATTGGAACCGTAAAAAATAAAGAGATGCATAAGTGAATAAGATTATAAGAGTAGTTAATAGGATTTAAACTTTAAAGGGTTCATCAGTCTGCTGTCCAGAAAATAATTAAAGGACAGAGAGGAATGGATATTCAGATTAAAGAGAAACATAAAGACAAAAGGGTAACACATTAGAGATTTAAGGGAGATTGATATTGAAGATGAGAAACTAGAGTAAAAAGGCTATTGATCAGCAGAAATTAATAAAGAAACATACTCATTAGTATTTGCAACTATTATTGAAAATAATAGCTGATGGCATTTCATAGACAGGCTCGGATATGTTCTTATAAATACAATCAGAAATTGACTTAAAGGCAGCTGCAGCAAACCTGGCAAGTTTGAAACAAAGCCACCTCTTGTCTCAATGCTCTCACGCTCGTTGTTTGGTTCATGATCAACTGTTAACTGCATCACCTCTCCACCTTTTGCAAGAACTGCTCGTGAATCACCAAGATTGGCTATCCATAACTTGCTACCATTTACAAGAATTGCAGTCACAGCAGTAGAACCGCCTCGTCCCAGATCAGGACTGTCTGAAAGAATTGTTTTGTCAGTTTTTCATAGGCCTTTGAAATGGCTCTATCCGGGTGAGTCCAAAATTCTTCCTGGGAGATTATAAAGAGAAATTAGGCTTATAGGTTTTGTGTATCAGAAATCTTATTTATTCCCTTGAAAGTACACAAGTAATCCAACTCTGATGACTACAAAAACATGAAGCTGCATTTAGAGTTTTTCAATTTAAAATTTTCCAAGATTTAAAAATTACTGAAGTTGGAGATTAATGTTTGTATGAGGCATCTGGCTGTGAACAAGAAAAGGTTCAAAAATGGAAAAGAATAAGTTAACAAGGAAAGAGATGTGACTTTGAAAATTATACTCAACAATAAACTTCAATTTTTATGATTTTAGGGATTTTACAAAATTATATTGCATAACCAACACAGAGTAATTAAGAATAATAAATTTTAATTCAAAAAATGTAAAATCATGAGATATCACGGCTTTGAAGTGAAATGGATGCACACTATAGAGATAAAATAAGATATAATAATAGCAACACACCTCTTTTAGAATATTGGCAAATAGGTGCTTCTGCAAATAAGCAGGCACACTATCTCCCAAATGACCATCAAATATAGCAAACAGCCCAAGATCCTGTCCTTTCATCTTGAGAAATCTGGCAACATGATAATCCTCCATTGGATGATTCGCCTTCCCCTTTACAAGGCTAAATCCATAAGTAATTTTTGTGTGGCCTTGATAGCTTTTCCCTCTCCCAACATCACCCGGAGAATTGCATACCAACTGTAAGGCAAGATCTAATTTCAGGCCTCATCCTCGGAGGGGTAAATATACTACCTTTACTTCACAAAGCATCAAATTTTACAACTTAAATTACACAAATCAACCAATGTAAAATCAGAAACTGCTTAGGCTCTTGCTACAACTATAACAAAGGCATTCTGTAATATAAGTGCAAAAAAGCAGCAAATGAGTAAGCAAAAAGAGATTATTAGTTTAAACTTTGTAAAATATATCACAGAAGGAAAAATAAAGATAGTCTCTATTTTTAAATTTAACAAACAAATGCACAATGATCATAAGCTTCAAATCGTTTCAGTAGCTACATCAGAATCTAAATCCTGGAAATAAAAGAGCCAATATTAGAATATTTACTGGCTGTAAAATTAGAAATCATTCAAGAGTATTTGGGCATACCAAACAGCCATCTTACTATGGGTATATATCAATGTACTTATGTCTAATTTATGCACAAAGTCCCAAAATTCTGTTTAATCATCAAGGTCTTAAAACAGTGGATTAAAGGCTAGAGTCAGAATGATGAGGTATTTAATATATGACTTTTAATTAATGTCTTGGTATTGAAGGAGTTCATGAGGACCTAAGCTAGCACATGTTTATAATCCCATGTCAGCAGTTTTTGGGGAGATATACGGCACTTCTATAGAGCCAAAGAATCTAATATTAACTTTTGACCAGCCTTTTCTCTTAGGTGAGGATCTTGAATACTTAAAAGGGTTAAGGAAAATAAATTATAACTTCTCGCTAGCCTTTTTGAATGAGATCTTAAGTTATTAAAAATATATCAGAGTGTCTAGCCGATGAGGTCTATAGGACATTGCAATGTGAACCCTTTTAATGATGAACATGAGCCGATCATAGTGTGTGACTATGTTTGAGATTGGTCACCTAGCCTAGCAATGACGCTAGTGCTAGCGTATGTTTAATCTCACATTAGTTATGTACTAAAGAGATCTTGGATGCTTATAATAGATAGCTTTAGAAATAGTTATGTATAACAAAACGTCTAATATGAATTATCTGAGAAGTGAATTTTCTTCGCAAGTAACATGGTTTGTTTAATAGCTATCTTGTTGGCCACATATGAAGGCAAAACATCAACAGAAAGTTTTGTTATCTTATGAACTAATAACCCAATTTAGAATTCTACCCTTAGGAAGTGTTTATTTAGAAATTTTCTTATTTAAATTTTAGATTTATCCTTTCCCCTAGTTCAAACCAAGCAGGAGGTTCGTGGTGCATGAGGTCATCAACATGGCCCATTATGTAGAAATCAGTAATAGAAACAGGAATGGCAAAAGGACTAACCTTGCTGCTGATATAGTTTGTGCAACTATAAGCCAGTAATGATTCTTGAATTTTCAGTATAATTAAAAATATGTTTCATAAATGCCAAAAACAAGACAATAAATCATAAGATTTGCAATCCAAGATATAGAACAAAAACAAAGCCACTACTGGAGACCAATGCAATCAGCAATCCACTTAAATCCTCGAGTTCTCATAAGGTAATTTTCTTCATAAAGTCTTCTTCGGATGTTAGAATCAAATTATATACAACAATATAAATATTTTAATAATTTGAAGAACAATATCAAAAGGAGGTATATCGCAGAAAAAAGGATCCCTCGTCATTCATCTTTGATGTAGTTCTGGTATTACATAATGAAAGAAGCAAATCATGAAAATTTTGTTGATCAGAATCAGCAACAGGTTGATGCTTTGATGAAAGTCATCATGCAACCATTCAAAGGTTATCAATATAGTTTATGTGGTGATTCTTATGGAATCAATGGTTAATCTTTCTTCAAAGCATACAACTTGCAAAATCAGCAAAAGTATCACGTTCTTGATCTATTCCAGCATTTGTGAGGTGGTCATAAACTCAAGGAAGATTTTTAAGTAAACGAAGGCAATCAAGCAAGCAAGCGTTGGGGATAGGCTTCATTTATGGTGTTTCAATGTTTTCAACTTTCAGCAAAATGTCAAACAGTCTTTTGAAGGCATAACCAGATGCAAAAAACATCAATCCATGTGACTAAGGTAACATTTTTTGTAGAAATTCTGAATTGCACTCTGGAGGCATAACTCAGATCATGAATTCCCATCAACGTATTAACTTTGAAGTAACTTTGACCTCCAAAACTTTCATTTACAGGTTTCAGCTGGTTGTAACATGAATGATAGCATACCTCGGTTAGAGTTTTAATAATTGTTTAAGAGGGAGTTGTCATTAGTGTTTCTTTGGATTGACTGTGAGTTATGTTAGGGGTCATATAGATCAAGAAGCCAACTGCAAACATATCCGCTTGACAAGTGGTCTGGCCAGGATTATGTTCTCATAGTTCTGCATAACCACGATGTTGGGTTTTTTCTCTTTTCATTTTGATATTTTAATCCAACGCTTTATCTTTCTACTTGGTTTCAAGAAGTAAGCTTGTTGTGGCATAAAACAAATTCATTACTTGCTATTCAGTATTCACCTGAGTAAATCCCAGCTATCTGATTATCTCACTCTCTTGAATGTCTGGCTTGTTAACTTACTTTATCCACAATTTTTGTTTAATATTCTTTTTTTTTAATTTTTTTTAAAAAGTACTGCTTTCTGTACAAGAAAAGAACCGCTTGCAACTGATGCAACCAAATAGGCCTGATCAAATTCGCTGAGCATATGCATATTTAGAAAAACAAAAAAACAAAAAATTGAAAACAGAAAACAGGACCCAGCAAAACTAAAATAAAAAGAAGAAATATTAGTCAAGATCAATTGTTCAACAGCCATCAAATAGAAGGCTTAATAATCAACTCTGATTTAACTATTTTTCCCTAACATTTTTCTCAACAAATCAGCAAAATAGACAGTAAGAAAAACAAACAGAATCCACTATTTATCTAGCATCACCACCAAATCAACACCAAACGGAACAGAGGTACCACGTATGGGTCAAACCATGGCTTCCACAATCCAGTCAACAATAAGACCAACAAAAAAAAAGAGCAGAAATCAGAAAAATGCAACCAGAGACAGAACCGTGAAAAGCGAAAAATCAATAGACACAAAAAGATCAAGTCCTATCTCACCCGACTGCCGGCGCCCTTGAAGCAGCATAACCTATCCATATGAAACCCTAATTCCTATGCCCCTCCCGCTAAATTCCCAACATATATTCCTCCTTCGGATGCCCTTTGACCACGAACCACGCCGCGAAATCTCAACCTTTTTTTCCGTAGAAATCGACTCCCTGTACGCAAAACCCAATAACGAAAATCGAATCCCACGTCAGATTATGCAATCAGATCAGAAGCGAACCCCCCCCCCCCCCCCCCCCAAAAAAAAAAAAAAAAAAAAGAGACATTAGGCAATTCCAGAATCAACTTACCTCAGACAAAGAGTCTGAATCAAAGATTCCTTCCGCTCTTTTAGATCAATACGACGGATATCTAAAAGCCAGAGGAGAAGCAATGAAGCCGGTTGCAAAAAAGTCTTGCGACTCCCATGGACGGAAAGAAGAGAGATAAAAGATGAGAACAGTCGTCACAGAAGACGGACTTCTCTTAATTGACTTCCCTGCGCTTCGTAGACCCCGGACTCCGAAGTGGGAACGAATTTATTGGGCGATGCCCCGGACTCAGAGTACCGTACTCCGTCCTCTGCTGACTGCGATCAACGACAAAACAAATGGTTGACTTCGGCTCCAAATGGTTGACTTCGTTAGACGACCATAGATGGCCCTTGAGGACGCGTGATTATAGCTTCTTAATTCTGTTGGCCATGGTGCTGAAAATCCTACCGAACTGATCAACCGATCCAACAGAAAATCCGATTTTATTATTAAAATTAACTTTTATATAATCCAATAAAAACTAACAAATTTATTAAATCGATCAAATCCTGAAGAGCTGATTCAATCCTAATTTTTTTTATTTTAATTTTGATAAATATAATTAAAATAATTTTTAAAAAATTTAATTTTTTACTTCTTCAAAAATAATTCATATATATAGCTTTAAAGATATTTTTTTATAATTTTAATGCTATATAAAATTTTCTTAAATAAATATATAAGTTTTAAAAATATTTTTTATAATTTAATATTTATAATTTATATTTTTATATTATTAAATTAAAATTAAATATAATATTATTCGATTTGATCAAATTAATTTATTCGATCGATTGACTCACGGCTTAAATGTCTAATCAATTTATTACTTGATCCGGTTTTTAAAAGATTACGCCTTTCTAGATGTTAATCCATCTTATTTATATACTAATTTATTTATCATATATATTTACTCATCCACTATATACGTTTATTTTAGCCACGTACATATTTATCCGTTCATTATCTTGTGCTGTGGATAGATCTCTTTTGTTTTGTATTGTAAGTCTGTTAATGAGTTTCCTCTTGAAAGAAGAGTCCACTCTCCAAAGGGCTACGCTGGATGACGGAGTTTTCTCTCAGAGTTGCCTCCATAATATCATAAACCTAGATAGGTGTGTCATCAAACCAGTTCAAAATTCAAATACCGACCAACCCAGTCTTTGAATTCCAAAAAGGATAAACTAGATTAGAGGTCCAGCCATACCTAGAGGGCGTTTCATAATGGATAATTTATTTAGATTATCGATAATTTAAATAAAATTTTTAGATAACTATGTTTGGTATATTTTGAATAGTAAAATATTTTGTAACGATAATTTGATTATCTGATAGAATGATGGTTATCATGTGGTAATCTAATAATTATTTTTTACAAAATTACCTTTTTTTTTTTTTTTCTTTTGATCGTTCTCTACTCGTCTCCCCCTTTACTTACCTCATCCTTTTCGTTTCCTCTCTATTGACTTCACCCTCTTTCATCGAATCTCTCACATCCAGCCTCCTGGATCTTCGCCATCCAGCAGCCTTACGAGGCAGACCGTGGACCCGCGAGACATCATTATCGGCTACTTCGAATATCATTTATAAATAATTTTTAAATATTATTATTTATAAAAATATTTTTAAAAAATTGATAATATATAATTTTTTTAATAAATTTAATTTAGAAGTGTTTTAAGAATTTGATGCTATATAATTGGTAATATATTTGTCATACCAAATATAGTAATTAATATTACTGTTACATTATCTGTATATGCCACAGTAATCAACATTATCTTCTATCCTATAAGTAATTTACAATATCGTTCATAATTATCAGAATTCAACTCTTTGCTACTATCATGGTATTATAACCATACTTAAGCCACAAAGCAAAGAGCAGCCTTATCCGTTTAAATTGCTCATATCTTGTTTGTGCTTCTTTTCTTTTCCTCTTCAAGAGAAAACTATTTTTATGACATATATGAGATAACTATTTTCATCAATAACTAGGATCAACAACTATCTCAATTAAGGCCTTAATAAATGCAGGTCCCTAGCATCTCCCTTGAAGCATTACGGTGTATCCCAAATATTAGTTAAAAAATTATATTATTATCAAAATCCTTATCATGGGTAATCGCTTCGACCACATCACCATGTATGTTTCATGCGCAAAAAAAAAAATGATATTGGATTTGATTTATAATTTACTAATATTTATTTTGAACAATAATGCCTACTTAATTGATAAGACTGAGCTACTTAGAGTTACATTTTATGTTCTTAAGATAATTTTTAATTTTTTCTTTTGATGAAAGCAGCACTATAATTCACTAAAAGAATTTGAAATCAATTCGGAATGAATGAAATGCAATGGTCTAATGTCCTATTTATAGATTTTAGGTGCCCTTTATAAGCAACCCTACTGTTTAATTTGAATTTCTCAAGCTCCTCGTGAGGATGCGCAAAGTAGGCCTTGGCACGTGCGGGAGTGATGCTCACCCTTAAAATCTCATTTATGGTGAGCCTAAGGAACTTAAGTATAAAAAAAGAGGTTTCCATATAAGTGAACCTTTCTTTTTGATTTTTTTGATATGGGACTAAATGTCCTCATAATTTCTTATTCACACACAAGGAGAAGGTAATGGAATTTCAAGGCCCATTAGGTATTCAAGGCTTTTTGGCCCATTACCCAACAATATTTTGCATGCACACATGTCTCTACAAAAATGAAAAAAAAAAAAAAAAAAAAGAGAGTCATCCAGGGAGACAAGAGATATCGGATTGTTGTTTTTTTTTTTTTTTTTTTTTTTTTTTTTTGTCGATGATATAATGGAGACTGCTTTGAGAGAGAAGACATAGGATTTAGTAAAAATATTTACTCAAGGTTCTTCAAGGAAAAATCTAATGGGTTGGTTAAGAAAACTAAGAACACTTTTAGTTTCTAAGAATAGCCTTGTTTTATATATTTTATATTTATAAAAAATAAAGATCATTTGTAGAAACGTATTTGATGAATATAAATAAAAATAATTTTTAAAAAAATAACTTTAAAACGAGAGAAGCTTAACTCATCTCAACTCATCTAAGCCTTTTTCTCAACTACATGGGATCGGCTACATGAATCTGCTTCTTCTACTCTGCTCTATTCAGGATTAAGTCACGTCCTATCCCTTTGCATAGTCTGATTTACTAGATTTATGTTTTAAGAGTTCTGAGCTGACTGTCAGCTATCTAACGCAACTCTCTATGTAACCTAGGCTTAGAACCAGCCTTAGCGGAGTTAAAATAAAAAATATTTTAAAATGAGAGAAAATTAAAAATATGTTAAAGATGCTTTTATTAGTTTTCATCAAAAGAACCTTTGTATCACTTTTATTTTTTTTTAACTTTTAAAAATAACTTTTTTTAGAAAAATAATAATACATATATTATTAATATAATATTAATAATTATATTATTTTTTATTTTATTATATATATGTAATTTATATATATACATTATAATTTATATATTATGATGAGGGGTAAAATTCATTGCATTATTGACTGCCCACGTCAACGATTGGGTCACGCCCAATCCCAACACCCTGCTGGCCAGTTAGCGTAACATCCAAGCGACGAAGCCAAATCATCTTTGACAAAGTTGAGTCACCCAGACAACCCAAGCTATCTTCATACCTCGGCCAACCTAGCCAGCCGTTCCTCGGTAACCCGAGCTATCTTCATACCTCGGCCAACCGAGCTGAGCCGTTCCTCGGTAACCCGAGTATCTCCATACCTCGGCCAACCGAGCCGAGCCATTCCTCGGTAACCCGAGCTATCTTCATACCTCGGCCAACCGAGCCAATTCCTTATACCTCGGGAAACAAGTTACCCCCTATTCAGGCCGAACCACGGCATTCAAAATACCTCTGTGGAATCAGGCACATAAGAATTCGATTCCACTATAACTAAATAAGATTCTAGGCAGCGAATCATGCCCAGAGGTGGCCTAGGTCTATGCGATCATTAAGCCTCAAGGCATCAACTAGATTCCCCAGTCGTCGATCTCCTAACTGACAAGATACGGACCCTACTGGCCTCATAACAAACTTGATTCAAATCCTAACATTTTCAGACCTTATCCAGAGCACGTCCGAGAAATCAGGTGATCGCCTATAAATACTACCACCCTCAAGCCTCTCAAGTACGGCAATTCTAGGCCCATTTTTTCATACACAGTTCTGACACACTCCATTGAGGCTCCCCCGGAGCTCGAAGCTCTCGAGAGAGAGCACCCACTAAAAGGGGAACTCCTCTGTGAAAGTCTTCTTCTTACATCTGCTTGCTGTGAATCTCCACTAACTTGGGCGTCGAAGGGTCCTCTGCAGAGGTAACCCCTACACCCCCCTGCGCGCGGACTGTCTTGCAGGTTCCACCTCGAAGCAGCGGGATTGATGTCCGGATCAGGAGCCAGAAGCGCACCCGAGTCGAAGAACGGATTTTCGCGGCAACAGATTGGCACTAGAGGAAGGGGTCTCAAGTCCCATAAACTTGTAATCCATGAGACCAGACTCAAGAACCAGAGGAAACATCCTCCAATGGCCAATCGGAAGAGAGCCACCTCTGAGGCTCAAGATCAGGCTGCTTCTCAAAGGCCTAATCCGATTAGTGGGGCGGCACCACCGCCACCACCATCAGCTGAAACTCCTTCGCCGCCAGCAATGGCGGTAACCCTGGACCAGTTCGCCATTCTGGTTCAGGAGGTCCAAGCATTGACCCAGTTGGTCCAAGGATTCCAGCGATTCCTGGCCCTATTGTTCCTGCTTCTCAGCCTCTCGAAGAGGCTGCTGCCCCTGCTCCGCCTGTGATCTCCTCTTCCGATCCGCCTGGAGCGGTGGATCGTGGCCGCTAGCCTGCAAAGGCGAAACCGGCGCGGCGGCAAGCTAGAGGGAAAAGCCCGCTCAGATCCAGGCGGGTCCGCTCCCTCTCCCTAATGTCTTCCCAAGATTCGACACCGCTACCACCTTCTCCTCACCCGATCCCTCACACCACTCTGGATGAAGGGATCAGACAACAGATGCAGGAGATGCAGCAGAATGGCGTCAGGAACTAGACGCCGCCAAGCAAGCTCCTCTATCTCAGTCGAAGGCGGAACAGGGCATCCCCTTCTCCAAGAGGATCATGAGGGAAGTGATTCCTCCTCATGTTAAGCTCCCCACCATTGAGCCATACACGGATCCACCGATCTCGATGATCATCTGAGCAGCTTCAGGTCCATCATGATGTTCCATGGAGCATCGGATGCGATCCTCTGTCATGCCTTCCCCTCCACTCTAAGGGGATCTGCCCAAACCTAGTTTAACAGCTTGAAACTAGTTCCATTGGTTCTTTCGATGAGCTGGGCTGTCTGCTTATCAGCCAGTTCGTCAGTAGCCATCGCCAACGAGATCGATTCCCTCTCCGAGGTCAAGCAGAGAGAGGGGGAATCGCTGAAGAGTTATCTCGGCCGTTCAATACGGCCCTCCTAGAAGTCGACCACCTCAACCACGAGGTGGCCATGTTCGCCTTGACCGGAGGAGTGTCCAAGGAGGGAGACTTCTACCTAGCTCTGGAGGTCAACTACCTGAAGAGCCTGTCAGATATGATGTCCCTAGCGGACAAGTATGCCAGATGAAAGAATCGAGGAGATCAGCCCGGGCCGAGCAGACGAAGAAGGAAGAGGCAAAGGGTTTGGATAGGTAGCGAGCCCACCGCTGCGCTAGCCTGCCTCACCTCCACAGAGCTCCTCGCCACCGCCTCGAGACCGAACTCGGAGTCCGACCTGAGGGTTCGACCGCTATACTCCCCTCATCGCGCCAAGAGCTCAGATCCTGATGGAGATCGAGCATCAACTTTCTCGGCCCCCTCCTCTTCGGGGCAACGGAGCCTGAAGGGACCCAACCAAGTACTGCCGCTTCCACCGGGACTACGGGCACGATACCGAGGACTGTTGGCAGCTCAAGAACGAGATCGAACAGCTAATCCGGTGAGGTAGACTGAACCGGTTCAAGAGCCCCCCCGAACCGAATAATGAAGGGAATCGTCAACCAGAACCTCGCCAACTCCCGCCACCAAATCCTCCCATTATCGGCAATATCAATGAGATAACGGAGGCTGGATCCCCATCTTCTTGGCTAGGCAAGGAGGAGGACCCGCCGAGGAAAGCTCGAGTTGTTGAGTTCACCTTCTCTGATGAAGATCTTGGGGAGGTATAGTGCCCCCATGATGATGCTCTGGTTGTGCCTTCAAATGTAAACAATTATGATGTACACCGTATTTTGGTTGATAGTGAAAGCCCTGTTAATGTTTTGTATTTCGATGCCTTTGTGAGGTTAAAATTCCGGGTAGAAAGCCTCGACCGGTTGGGTCTACTCTAGTGGGCTTCACAGGTGATTCCATAACCCCTGAATGAGTCATCGCTCTGCCAATCCGAGCCGGCACCTGGCCCCGCATGGTTACCGTGTTCATGGATTTCCTTGTGACCTCAGATCCCCCTATAGCGCCACCCTCGGCAGATCGGGGCTAGTCTCTCTCAAAGCCATGCTTTCCATCCCCCACCTCGCCATGAAATTCCCCGCTAATAGGGGGTAGGGGTGGTTCGAGGGAGTCAGATTATAGCTCGGCATTACTTCATTGCTGACCTCCAGTCCAGAAAGTCTGAGGTAGACGGGCTGGATGCTCGGAAGATCTCACCGAGCAATGAGGAGAGTCGGTTGAAGAACTGGAGGAGGTACCATGTGACGAAGCTCAGCCCGACCGAGCTATTAAGGTCAGATCGCAGCTAGGAGAAAAGCTTCGGCAAGGATTAATTGAGTTTCTTAGGAGGAATGCTAGCGTCTTCGCCTGGCCCGCATTGTACATGCCCGAAATCAGCCCAGATGTCCTGGTTCATCACCTCAGCATAGACGAAACATTTCGGCCGGTCAAACAAAAGAAGAAAAGCTTCGCCCCCGAGCGCCAAAAAGCCATTGGAGATCGAGAGGTGGATAAGCTCATCAAAGCCAAGTTTATCCCGAAGGTTACAACCAAATCCGGATGGCTGCCTACTAACAAAGAATAGTTCGTTATCACTCCACCAGAGTCAAAGAAAGATTTTCCTCCCCGGCGATCTGGTGCTTCATATGGCATCTGTCTCCAAACCGCTGGAACAAGGAAAGCTACCTCCAAACTAAGAAGGCCCTCATCAAATTGCGGAAGTAATCAGACCCAGCTCTATAAGCTCCAAGATCTAAATGGGAAACCTATTCCCCGGACATGGAACTCAGATGATCTCCATGTCTATCATCGGTAAGAGCACACCCTCCCCAAACTTACTCTGTATGCTGAATTAAAGATTTGCAAAGCTTCTATCTTTATTGCTTTCTTTGGTAGCTACAATAAGAAGCAGGTTTACAAATCCTCGGTAAAATATAATTTTATAATCCTCGACTGGGCCGAGCGATCTTACCTTGGCAGCGCCAAGTAAAATATAATCTTTATAATCCTCGGCTGGGCCGAGCGATCTCCGTACCTTGGCAGCGCCAAGTAAAATATAATCTTTATAATCCTCGGCTGGGCCGAGCGATCTCCGTACCTTGGCAGTGCCAAGTAAAATATAATCTTTAAATCCTCGGATAGGCCGAGCGATCTCCGTACCTTGGCAGCGCCAAGTAAAATATAATCTTTATAATCCTCGGCTGGGCTGAACGATCTACGTTCCTTGGTAGCACCAAGTAAAATATAATCTTGAAGGCTAGGCAACACCGAGTGATATATTATCTGAAGGCTCGGCAACACCGAGTGATATATTATTCGAAGCCTCGGCAACACCGAGTAATATATATTCGAAGCTCGGCAACACCGAGTGATATATATTCGAAGCCTCGGCAACACCGAGTGATATATTATTCGAAGCCTCGGCAACACCGAGTGATATATTATTCGAAGCTCAAACACCAAGTGATATATTATTCGAAGCTCGGCAACACCGAGTGATATATTATCTGAAGGCTCGGCAACACCGAGTGATATATTATTTGAAGGCTCGACAACACCGAGTGATATATTATTCGAAGTCTCAGCAACACCGAGTGATATATTATTTGAAGGCTCGGCAATACCGAGTGATATATTATTCAAAGCCTCGACGACACCGAGTGATATATTATCTGAAGGCTCGGCAACACCGAGTGATATATTATTCGAAGCCTCGGCGACACCGAGTGATATATTATCTGAAGGCTCAGCAACACCGAGTGATATACTATCTGGAGGCTCGGCAATACTGAGTGATATATTATTTGAAGGCTCGGCAACACCGAGTTATATCTTTTTAAAGGCTCGGCAAAACTGAGTGATATAGCTCCAAAGCCTCGGCCTATCCGGGTGATTTCTCGAATACTCCAACACGACTGAGACGTCCTATTATGCTTCGGCAGAGGTTGGTAACCTTTCTTCGCTCACCAGCAAGATTGCACAAGTTATTTCTTTTCACAGAAATACACACTTCATCCCTCAAATAGGGCCATGCGTACTACATGAACTCACGCGGCTGCCTAGGCCTTTCTCTGACCCAAAACATAGATAAATACCTCCTCCACAGAGGACTGAGCGACATGTTCACAAAATACAGTGATAGAAATGCTGTTGAACTTATAGATTATGCTACGAATCAAAAGCATAAAATGAGAGCGACAACTCTCAACACAATCGCATCAGAAAAAGAAACAGATGTCACAAGAAGAAAGAGTAAAAACTTTCTTTATTCATGAAAAAATTACAACCTCTTGAGAGGCATTACAAGTGCATCATAGCACAGGAAATACAAATGAAGTAAAAGCTCGGCTGAGCAGCTTCGGTCAATGACGATGTCTTTACATCCGACCCCAGAAATCAGAGAAACCAGACAGCTCTGCTGAACCACTGGTTAATGCCGAAGAGCAAAGTGGGCCATCCATGGATCCCTCGGCCGAACACATTGAGGGATCATGACCAGGTCAAGGACCCGTGGATGCTTATGTCAATGAAGCATCCCCCCAAGTGGGATGCTGGTCTGCTAGCCACTGTCCGATCGTAAAAGGCATAGAACCAGCAGACCGACACATCCCTCCTCCCTTTTTCACATGAAAAAAGATTCCTCAGTCAGATGAACTAAGGAATTCAAGCTGAGGGAGGAGGCGAAGTTCATGCAAACCATGGGGGATGCGTATGCCTTGCATTTCCAGTGGTCCCCATGGCATGTGACAAAGGACACACAGGAAGCGTATACGTGCGCTCCCCATATGACCTCTGCGGGCTTCCCGTGCGCTCTCCATATGACCTCCGAGAATTCCTTCCTTGAGGACTGCTTGTTCTTCAGCAGCTTCTCCATCACCCCAGCTGTATGGGACGAACCAACCTTCAAAAAGAAGGCTCGGACTCTCCACTCTCAACTTTAATGAAACAGACGCCATGGAAACTCTCACAACTCACAGAAAAGAAGGTCTTGGGAGATAGCCTAACACAGCCCGCTCCTCCCATTTTATAGGTAAACGGACTGGGAGCAGCTATTAAAGCAGAAAGCCTCGGGATTCAAAACACTCTGGCCACGCTGCCACGTGGCATTTTAGGATGAAAAGAGAACTTTTCAAAGCGCGCTGAGCGCATTTCCCAGGCCATGACGCACGACAAAAGATTTCCCTCTGATCTCGAATCAAGAGCCTTAAATGCAGAAATCATCTGCCGGTCCTTGAGATACGAGCATATCTGGGAAATCGCCTTGTGAAAACGATGCCCTCCAATGGGGATCGAATGCTTATCTTGTACGTTAAAAAGACCCGTGTTGGAAAAGGCCAACGGGATAAATGCCCTATGCAAAAAACAAAGCGTCCTTCGGCGAATCACAAATCTACCTTGTCAACTCGGCAGAGAATGAAATGATTTCTCATAGACTGGACAATCCGCCAAATCCCGGCTGAGGTACTTGCACAGTTTTTGGTCATATCACGCCGAACCTTCTTCATATCTCGGCCAAATAAGCCGATTTCTTGTTTCGGATTGACAGAACTATCTACCTAACCTTGGCCTTGACCGAGACATTTCCTTTAAGCTCAAACCAAGCCCGCTTATGCATCGGTGAGGCAAATCGGCTCAGCTTTGAATAAGCGAGACATTCAGTTCAAAAGGAACAAACCGACCCGAAGGCAAAAGCTACACATGATCCCCTCGCTGTCAGCTTCTAACACGAAACGACCGTTCAAGCAACAGGTGATTTAAAACAATAAGGCCAAACAAATGGGAACAAAAGATTCATTCATTAAAGTTTTGGCTAAGATACATGTATGAAAGGAGAAAAATACATATGCAGCCCTTAAGGGTCAGGGTTTGGGTCGGTCCCAGGAACCTCCTCGGTAACATCCAGAAGAGCTTGACTTGCTTCACCCACTTCGAATAATGCTGGTTCCTCGGCAGCGAATTGAGGGCGTTCTTCAGAGCCACAGCCTCATTAGAGCCCAGAATAGCCTCAAGATCGACATCCGAGATGTCCTTGTATTCCTCTTCTTCAGCCCTCGGGGTACAAGCATCGAAATGTTCGGTGTCCAAAAAAGACAAATCCCATTCGGGATGTGCCCGAGAGATCCTCGCTCGAGTCTCCTCCTCTCCAAACTGAAATGCATCGGCACATGCCCCCTACGTTTTTTGGAGAATTGCGCAGAATTTTTGTACTCCTCCACAGCCGAAGTAAGCTGATTTTGAAGTTCGAGGTTCATTCGGTGACTCGCGGATAACTCTGCCCTGAAAGCTTTTAACTGCTCCTGCGCCTCAAGCTCAATCCTCTCCATCTGCAAAACGTCAAGGCGTTTGAACCCGCGAGCAACAGAAAAGCACCAAAAGAAAATAAATAGGAAGACATTATACCTCTTCCTCCTGCCGGGCCATTTTATTGCTCAGTTCCTGAACCTCCTCCAAGGCCTTCAGCTTGGCCGATCTATTTTGTTGCAGACCCTCCTGAGGTCATTAATCTGGGACTGCTTGTCCCCAATTTCCTGCTAAGATTGATCAAGATCGTCGGTGAGCCAAGCAATCTGCTCACTCTACCACTTCAGCCGATTCTCCATATCGGCAAGTTGATCCCGCTGCCACCGGCATCTACGCTCCTCCTCCTCCAATTTCTACCCCAACTGTTCTTCTCCTCAGCATGACTAGCCCTCAGTTGGCCCCACCTCTTGTTGAAATGCTGCTCCATAGCATTGATTTTGTCGTTGTATTTAGCCTTGATCTGAGATAATTCCAGGCATGCCTTATCCGATTGTTCGCGGAAACCATGGAGCTCTTTGACATGAACCTCTAATCGAGAGGCCCTTTCGGATGCAAGTCGATAAGACTCGCTCATCCTTTCAAGATCCGCCTTCGAGCACCAAGGCCCTGGAAAGTTGGCTGGTTGAATCCACCCTCGCCCGAAGGGCGGCTGCTTCCTTCCTGGTCTGAGCGCAGGCCCCAGTGGCCAAATTCAAGCGCCAAGTCAGCGCCCTTATTACCAAAGCATTCTGCGAGAAAAACACCAGTAAGAAATCATGACCCGACCGACTAATCAGGAACTACAACCTCGGTACAGCAACTTACCCGAGAGACGTAATTTGAAGCCATAGTCATAAGGGTAGCGTTATTGATTTCAGGCAGAAGGAAAACATCCTTCGGCACCCCAAGCCAACCAAAAGATGCATCCATGATATCCTCGGCGGTAGGCTCACCCGTCGAGGAACTTCCCCCCGCGCAAAACGGATTTCATCAAGGCAGTGAGCATGTCATCCACCTTCGGGCTGTGGATAAAGGAGCCCATTCCTGAAGAACTAGCCTGAGAAACTTTAGCCCGAGAAACCATTTGCTCGACCTCCTCTGCCAGGACTCTAACCTGCGAGTCCTCGAATGCTTAGCCCCGACCGAAGGACCCTCGACCCGAGCATCCCCTTCGTTCAATGATTCTTCTTCTTCTACTACTGATGCGTCGACCTCCTCCGTAGCATCCCCGAAAACCACGAGAGAGGGATCCTCAGCAGGAGGAACCACGACCTCGCCAGCCTTTCAATGGGCGGATCCACTTGAGCTTCGGCAGCCGTCGCTTTCTCTCATGACCCCTCCATCTGAGCAGAGGTCCCTTCCATACGTAGTGGACTCCCAACCATCGGTAGTTGAAGACATCTGGCAAAGGATAGCTGGACGTACTGGTGACATCTCCTCGGCGTCGTCTGATACGACCACTATCTGAAGAGGGGGAATCTCGACGGCTCTCTCCGAACTTCTCCCAATGGCTTCCTCTGCTATCTCGCCTCCCTCTGCTAGGGAGGGCTTGTCGGCCACAGCTAGTGTCCCTTCTTCCTCCCTCTCTAAAGTGGAGGAGCAGCGACCGACCTCGTCTTTCCTAAGCTCCCTTGAGCGAGACCCGGAAGGACGAGCCCTCTTTTCGGACCTATGCTTGTCCCCAGAGCCAGAGCTCCTATGGTGCTTGCCCAGCTCCCTCATTATTCGGCCCGTAAACGTGGACCTCTCGGCTGAAAACACAATAGATGTTCAATTAAACAATGGCAAGATCACATAAACATATTGAACAAAGACTCACCCTGAGGGTCAATAGGGCTAAGCCCGCAGCGAAAAGGGCATCCTCTGCTAACAAGGTGTTGGCAGAAACCTCCGGACCATAGCGAAGGGTAGCCAGATCCCTTCTCTCCTGCTCGTTCAACTCCATGCACACCTCCGGATCCTTTACATAACTGGCCCATCCCTTCGAAAATCCGAGCCGATGTTTCCAGCGGCAATGAAAAATCGGGACTTTCACCCCTTTATTGAAGAAGGGTTGTCCGAAATCATCTTAAAAGACTTCGGGGGCCAATATAGAGCCACTCAGAGCTCCTCCCAGAAACCAAATTATAGCAAACTCGAAATAAGGGAAGGGTCGCAGTCGCCCCAATGCGACTGCACATCGAGATGAACCCGATGAGATTGCGCCACCTATTCGGAGCCACCATCGTTGGGCATATGTTGTAAAACATCATCACCTCCTGTATCAATGGGTGAAGAGGGAATCGGGACCTGCTCTCAAGCTCTCCTCGTAGAAGAAAACTCCCCGGCTCAGCTCGGTTAAAACCCAGGTCTCGATCCTCGGCGCCCATAAGGCTACGTCCCCAGGAACTCTGTAAAGTCGGCGGATTCTACCCAAATCCTCTAGGGTGATCTTAGAAGCAACAGACCACTCATATTGGCTAAATGGGGGATAAGACATAGGCAAGCAAGGGCTCAGAGATGGAGTAGAAAATCTCTATGAAACGGATGAAGGAGCGTTGTAGAAGAAGCGCCGCCACAGCCCTCTTTAAATAAGCATTTCAAAAAGAAAGCCCTAGATGCCAGAAATCCCGATACGGGTGCTAGAAATAAAGGAACCCCGCCACATGGAGCTTCCGCTATCACAACTGTTGGAAACGAGGCGTTTCCTCCTCGAGCTGCGGCAAAAAATGATGACGAAACAGTGGCCCGTCGTTCACAAGGTTATCATTGTCTGCCTTTTTGAATCCCCCAAATAAGATTGCTTCAGAATTCTACTCCCTATATCCGAACTTACACTTCAGACTAGGGAGTGGGGGGCATGTGATGAGGGGTAAAATTATCATTGCATTATCGACTGCCCACGTCAACGATTGGGTCACGCCCAATCCCAATACCCTGCTGGCCAGTTAGCGTAACATCCGAGCGATGAAGCCAAATCACCTTTGACAAAGTTGAGTCACCCCGACAACCCAAGCTATCTTCATACCTCAGCAACCGAGCCGAGCCGTTCCTCGGTAACCCGAGTTATCTTCATACCTCGGCAACCGAGCCGATTCCCTCTATACCTCAGGAAACAAGTTACCCCCTATTCAAGCCGAACCACGGCATTCAAAATACCTCTACGGAATTCGGCGCATAAGAATTCGAATCCACTATAACTGAATAAGATTCCAGGCAGTGAATCATGCCCAGAGGTGGCCTAGGTCTATGCGATCATTAAGCCTCAAGGCATCAACCAACTTCCCCAGCCGTCGATCTCCTAACTGATAAGATACGGACCCTACCGACCTCATAACAAACTTGATTCGAATCCTAACAGTTTTCAGACCTCATCCAGAGCACGTCCGAGGAATCAGGTGATCGCCTATAAATACCACCACCCTCAAGCCTCTTAGGTACGGCAATTCTAGGTCCATTTTTTCATACACAGTTCTGACACATTCCATTGAGGCTCCCCCGGAGCTCGGAGCTCTCGAGAGGGAGCACCCGCCAAAAGGGAAACTCCTCTGTGAGAGTCTTCTCATCATATCTGCTTGCTGTAAATCTACTGACTTGGGCGTTGGAGGGTCCTCGTAGAGGGCAACCCCCACAGCACCCCTGCGCACGGACTGTCTTGTAGGTTTCACCTCGAAGCAGCGGGATTGACATCCGGATCAGGAGCCAGAAGCACACCCGAGTTAAGAACAAATTTCCGCAACAACATATATATTATATTATATATAATATAACAATAGTTTATTATAAGATTGTAATATTATAATATATGATAATATAATATATATATTATATTATTAATAAAATTATTAATCTTATATTGTAATATGTAATTTATATATAATATATTAGAGGTATTATAATATATTATATATATATAATCTATATTATTGCCGCTAAATCACTGTTGAGGTACATCGGGTGAGGTGCTTCGTGGTCCTTTGGAGGAGTGATAGGATCTCTCCATCGGCCGAGAACTGCAAGAAAAGTCTCAGACCGATGGTTCCGGTGGAACCCTCCAACGCTTAAGTCAGTGACGTGAGGAACATGAATCACTTCTTAGTCAAGTTTTTTTAGAGAGCGAGAGAGTCCTCCCCCTCATCGGAGGTCGACCTTTATATACCTGTTCGGGTCCCTCTTACCCTTCCGCAATTACATTCAGATCTTATCTTCGGTTAAGATCAACTTTGATGGTTGGCGCCGATTGTTAGACACGTTCCGCGGATATCGGTGGGTGCGTAGTATATGTAGCTGCCCATGATCCTGGCGAAAGGTGGGCGAGTGGGCTGCATGGCGGTTTAAACCCGTTCAGCATTAAAATCTAGCTTCAAGGCTGAAATTATGTTAAGGGCTTAGGCCAGACCCAAAGTCTGAGCCGAGACCGAGGCTGAGAGCCGATGCCGGGACCGAGGCCGAGGCCGGGAGCCGATGCCAGGGCCAAGCCGAGGCGGGAGCCAATGTGGGGCCGAGTCCGAGGTCGAGAGCTGATGCCGGGGCCGAGGCCGAGGCCCGGAGCCGATGTCGGGGCCGAAGCCGAGGTCGGGAGCCGATGCCGGGGCTAAGGTCAGGCTGAGAGCCGATGTCGGGGCCAAAGCCGAGGCTAGGAACAGGTCGAGCCTTGGGCTGGGAACGAGACCGAAGCCGAGGCCAGACTAAGGCTAAGGCCAAAGCCGGGAATCAATGCTAGGAGCCGGTTGAAATTATTATCCTCTCGAAGGCTGTGTATGTTGTTACCATGCCGCAATGGGGTGTGATTAGCCACATCAGATGCCCCCCGCCCCTGAGATGGAAGGGGGCATACTTACCAGTGAAAGGGGTGTTAGTATCCGCAGTACCTCCTAGCGGCCGATCCTGGTGTCATTTACCCTTTAGGGTTGCTGGGATTGGGCAGGATTTTCCTCGGGCGTGGAACCATGGAAAGGCGGGTGCCATCATTATGGTGAGGTCACCGCTGTTCCTTCATAGGCGGTGTCTCTCGCGTTCTGCGCACCGGGTGGGTGCCGAAGTGATTTCCAATAACAAGCAACACGTGGCCGATTCAGAGGCAGGCGGGATGATTTGAAACGCAGGTATAAAAGAGAGTCACCCTAGGTTCGAGCCGCTTCCACTGCTTTCGTCTCCCCTACCCTGATCGTTCGAGCTGTTCATCTTCCACCACCCGAGACCTCATTGCTGACCTTCGACCTTCAATCTCAGGTTAGTTCTGTTTCCATGGCCTCCTCATCTCTTTCGTGTTCGATTTTCGATTCTGGGGCTACTCTCCTAACCCTCCACAACCTTCTCCTTCTTCCCCACTTAGTTGGTCTTCCTCTGTGGGGGGCGCTCCCTCGGAGGAGCAGCGGCCTGCGGGGCGACATCCTACCAGAAATCGCCCCGCCGCCGAATGGGCTCGTGCTCAGTGCCATCTGGCCACCACCGGCCCTTCTTCCCTTGCATGGCAGTCCCCCGAAAGGACTGCTTCCGTCATGACTGCCCAAGAGATAATTAATCTCAGGGCTCAATACTAAATCCCCACTAACCTTCATCTCTACCGGCCTTTACCCGAGGATAGAGTAACCTCTTCTTATCCGGGCCGGATTGCCCTTTATGAACATTATTTCAAGGCTGGCCTCTGCATTCCCATTCACCCCTTATATTAAACATACCAGATTGGTATCTTTAACTTTGGCACAGCTGGTCCCAAATTCTATCCGAACCCTAGTTGGTTTCTTAGTATTATGTACTTTCATGGGATTGAGGCTAGAATTTCACTCTTTCGGTGCTTCTACACCCTTAAAAAATAATCGGGGTGGTGGTCCTTTGCTCCTAGACCTTCTAGATCCTTAAATTATACCTTCCTTCCTCAATCAAAGGTTGGAAAGATATGTTTTTTTTGCCCAAATTGAGGGGGTGAGGGCCGAATGGGGGGTTCCCAACACCGAACCAAACAAGAACCCATCGGTACTTCCGAAGGACCAAGAGGCGTTCGAGCAGTTGATTACTGCCGACGTCCTCCGATGCAACCAATTGCTATCCGAAGGGAATCTTTGGTTAGCAAGCCTTATTCCTGGTGATGGTGAGCAGCATAACTTTTTATCCCTCTTTACTTTCCTCCCTTTTCCTCTTTTGATCGAAGTTCATTGATTCGCAGGTATGGCACCATCACTTCAAATAATAAGAAAGGCCACTACAAAGAAAAGAAAGGCCATAGTGGATGAGGCCCCTTGTCGACCCCGTCGAAAGAGGGGCCACCATCAAACTTAAGAGAACCAAGGCCGGAGAGGCCTCAGGAAAGAACGAGGTGGAAAGGGCCGAAGCCAGAGAGGCCTTAGGAAGGGATGAGGTGGAAAGAGCCGAGGCTGGAGAGGCATCAGGAAGGAACGAGGTGAAGGAACGACCTCGCTCGCCTTCACCAGCACCGCCCCCATCTCCCATTGATCTTACCGGGACTTCCCGAGGCAAGAAACCGAAGCATCGCCGCTGCCGTCCGCTATTCCGGAGGCGGAGCCAACCATTCTGACCGTTGGGCTGATTCCTGAGGTCGCCCTGTCCGATGAAGGGATGGGGGCAGAATCTTTGCGGGCTGAGGCGCCAGAAGCATCGGTGGCATCCGACCTAGTGCCGATGGCCACCGAGGCCACAGAGGAGGACGAGGCTGATGCCCTCCTTCCAGTCGATCCTTCTGCATCATAGCCACTGGGCCGAAAGGATGATGGCCCAGGCTTCCGTACCAGAGATCCACAGTTTCCTTCAAAATCAAAAGACCTCTACATTTTTCGGGAGGCGTCTATAGCCCACTTCTGGTAAGTACTCTCCTAATGCTAATTTTAGAACCATAGTTTCCTCCTTTGACTCAAATGATCTTCGTACATGCGCTAAATTCTTTGACCGCCATCAGGGGCCTTTTGTCTCAGGCCGAAGCCACCATCACCAGTCGTGGGAAGAAGAAACCAGGCCCGAGCCAGGGCCGACAAGGTGAAGCCGCTCTGGTGGTTGCTCAAGCTTAAGTGGCCCGGGCAAAGGGCCAAGCCGAGGCCGAGGCTGCCCGATTCAGGAACTTGGCCCGGGCTGAAAAGGCTAGGAGGCGCTGGAAGTGGCCCAGCGTCAAGTGGCCAACGAGCTTGATAATGCTCAGGTGGCAGAGGAAAAGCAGAGGGTGGCCGAAGAGAAGCAAAAAGCCGCTGAGGCGGAGATTTACTTGCTGAAGCACCGGCTGCACTCTGCCACCATCGAAATAGGAGTGACCAAGGAGCGGGCCGAGAATGCCAAGGAAATCGCTCACCGAGCTGATGCTGAGATAACCCATCTGAGGGCGGCGGTACTGAGGCCGAGAAGAAGGCCGCCGAGGCCGAGAAGAAGACCACCGAGGCCGAGAAGAGGGCCGCCGAAGCCATAGAGGATTTTAGGAAGTCCGATGCCTTTGACAAGGAGTGGCCGAGACAATGGCATTTCCATATGATGGTGGCTTCCAGGATTGCAAGGAGAAAATACGAAGGCTCTACAGCCTCGAAGGGATTGAAGAGCTGGAGCCGGATGAGGTTCCCGAGATGATGGTCCAGCTCCGGCCAACCATAGTTTCTTTTCTTTTTCTTTTACCTCCAACCGTACCAAGTCCGACTTGATCGGCAATTTTGTAACTTCACCATCAATGAAAATTCTTCGTTCAGTTCTTAATTTGATTTGCATCGTAGCCAGTTTAGTGAATAGGATGATATGAATAAGCCGGTGTGAGTCAATTACATAATAGCCGTGGTCAAGGCCGTAGGCAAGCATAGCTAATAATCCGCTAAGTACATGACCTTATGGCCTTGGCAGATGACCCCATGCGTCGGCCGATACAAAGGCTGGAAGCACCGGAGTGTAGCCGACGCGAGGTCGATTAAGGGGCGGACAAGGTATCCATAGACTACCGTCACGAGACCGAGCGAAGCGCTACACTGCTAGGCCGATGTGATGACACGGGATTGAGCTGTATTGGTAAAGAACCAAACTTCGAATACCAACGTAGAGTCGACTTGTGTGCTGATGCAGTCAAGCCAGAGTGCCAACACGGAGTCGGGCCCAAGTGTTGATGTGGAGTCGGCATCAGGTGCCGCATGGTCAGGCTCCAAGTGCCGATGCGGAGTCGGGCTTTGGGTGCCAACGCGGAGTTGGGCTTCGATGCCAATGGGTCGAGCATCGGATGCCGGCGCGGAGTCGGGCTCCGGATGCTCCGGATGCCAACCCGACTGACATGGAGTCGGGCTTCGGATGCCGACGAAGTCGGGCTTTGGGTGCCGACGCGGAGTCGGGCTCTGATGCCGGCGCGAAGTCGGGCATCGGGTGCGGCGCGGAGTCGGCTTCGGTGCCAGCGGTCGGGCTTCGGTGCCAACGGAGTCGGCTTCAGGTGTGAAGCAGGATCACTCAAAGACACAGGTTAGTGAGAATAAATATTACTCTAGTAGCAGACATGCTCAAATTAGGAACATTAATAAGCTATTGATAGTACCGATGTAAGTTGTCTGCATTCCAAGTGCGGGGGAGGGGCTTCCCATCCAGCCCCTCATTTTATATTTTCCATGGTGGAGTACCTCCGTGACTCGATAGGGTCCTTCCCATTTCGGTGCTAGCTTGACTCTCTCAGTCGGCTTTGAAACTTTGGCTCGTCGGAGGACTAGGTCTCCTGGCAAGAATGTCTTGGGGGATGCAAGCATTGTAATACTTGGCCGTTCGCTGTCGATAAGCTGCCATCGGAGTTTCTTGGTCTCGTAACTCTTCCACTATGTTGAGGTTGGCCCGCAACTGATTTGGGTTGTCCCCTCGCTGTACAACTCCGTACAGGGGCTTGGGGCACCTATCTCCACAGGAATAACAGCTTCGAACCCAAAGACTAAGATGAAGGGAGTCTCTCCGATGAGGCTCGCGGCGTTGTGTGGTAAGCCCACAGTACATTGGGGAGCTCCTCCACCCACCGTCCTTTGCAGTCATCTAGCTGGCTCTAAGTCCTTGAAGAATAACGGTTGGTTACCTCAGCCGCGCCATTGGTCTGGGGATGTCCCACGGAGGTGAACCGCTGATGGATACCTAGCTCGGCGCAGAACTCTCGGAAGGCCATGTTGTCAAACTGCGGCCGTTGTCAGTGACGAGAGTGTGTGGTAGTCCGAATCGGCACACTATAGATTTCAGAAAAAGGATCTCACCTTGCCCTCAGTGATCTTGGCGAGTGCTTCGGCCTCGATCCACTTGGTAAAATGGTCGATGGCTACCAGTAGGAATTTGCATTGACCGAAGGCTGGAGAGAATGGTCCCAAGATGTCCATGCCCCACTAGGTGAAGAGCCAAGGTACCGCCAGGAGGGTCAGCTGGGACGTCGGTTGCCGCTGAATGTTGGTATGACGTTGACAACTATTGCATTTCTTGACGAGCTCGGACGCATCCTCCCTCATTATCAGCCAGTAGTATTCTTGCCGGAGGGCTTTGTATGCCAGGGCTCTGCCCCCCAGGTGACTTCCGCATATGCCCTCATGGATTTCCCGCAAGATATAGTCTGCTTCCACGGGGCCAACGCATCTAAAGACCGGGTATGAGAACGACCTTCGGTAAAGCTTTCCGTCCATCATTAGAAACTTTGGGGCCCGCCGCTTGAGTAGCTTGGCCTCAGTCGGGTTTTCAGGGAGGGCACCATCGGTAAGATACCGAATATAAGCATCCATCCAAGAGGGCTCCTGCTCGACTGGCAGAGCTTCTTCTATTGCTTCGATGCTTGGGGCTTCCAGATGCTTATGTAAGCTTTTCCCAAAGTCCCATCGGCTGAGGTGGCTAGTCGGGACAGGGCGTCAGCTCTAGCGTTCTCCCCCCGAGGAATGTAGCTGACGTTGAAATAGGCTAAGGGAGAGGCTTGTGACTGCACCATACTTAAGTAACGGGACATAGTAGGATCCCGCACCTCGTACTCCCCTCTGATTTGGCCGGTGACTAGCTGGAGTCAGTGAATACTCTAAGGCGTTTCACCCCGAGCTCCCGGACCAATCTTATTCCAAACAGTAGGGCTTCATACTCCGCCTGATTGTTGGTGGCTGGGAAGAAAAAAGAGGGCGTACTCGGTTACAACTCCATCCGGACTAGCCAGGATGAGGCCCGCTCCGCTTCCTTGGAAATTGATGCTCCATCCATATGAAGGATGCAGTCATCTCCCCTTTCGGTTCCAAGACCCAAGGGGTTTGCATGGGACTCTTCCGGCTGCTCCTCAGCCCAGGTGCACTCGACCAAGAAATCTGCCAAGACTTGAGATTTCATGGCTGACCTAGGACGGAATGATAGGTCGAATTCTTCCAGCTTGAGTGCCCACTTCGCCAACCAGCCAGAGGTGTCAGGACGAGAGAGGATCGCCTTAAGTGGTTGGTCTATGACTACCATGATCGGATGAGCTTGAAAATAAGGTCGAAGGCGCTGGGCAGAAACAATCAATGCGAAGATAATCTTCTCGACTCTCGAATATCTGGTCTCCGCATTGTTAAGCACCTTGCTGGTATAATACACCGGCTTTTGCATCCCATCGGCGTCCATGCGAACCAGCACAGAGCTGATAGCTTCAGGAGAGGCCGCGAGGTACAGAAGAAGTTCTTCCCTACTCCTTGGCTTGGACAGCAGCGGCGAGGTGGATAGAAACTTTTTCAATCCCTCGAAGGCCTCCTGACACTCCCTCGTCCATTCGAAGCCGTTGACTTTGTGCAGTGCCTTAAAGAAAGGCAAACATCTCTCTGCGGACTTGGACAGAAAACGGCTCAAGGCCGCTACCCTTCCAGTCAGGCGTTGGACTTCCTTTTTGTTAACTGGAGACCTCATGTCTAAAATGCTCGGATCTTATCAGGGTTTGCTTCAATCTCATGTTGCGTCACCATGAAACCCAAGAACTTGCCTGCTGTCACCCGAAGGTACACTTATGGGGGTTCAGTCTCATTTGATACCGACGGAGGTTGCCAAAGGTTTCTGTCAGGTCGGCAATATGATCAATGGTATGGGTGCTTTTGGTCAGCATGTCGTCTACGTATACCTCCATGTTGCGTCCAATCTGGTCTTCAAGATCTTGTTCATCAGCCTCTGGTAGGTGGCTCCAGCATTCTTCAGTCCAAATGGCATCACCTTATAACAGTATATTCCCTTCTCTATTATAAATAAAGTAGCTTCCTCGTCGGCTGGTCCATTTTGATTTGATTGTACCCCGAGAAGGCATCCATGAAGCTCAAGGTTTCATGTCCGGATGTAGCGTCCATCAACTGATCAATCCAGGCAACGGGAAGCTATCCTTAGGGCACACTTTGTTGAGGTAAGTGAAGTCCACGCACATCCTCCAGCTTCTGTTAGCCTTACGGACCATCACGACATTGGCTAGCCAATCGGGGTAATGGACTTCTCGAACGTGGCCCGTCGCTTCCAGTTTGCGAATCTCCCCGTCTATGGCCTGCTATCGGTCTGGGGCGAAGCTTCTCTTCTTCTTCCGGACGGGTTGGCATCTTGGTTTGATGTTGAGTTTGTGAGTGATTACCTTCTCAGGGATGCCTGGCATGTCGGAGGATGACCACGCAAAGATGTCAGAGTTCGCGCGTAAGAAGGCAAGGAGTTGATCACGTGCTTCCTCTGGAAGTAAGGCCCCAAGCTGGATGGTTCTCGTCGGGTCCTCTCCCAATAGGAAGGATAGTAGATGCTCAGCCGGCTCCCCCCTTTTTTCTAAGTCCTGGGGGTCGAACGGCTCGGGCGCAGTGACTGGCTTCAACTCTTGCGAAATGGGGACCAAGTGATAGCATAGCGATAACGGGCTCGTTCTTCCCTCATCTCCCCGACTCCTTCATCAGTAGGGAACTTTACAAGTAACCTTTTAGTAGAGATAACAATATCCAACAAGTTTAAACCAGGCCTCCCCAGGATAGCATTATAAGCCAGCGGGATCTGGACCACCAGAAAATTTATGGCAACCGTGCTCTGACACGGCGGAGTTTCGGCTGTGACAGGGAGACTGATCTCTCCTTCAACGCTCACAGAATCCCCGATAAAACCCATCAAGGGAGTGGTGATGGGTCAAAGAGAAGAGTTAGACAGGTTCATCCGAACAAAGGCTTCGTAGCTCAAAACGTCAACGGAACTTCCACTGTCTACTAAAATTCTCTTTACATGGTGTTTGGCTATTGTCATAGACACGATGACACTATCGTCATGTTTGTTAACTACCCCGTCTAAGTCTTTTCTAAAGAAAGGAATTACAGAATCTAACCCCTCATGCTTCCTTTTTGAATTGTTGTCTACCCCCAAGGAAATCATAACTATCATCTTCTCCATTGGGGTGTTGTCCATGCCGATCTGAGGTGCGGGAGGCATCGTCGGGCCCGGGGCAGTAGGGTTTCCTCTTCGAACGAACTTGCCCAAGTAACCTTGCTGGACAAGTTCTTCAATGGCCTGCTTCAACAGGCGGCAGTCTTCAGTATCATGACCATAGTCCCGATGGTATCGGCAGTAGAGTTCCTTGCTGCGATAAACCCCTAGCTTCATGTGGGGTGAACGCCGAAGGTAGGGCTCGTCCTCAATCTCTAACAAGATGTGAGATATTGGAGCAAGGAGAGGAGTGAAATGCTCCTTGGGAACGAGCGTTTGAGGCCGGTTATCCGAGTGACGAGGTGGCTCAGGCTTTCTGGATCGTCCTCTAGCGGGTTCTGTGGGTATTGGCTTCTTGCTAGAGCCTTTGTCGGCCTCTCTCCAGGAAGAGTCTGCCTTGTCGACACGAATATATTCTACGCTCGGCTAAGCAATTCGGCATTGGAGCTGGGAGGCTTTTTGTCCAGGGAGTATGCAAATCTGAAAGGACGAAGACCTCGCTTCAGGGCTAGAGTGGCTACGGAATCCTCAAGGTAATAAACCTCAAGCGCAGCTCCCTTGAACCGGGTGACGAAGTCCTTCAGAGTCTTGCCGCTCCTTTGCTGGACGGCGAACAGGCTATCAGCCACCCGAGGGATCTTCTGGCATGCATCAAAGTGGGCCAAAAAAGATCGCTCGAGTTGCCTGAAAGAGTTGATACTACGTGGTGGTAGACGGAAATACCACGCACGCGCTGCCTTCCAAAGCGTGGCCGGGAAGGCGACACAAAGAAGAGAATCTGTCGCCTCCTGGACTTGCATGAGAACCTTGTAGCTCTCCAAATGATCCAGAGGGTCCGTCGTGCCATCGTACGGGTCCAGCTGGGGGAGACGGAACCGAGATGGGATAGGCTCCTCCATAATGCGGCGAGAGAGTGGGGGACGGTGGTCGTAGTCTGTCCCGTGGGGGTTGACGATCTGGCGGCTAAGCTTCTTCAACCGCCGATGATACTCATCCAGCCGTTGCTCGGCCCGACAAGCGATCTTCCTGTTGGTGTCTTCTTTTGAGGAGTCGGAAGATGAAGACGGGGAAGATTGCCGGTGCAAGGAGTGCACGTGCCTTAGTTATTTCTCACCATGCCGCCTATGAGAGCGATCGGAATGGTGGGAAGAGACCATCGTCGCTTGGAGGTCTCCCGGCGGCAAGGCTTCTGGGGCAAGTAGTAGGAGGCCTTAGGAGGGGTCCTGTCCCGATGGGGTTGACTGGCTCCATGGCCTTCTACATGTGGTGGAGGGGGTTGAGGCGGTGGAGGGGGTTGAGGTGGCGCAGGCATGGCGACGGAGCCCTGCTTCTGCAGTCCCCGCACCACCACTATCAGATCTTGCACTTGATGAGTCAGGGCATCAAACCGATCGGCCTGGCTAGCCTGCAGCTGCATGGGAGGTAGAACAGGGAGGTTGGCCTCCGACTGTTCGGCCCGCGGTTGCTTAGGAGGTGGAAGGGAGGTTGGCCTCCGACTGTTCAGACCGCTGTAGGCGTCCAGCGACTTGAATGGAAGAAGCGTCTTATGCCCGAGTAACCGCCATCTTCTTCTTACAGAGGTCGAGGGGTCGCAGATGCATTTGGGTAAACGTCCGTCTACCGTGGCCCCCCTTTCTGGCGCGCCAATATATTACCGCCAAATCACTGTTGAGGTGCATCGGGTGAGAGGAGAGCTTCATGGTCCTTCGGAGGAGTGATAGGATCGTCTCCGTTGGCTGAGAACCGGCAAGAAAAGTCCTGGACCGGTGGTTCCGGTGGAGACCCTCCGACGCTTAAGTCAGTGACGTGAGGAACAAGAATTACTTTTTAGTCAAGTTTTTTTAGAGAGCGAGAGAGTCCTCCCCCTCATTGGGGGTCGGCCTTTATATACCTGATCGGGGTCCCTCTTACCGTTCCGTAATTACAGCCGGATCTTATCTTCTGTTAAGATCGACTTTGACGGTTGGCGTCGGGTTGTTGGACACGTTCCACGGATATCGGCGGGTGCATAGTATCTGTAGCTGTCCATGATCTTGGCAAAAGGTGGGCGAGTGGGCCGCGTGGCGGTTTAAACCCATTCAGCATTAGAATCTAGCTTCAAGGCTAAAATTATGTTAAGGGCTTAGGCCGGACCCGAAGTCTGAGCCAAGACCGAAGCCGGAAGCCAAGGCCGGGGCCGAGGCCGGGGCCGAGAGCCGATGCCGGGACCGAGGCTGAGGCCGGGAGCCGATGCCGGGATCGAGGCCGAGGCCGAGAGCCGATGTCGGGGCCGAGGCCGAGGCCAGGAACGAGGTCGAGCCTTGGGCTGGGAACAAGACCGAAGCCGAGGCCAGGACCAAGGCTAAGGTCAAAGCCGGGAATTGATGCTAGGAGCCGGTTGAAATTATTACCCTCTCGAAGGCTGTGCACGCTATTACCGTGCCGCCAGAGGGTGTGATTAGCCACATCATATATTATTATGTATTATAATATTATATTTATATTATAATATTATATATTAAATTTTTTTTAGTTATTTTTTGAAAGATATTATTTATAATAAAATTAAAAAATAGAAAAATATTTTTTATTTTTACTCACCAAACGAATTTTTTAGAGATTGAAAAATAAAAAAAAAAATATTTTCAAAAAATAAAAATTAATCTTAAAAAGCAAGGGCAGTCTAAATCGCACACAAGTGTATCTCCCAATGTTATTACGGTATTGAAACTCTCAAATTCTAGCCTACATTACATTCCAATAACAATTAAATAAAATAATAATTTTAAATTGTAGTTTAAAAAATCTAGTTATACTTGAAAAGCATTTTTTCATTAAAATAGCAAAGATGTCTAGAACATCGTTGCCATATACCTTCGACGCTTAAGCTATGTATTTCTTTTGATCGAACCATAGGTGACACTTGATTTCATGGAGGACACACCTACAGCGTGCCAAAAACCTACGAACAAGCCAAGACAAATGAAGTCTCTCTCTCTCGCTCTCTCCCTCTCTCTCAGTTTAGACATCACGGGAAGTGTTTCTCTTGATCTGAAGTAGTACAGCATATTCAGTACAACTGGCTTGGATGGGTTCCACTCTCCATCAACTTTCTGCAACAAGGTGACACTCATGTTCATGCTTGTGTGGCCACTGAGAGCACGTTTCTCTAAATTGGGAGAGGACAAAAAAAAAAAAAAAAGCGCACAAATCTTAAATGAAATTTTACAATACCATGTATCTTTTGATATTTCTGTCTGCAAAAAAGTTTACTATTTATTTCCTATTTCAAATTTTTATATAAAAAAATCAAGAAGGTGAGGCCCCAAGCGAGGAAGAATTATTATACAACACCTCCTAAATTTTTATCATAGAAGATTTTGCTAATGTAAGAGGAACTGCTAGGAGGTTGTTTTGTTTCTCATTCCTATTTCACATATCAACATACACTGGTCTTCTAGGGTTGTATTGTTGTAAAGTTCCATGCATCTCAAAACCAATTTTAAACTAGATAATTTTTGCGTTTTTTTATCAACACATTTTTCTTTTTGACATAGATCACTAATGGCTATGTTTCACTAAATTTGAGAAACAATTGCATTCAATGATTCGTCAAAATAAAGATTTCTGGCACATTTATGAATTGATTGTTGACACCTGCTAAATAGTGGGATTAGAAATACGCCAACTGTTTTGGCTAGAATATGAGCATATTAATTTGCCACAACCTAGATACGTAGTTGATCTGCTCTACCTTTGGCATATCCATGATATCATTGGAGATCAATATAAAATTGGTTTGCCTATTTATCTTTATTATAACCTTGCATCTTGTTCAATTTTGTTTTTGGATAAACATAAACTATTTATGAATTGAATTAATCTATGCATTTGAAATTATTTCACTCATTCAAATAGCTACGAATTTATCTCCAATCAAAGATAGAAACATATAAACTCTTTGGTTCAAAAACGTTTAACAATTACAAAGATTATATTTCAATATAGAGAATTAGAGAATCAAAGCTTTTTTTTTACTGGTCTAAAACTACACACAATAACTAATAACCATTGATCGTCAAGAATCATTCTTTGATTTAAACTAAGAAATATAATTTTTATGATGGTTTCAAAATATGCAATACTCGTTGCTCTGATAATTTTATTTATATCTACGTTAATCCATATACAAAAATAATTCAATTAGGAACATATCATGTAAAAATAATTCAATTAGGAACATATCATGTACAAGAAAGAAAAAAAAAAAAGGGTAATTCCACTTTTCCTTTCTTGGACCATTAAAGTTACAAAATATTTTGACTTATTTATTAATTTGTTATTTTATAATGTATGTACTCAGGCCCAGCTTAACCAGCAAAAAATTCACTTGGATCAAGGCAATGGGAACGTGCTAGATTGTGACGACTAAAACACATGCAGATAATAGTATTTCCATCATTATCTTCCTCTCACAATTTTGAGTTGAGCCCAAATCATAGTCGACACTCAGCCAACCGGATAGCCTTATATATTTTTTTTTTCTTTTTTTCCTTTTCTTTTTTCATCCCAAAAAAGATTCCAACCTAACCGGATCAACCAGCCCTGGTTTGACCCTTGATTTCTTTGGCAACCTATGAACAAACCCCTATCAAATACATGCTTCAAATTTAAATTTCATTATGTATCACAACTTGAATAAAATCTTCAATGCAAGTAACCAGTGTACAGTGTTGATAGTTACCTCACCAATACCGCATCGCCTGAATTAGAATTACAAATCCTGATGCATCATAATGCAATCAAGATTCATGAAGCCATTATCCAAGACACTTAAAGTTCAAGCCATTTGCAGAAAACAAAGCACTAAACAGAAGAATATAAGGCAACAATCACCATGGTATGATCCAGAGAAATTCATAGATTTTTGTGTAAAGAATACATTATAACAGTAGTTACAACCCATAAAATTCTGACAATTGCATCAGTCAGTAATTTTTAGAGTTAAGAAGCATGAAAGGGACACCACAAAGAAACTGAAACAACTAGCTGCTTACAAACATCCACCACTTGTACAGGCCAAAGCCATAAATTATGGCGATCACAGCAACCCTGAGAGGATGAAATTTAAACCTGCTCAACAAAAAATAGGAAATATAGTGGTTAACATTGTTCTGATATAAAGGGATGAAAGGCAACACAGTGAACACATTAAAATAACAAACATCTAGAAATGACAAGGAATCGTCCATTAGATTACATGCACTACAAAAGGGAAGAGAACACCACAAATAGGAAAAGGTAATCCTGCACAGAAATAGATCTATATTTGGCCTTTGTTTTGTGCTGGGAAAACCAGGAAAAGAAATAGAAATGGAAAGATTAAACCTAGGTACTATAGGCAAAATCACCTTTAACAAAATCAATCACCATGTTGTCTTGTCTTCTTCATTTATTTTCCTGCTTCCCAAGCAGAACCTTCAAGATCAATTTTTTCTTCAACTATTCTTACTTTCTTAGCAACTGAAAAGCATACAACAAAATGCTGAATCATGTGAAGTTATGGGTCTCACATTCAACCCTTCATCCAATCAGGAAAGCAGGCTAAATCAGCTTTACATTGTGCAGAAATTTTAACCGACTAGCATGCCCATGATCTTTCTTTATATTCAAAGAATATTTTAATTTTACATTCTGTGTTCATAAACCATTAGTAATGATTCTGTCACCATTGCAGACACAGAGTTTGAATTATAGGAGGAAAAAGATTGACCAAATCTAACATAAATAGCATGCAGAGCAAGGCTAGCACAGCATGCTGTGTTATGCTGAAACAAGGGGTGGGCCGGGCTGGGCCAGGGCTAGGGTAAAAATGACACCCCAAGGTAAAAATGACAGTCCAAATCCGGGCCAGTCCCAAAGTCGGACCAAGAACGGCCGGTCCAAGCCTGGCCCAGTGGAAATCTATCAGGGCCCAGGTCCAAGTGGCTTGGCTTGCCGTAAACACGTATAAATTTATGCAAGCATATTATTGATTGAGCCGCTGTAGGATGGTTACAGCTTGTGTTCTTCAACTGACAATGCCCACTCCTAGTTAAAACCAATAAACATAAGTATGCATATGTACATGCCTACATGATACATACATGCAACACGTATGCCCCATGCGAGCAGAAGCCCAGCATTGAATGTATGACAAGGCAAGCACAGGCACTTGCACCCATGGTGGTAATCGGTTTCACAATCAGCAGGAATGTCCAATCAAGACGAGGAAGATTCTGAAGCAGAAATCAAATTTAGAAGCCCTCATATGATTGAGCAAATATCTATACCTAGCTTTACACTGGTCCCACATATTGACAAACAAAGGGCTAATGCAATTTAACAAAAGCCACTTCAAAGGTAGGCTTGTCCACCATCAGTTACAGCCAACGGTTAGTTTCACTGGTATAATAAGAAGAAGACAAAACATATTTTGGCCTGTTTGGCAACATCCCACTGGATGTTGTGGGATAGGCAGAGGAGAGCACATGAAGGTGAGGGGGATGGGAGGCAGCAAAGTAAAAGAGAGGGAGAGTGTTGTTTTGGGGGAGGGGGGAATTTTCACAGGCCCAATCCTAGCAGGATGAAAAGAAAGACCTCTAGAAGTTCCTTTGTTCTCATTCCGTGGTGATCAGGCCCTGCAACCCTCCAGCATTCTCTCTGCCCCTCTCCCATTCTCTCCCTTCCATCTCTGTAGCCCATCCTGCCGGATCTGACATAATGTTCCAAAACAGGCCCTTAAGAAAATAATTAGAAGGCAGGAATTATTTTCTAATGACTACAATGAATGCTAACCACTTCCCCTCAAAAGTACTTCCATAGATAATGCTACCGATCCATTCCACAATACCCACAACCATTTAAGTTCAAGTTTAGACTAGCTTTGTCCACTCTTAATGTGGGATTCATTGTACCCTTTTGTGCTACCTCCATCCAAGTCTTTTAGGTCCACTTGTCAATGCTACCATTTCTGCCTGTATCTGCATTTTCCACCTTAAAATCCCTGCATGCTTACACAAAAGAGTCTGTCTACAAACAGTATGGATGTCCGACTGAACCAAAGATTGGAGGTAAAAAATGCTTGGTTTTCTTGGTTAGCAGAATCTTGAAATGGTATTTCCATGCTCCTTGTAAACAAGCAGAACTTAAATGATACATTATCTAGGTCCCTAGCAGCTACAAGCTTTTAAGGCATTCTATAAATTCACAAGGTGATCTTTGCATCTATTTATGACAGGGTAGACATGCATGATATATTAAAAGAACAACTTTGGGTCTGAAATGAATTGTACCCTGTATGTCAAGTTTATGATGCTGTAGATAGCACATTTGGACCTTCACTCCTAAGCATTGATAAAAACAGCAACCAATATTCTGATTCAGGCAGACTCTCAGCAGCAGCAGCAGCAACCACAATAAGAACAACAACAACAACAATAACCATAAGAATACATGCTTAGTATTGAACTGGTTCAGGCAGACTCTCAACAAACAAAATTTCCATTAAGATCAGAGAGGGTCCTGGTTGCTTGGAGGAGCATCCAACAAAAGGCCACGCAAAACAATCAGCCCAGCAGGTCCGTTCTATCCAAGCTTCTGGCCTTTTACCTCCTCACCAACACTGTCTATTGCTAGATTTTCCTTATACGATCTTCCATGTCATTGCACTCATATTCAGACATGGAATGGAGCCATGGAGAAGCAATCCGTTCCTAGAATAGAATTTTTCTAGTTTTCTCTGTCTGCTTCTAGAATAATAAACTTTGGACAAGCTCAAGTACATGTGATACATTCTGATGGTTAGACTTTCCTCATAGCTTTAACATGAAGTTAATGTTCAAGCAGCATGATTAATAGGACACCCATGGGGGTGTTAGAATTCTTATGGAGGTGCCTGTGCAACTTCCTTGCCTTTGTTTTCAACTTTTGGAACTGAAAGAAATTCCGAATCTAAAGAACTATAGACCTAAATCAAATACACCGAATCAACATGATCCTTCCCTGGATTCCTTGGACAAGCTTAAGAGAAGCCTGGGGTCTCTGCATGTTCAACTAAAGAACCACCCTTTTCCTGGTTCCAAAACTGACACTTATCTCAATGGTTATAAGGATCATAATGATTAACTGCTTATAAAATTATTGCAATTTAGCAACCTGCAGTGCCTTGTTGTGATTCAAAACCAAATGGAGTTGCATACAGCTAAAGAATTTACTTCTTGTAATCATCATTTTCGCTATATATATCTGTCCGTGCTTGCATGTGTGCATATGTGATTTTTTTTTCCTTGAATATGTCACATAAGATTTTGATACCAGAAAATGAAAATGACGTTATACTTGCACTATAAATTTACAAGTATAGATAAAGTATTTAAACAATTTGATAGAACCACATAGTGCACAAACTAAAAGGAGCTGCCCTTTTTCATTTCTGAAATAACTTCAATGCAGCTCATGATACACAATCTAATTTAGTAATTTGATTTTTTATCTATTCTTTTAGGATTTAAGAAATTACTCTTTTTCCCTCCAAGGCATGTGCTGATCACCTAAAGAGACCAAGTTATGTAACAGTGGATTTAAAAATAAATATATGACAGTAAATAAAACTGTCTTAGGTTGCTAATGTACAGAGTTGGATCCAGGTAAGTTGCTAATCACAATCTTCTTACGTTGTGTTGAAAGTGGAAGATGTGTGCTCCTAACTGGCAATATATCTCACCTTTTGCATCACTACCTCTTTAGTTCGAGCCTTTGGGGCTTTCTTTGGGTTTCTCACATCATATTGCTCATGAGATAAGGAAAGAAAGAATACCCAGTAGATCATCCTCAATGTAATGTAGTGGGTGGTTTTGGCAATCTTGTTAAGAGTGTCTTAGAAGTAACACTTGTGCTCCTAGGTGTGAACAATATCTCAAATGTGTGCTCTACTGTGACTTTAGCTGGAGCCTTTAGAGCTATTTTTGAATTTCTTGCTCATGTAGCTCATGAGAAGTATATGTGCCTTTATTCCAATATGAGGGCAAAACCAATATATATATATATATATTACAAAATGGTCAACTGGTAAAATTGAATGTTCTGATTTGGTTTAAAGGCTTAGAAGCACCTAGGTCAGTTGAAATTTAGTCTGTATGCATTTTAAGATGTCTAAATCAAGGCTGATTATTTGAAATCTCAATCAGTGTGCTCTAAAATACACCTATATGCCAATTATATCAATGTCATCCATTGTATGTCCACTTGATCTTCGGGTAAGAAACCTCGAAAACATATAAGTTCTATTTAAATATTGTAAATTATGATCAGCAACGTGAATTCTCAACTTCAAAGGCTCACTGTTGATCTTTCATCAGTAACAGAAGCATAATCTCGCACAATTAAACATGTGCATGCATATAAGTCTTTTCTTGGGCAGTCTTTTGACCTGACCAACTTGATAATCAAACAAAACCGTGTCTCTATGTCACTCTCCTAAAAATTCCAGGATTTTGCTGAATGATGTTTTGTCCGTAACGATAGAGCCTTTTCCAACTATCTATGCCTGGCTTCATTAATCCTTAATAACTGATAGCTCCCATTAAGGACCACCTCTGGTGTTACTACAAGCTAGCCCAAATCCTTGCCCTATCTATGTAGTGAACAGTGACTTCTCATACAACTAGGTGGATCACTCTCTAAATTCAAAAAATCACCGAGTTCTGAGTTAGAATTTCAAAGGTTTAGTTCAAGACGTTTTTTATAAGAAATTTCATGTATCCAGCTTCAAATTTCCAAAAATTTCTTTATTATCACTTTCTCAAAAAAAAAAAAAAAGGGTGAGAATTTATGAAACTCCACACCACAGTCCAAAATCCAAACATTTGTACTCAACAAATCACATAGAAGAACTAGGATGAAAACTTTTATGTTCAATTTTTTTTTTTGTCGGAACATGTGACGACACTCTAACCCTCCGTTATCCCTATAAAAAGAACCAAAAACAAAATTCTTCGCATAAAGACAAATATCAGCCGAAATCCTTTGACAAACGGGTCGATAGAGAAACGGAGAGGTCGAGAGAGATCAAACCTTCCAACATCGGGGGCCCGATCAGAGGGAGCCCCTCTACGTCCCGGCATCGGAGTGAACCACTGCGAGAAGTCCCGATCGAAGAACTCCCAGTCGGGCAGGAGGATCCCGGCGATCCCCAGGAGGCCGAAGAAGTAGGTGGCCATCATCTTCTTGAAGGAGAAGGTCCAGGCCCCGACCACGATCACCACCACCGCCAGCGCCACCAGACTCGCCTGCAGCGCCCCTTCTTTCCCCATCCTCCCCGCCCCTCCGGCGAAACCCTAATCCTAGAAGCGGCGCGGTGCGAAGGAGATGAAATTGGGACACGAGGATGGACTCCTCCCATGACCGTCTCTTTTCTCAGCCTTCATCAAAGCTCCCCAACTGCCCCCGCCGTCTCCGCCTCCCACCGTCCCGAAGCGGGCCAGGGGGCAATTGGATACACGCCACGTGGCATCTAAGAAAGCCCTGCCGCTTTTATTCTAGGAAATTGTTCGCGGCTGGTGCGACGGAATCCTTTTATGCGTAATGTGCGATTCGCCGTTCAGATTTTCATCGACGGAGAAGACGTGGACGCGTGTCTAAGAAAAAAAAAAAAAGAGAGGAATTGCCCGCACTGAATTTTTTTTTGGGAAGTACCTGTACGCTGTACGTGATGTCGTACGTATATGAGTCCGTCGGGTTTAGACGAATTGAAGGAACAGCCAACCGGAGACCCGTCGGTTTCGAGGTGGAAGGAAACGTGTCGGAAGTTAGGGGCTGACAGGGACAGCCTGCATATTTTAGGGAAGGAGAGGCGTTTCCGTGGAAGCAATGGGAAAACTGGAAAAGCGAAGAAAGTGATTTAACGCTTAGAAAACAACAGTCATTTCATTAATGACCGTTCCTTTTTTTTTTTTTTAGTGTTTGGACGTTAAATTTTTTTATAAAAATAAAAATAAAATTTTTAAAAATAATTTATTATTTTTATTATTTTAAATTTTTATTTGATTTTAAATTTTAAATTTTATTTTATTTTAGTATATTTAATATAGTATTATTTCGAATGGTTTTTGAATGACATGAAAATAAACTTGTATTCTATTAAGAATCGACGAAGATTTTTTTAGAAATCTCAAATATATACCTAACTAAATAATAAGGATAAAAATTGATGTGGCTGATCAAGTTACTTAAGGAACCGATTGACGAAATCCCGCCTTGGCCTCCGAAGCCCCTTCGGATCTGGAATCCCCTTGGACCTGGAGTCTTCTCGGCCTCGAACCTCATGTCACCTCAGCTTCACCTAGAGTCCCCTTGGTCTCGGGCCTCATGTCCCTCGACCTCGGACCTAGAGATCCCTCGGCCTCGGACCTCATGTTACCTCGACCTTGGACCTGGAGACCACTCGGCCTCAGACCTGGAGTCCCCTACCTCGAGCCGCCTAACACTACCACGTGATTCGCTAGCCGTCTGCAGCTGCCATATGGCCCACTAACCATCTGCAACTGCACATGGCCGCTGCCCGTAACGGCGCATGCCTGACACAAAGCCCACCTACCATCTGCGGCGTCGCGCCTGACAGATGATTCATGGTGCGAGATGCCTTTGACATGCCCATGTCGGTTGCAACCTGTCCATGTCAGCCTGGCCACCTATCCGCTACCGACAATGACACATCGGGATTAGCCACCTTTTAAAAGCGGGAAAGGGGATCTTTAAATAGGTATAAGAGCCCACATTCACAACGAGGAAGGGATCTGAACTCAAGCTCTCTAGCCATTTCTTATTAGCTCTTTTCTCATTGTTCCCCAAGTCGCTTACTTGAGCGTCGGAGGGTCCCCACCGGTGCAATCGGTCACCGGAATTTCTTGCAGGAGCTCTTCGAGGAGAAGGATCTCTGTTTCCCAGCATTGGAGGAACGTGACTTAGCGGTAACAGATTGGCACGCCAGGAAGGGGGGATAGAGAAGAAAGCTTCGAACCAGTCAGCTATAGATTCTCCTCCCCTGAGTATTCAAGAAGATGGTGGTGACATGCGCGCAGGAGGTTTCCGCCAGCCACGCCGGAGGGCATCGCCGCCACGCCACGCCGCCACGCCGGAGGGCATCGCCGCCATGCCGGAGGGCATCGCCTGGGTGTTGACCCATCGGAGGCCGGTCCCCTCGCTCCCCAGGCCGACGCCCCACACCGCCATCGCTACCACAGACACAGTGCGCGATGATCGGATCACCGCCTCACCCTGCAAGTCCAGTCGCTGATATGGCGATCCAAGTTTTACAGCAGCAGCCGGCAGCCGCACAACGGCAGCCGAAGCCACCCTCCTCAGTCCCGGGGGTGGTCCAACCTAGCCAGCATTCTTCCCGAGGGAGATCTCCCATCCGAGAAGTCCCCCATCGCCGCGCTTCGCCCAGACATCATCGCTGGGAGGCCTCTAAGAGGCCCCGGTCCCCTTCTCGCCATGCCAGCGCTTTCCCTAAGCGGCGTTACGGAAAGGAGCATCGCCTTCACCCCTCTCCGTCCTCTGAGTCTTCAAGGGAGGGATCCTTTGATGGCCGATAGCTCGTCGGGCTGAGCGCCGGCTAGATGAATATAATCAGCAGCTAGAGGAGCTCAGCCGCAGGATCACCAACCCACCGGAGGTGGATTACGACAGCTGTCCACCGCTGTCCCGCCGCATCATAGAGGAACTGATTTCGGCCCGGTTCCGTCTCCCTCAACTGGACCCGTACGACGGGACCACCGATCCCCTGGACCATCTGGAAAGCTACAAGATCCTCATGCAGATCCAGGGGACAACTGACTCCCTACTTTGCATCGCCTTTCCCACCACCCTAAGGAAGGCTGCCTAAGCTTGGTACTCCCGTTTGTCGCCGCGCAGTATCAACTCCTTCCGGCAGCTGGAGAGGGCCTTCCTGGCTCATTTTGACATATGCTAGAAGATCCTTCGAATGGCGGATAGTTTGTTCTCCGTCCAGTAAAAGAGCGGCGAGTCACTGAGAGACTTCGTCGCTCGATTTAAAGAAGCTGCCCTTGAGGTCTACAATCTCGAGGACTCTATGACTACTTTGGCCTTGAAGCGAGGGCTTCGCCTCTCCCGCTTTGCCTACTCCCTCGACAAGAAGCCGCCCGATTCCTACGCCGAACTGCTGAGCTGGGCATAGAAGTACATCTGTGCCGATGAGGCTGACTTCTCCCGGCACGAGGCGGATGGGAGTTCCAGCAAGAAGCAGACCCGTCCCAAGCCTACAGAGACTCGCCATAGGAGGCCCAAGCCTCCCCGCCGACCAGACAACCGCCCACAAGCACTTTCTCTAGGAAGAGTCCATTCACTCCCCTACTCGCCTCGATATCTCACATCCTGCTGAAGATCGAGGGCGAGCCATATCTCCAGCACCCTCCTCCATTGAACCTAAGGACTCCCCGCAATAAAAATATGTACTGCCGCTTCCATCGGGACCACGGCCACGACACGGAAGACTGTCACCAGCTAAAGAAGGCGATTGAAGACCTTATCCAGCGTGGCCACCTGGGGAAGTTCATTCAGAGGGGTAACCCGAGTGCACCGGCCCTTCAGCACCTCCGCCGCCTAAGGTCAGCATCGACAATGCCCCAACAGAAGACGGTGGTCATGATCTCCTGAGGGCAGGCAGTGCCTCCAAGAGGCCAAGGGGGAGGACGGGCTAGATTCTGTAATTTCCTTTTCTAAAAGGGCCTAGAAGGAGGTGCAACGCTTGACTAGAAGGGTGGCAGCTCTGAGCCGTTTCTTGTCTAAATCAACAGAAAGATGCCTGCCTTTCTTCAAGGCGCTGCGCAAGGTCAACGGCTTCAAGTGGACGAAAGAGTGTCAGAAAGCCTTTAAGGAGCTGAAGGAATTTTTATCCACTCCACCGTTGCTGTCCAAGCCGAGGGCGGGAGGAGCTCTTTCTCTACCTTGCCCTCCCTGAGACCGTCAGCTCCGTGTTTGTTCGCGTGGATGTCGATGGGACGTAGAAGCCAGTTTACTATACCAGCGAGGTGCTCATGAAGCGAAGACCAGGTATTCCAGAACCCAAAAGATCATCTTTACCCTGATCGTCTTCGCTCAGCGCTTCAGGCCCTATTTCTGAGCCTACCCTATTGTGGTGCTCACGGACCAGCTCCTTCGGATGATCCTATCCCATCCCGACACCTCCGGCCAACTCATGAAGTAGGCCATCAAGCTAGGGGAGTTTGACTTGTCCATCCGACTGAGGTCTGCAATGAAGTCCTAAGTGTTAGCCGATTTCCTGGTCGAGTGCACCTGGGTCGAGGAGCGACCGGAAGAGCCACACTTGGAGTCCCCCATGGCGGCAGAAGCAGGAGTGAGGACTGGATCCTCTACATAGACGGTGCATCTAACTCCCAGGGGAGTGGAGTCGGGCTCATCCTCGTGAGCCCTGAGGGAGAGGTGGTGGAGTACGCTCTCCATTTCTTTTCCCCACCACAAACAACCAAGCGGAGTATGAAGCCTTGCTGGCGGAATTGGTCAAGGAGCTCGGGGCACGACGTCTCAGGGCTTTCACTAACTCTCAGCTTGTCTTTGGACAAGTTGCTGGGGAGTACGAGGCCGAGATCTAACCATGTCCCATTACCTGAGTAAGGTCTAATCCCAAGCCTCCCATTTTGGCTTACTTCAGTGTCAGTTACATTCCCAGAGAAGAGAACGCCAGAGCTGATGCACTATCCCGTTTGGCCACTTCGGCCGACGGAACCTTGGGAAGAACGTATGTGGAGCATCTGGAGGTCCCGAGCATCAAAGCCACAGAAGAGGCCCTACCGGTCATGCAGGAGCCCTCTTGGATGGACGCTTACATCCGGTACCTTACCAATGTCGCCCTCCCCGAGGACCTTGCTGAAGCCAGGCTGCTCAAGCGATGGACTCCTAAGTTTTTTGATGATGGACGGGCGGCTCCACTGAAGGTCATTTTCATATCCGGTCCTCAAGTCCGTCGGCCCTACGGAAGCTGATTACATCCTACGGGAGATCCATGAGGGCATTTGTTGGAGCCATCTGGGGGGCAAAGCATTGGCATACAAAGCCCTGCGCTAACAATACTATTGGCTGATGATGAAGGAGGACACCGCCAAGCTAGTTCGAAAGTGTGATAGCTGCCAACGACATGCCAACATCCAGCGGCAGTTGACCTCTCAGCTAAGCCCTCTGATGGCCCCCTGGCCTTTTGCTCAGCAGGGGATGAACATCCTGGGACCGTTTCCCCCGGCCTCTGGCCAGCGCAAGTTTCTGCTGGTAGCCATTGACCACTTCACCAAATAGATCGAGGCCGAGGCGCTGGCTAAAATCACCGAGGGAAAGGTGAGATCCTTTTTCTGGAAGTCTATAATCTGCCATTTTGGACTGCCGCATACCCTCGTCACTGACAATGGCCGGCAGTTCAACAACGCACCCTTCAGAGGATTATGCACCAATCTGGGCATCCATCAGCAATTCACTTTTGTTGGTCAGCCTGAGACCAACGGAGTGGCCGAGGTGACAAACCGCATCATCCTCCAAAGACTTAGGGCACAGCTGGACGACTTCAGGGAGAGATGGGTGGAGGAGCATCCCAACGTGCTATGGACCTACCACACGATGCTGCAGGCTCCCATGGGGGAGACTCCCTTTAGCCTCATCTTCGGGTCCGAGGCTATCATCCCTGTGGAGATCGACGTCCCAAGCCCCCAGACGGAGTCTTACGACGAAGAAGACAACTCGAACCAGCTGCGAGCCAACCTTGACCTTATGGAGGAGGTACGTGACTAAGCGTGACTCTGGAGGCTGCCTACCAATAGCGAACCGCTAGGTATTATAACGCTCATGTCCGTCCCAGAACATTCTTGCCAGGAGACCTAGTCCTCAGATGGGCCAAAGTCTCGAAGCCGACGAAAGGAAGCAAGTTGTTGCTAAATTGGGAAGGCCCCTATCGAGTCATCGAAACCCTCCACCATGGAGCGTACCGAATTGAAGGACTAGATGGAAAGCCGCTCCCTCGGACCTGGAATTTCGACAACCTCCGTTGGGTAATGTACCCCTTCTTTACATTGGGCAAATTATTTGTATTCTTTTGGACTTACATGTCACATATTTTATACTAATAAAAATGTGTTCGAGCAACCCTTCTTTTCAGCCAAAGCTCGACTCCGGTTGGCACTCCAGGACCGATGTACCATCGGCACTCAGGCCCGAGGTCAGCTCGGCACTTCAAGACCGATGTACCATCGGCGCTCAAGCCCGAGACCAGCTCGGCACCAAAACCCAACTTCGGTCGGTACTGAAAGACCGATGTACCATCGGCACTCAAGCTTGAGGCTAGCTCGGCACCAAAGCTCGACTCCGATCAGCACTGAAAGACCGATGTATCATTGGCACTAAAGCAAAGAACAGCTCAGCACCAAAGGCTAAGGTTAGCTCGGCACTTCAAGACCGATGTACCATCGATACTCAAGCCCGAGGTCAGCTTGGCACTTCAAAATCAATGTACCATCGGTACTCAAGCCCGAGGTCAGCTTGGCACTTCAAGATCGATGTACCATCGGCACTCAAGCCCGAGGCCAGCTCGACACCAAAGCCTGACTCCGATTGGCACTAAAAGACCGATGTACCATCGGCACTCAAGCCCGAGGCCAGTTCGGCACCAAAGCCCGAGGTCAGCTTGGCACTTCAAGACCGATGTACCCTCGGCACTCAGGCCCGAGGTTAGCTCGTACCATCGGCACTCAAGCCCGAAGTCAGCTCAGCATCTCAAAATCGATGTACCATCGGTACTCAAGCCCGAGGTCAGCTCGGCACTTCAAGACCGATGTACCATCGATACTCAAGCCCGAGCCCAGCTCGGCACCAAAGCCCGACTCTGGTCAGCACTTCAAGACTGATGTACCATCGGCACTCAAGCCCGAGGCCAGCTCGGCACTTCAAGACCGATGTACCATCGGCACTCAAGCCTGAGGTCGGCTCGGTACTTCAAGATCGATGGACCATCGGCACTCAAGCCCGATGCCAGCTTGGCACCAAAGCCCGAGGTCAGCTCGGCACTTTAAGACCGATGTACCATCGACACTCAAGCCCGAGGCCAACTCGGCACCAAAGCCCAACTTCGGTCGGCACTGAAAGATCGATTTACCATTGGCACTCAAGCCCGAGACCAACTCGGCACCAAAGCCTGACTCTGATTGGCACTAAAAGCCCGAGGCTAGCTCGACACCAAAGCTCGACACCAAAGCTCGACTTAAGTCGGCGCTGAAAGCCCAAGATCAGCTCGGTACCAAGATCCTGTCTCGATCAGCATGGGGAACATGGCTGACTTGGCATCGAGAAACGATTTCAGACCACTCGGGAGTCCCGATGGTAGCTCGGTGCTGCAAGCTCCCCGCGAGGCTCGCACCTATGCGTCGACCTCGGGTTTACCAAGGGAAGCTTCCAGTCCAACCTTAGCGCCCCCACTAGGGTCCGGCCCATATAGCAGTTAAGTCATGGATTTGCTCATGGTGAGCAGACAGACAACATCCCTCAGTGCCGACGCAGCCCCTAAGGGTCCTACAACGGCGAGCTGAAAGGGAGGTTACTACACCAAGTTAATAAAGGCCGATTTCAAAAAGAATTTTCATTACTTTAAGTGTTTACGAAATGCCAACTAAGTCGGACTTCAATACATAAGGAAAGAAAAAAAATACAAGGGGAGTCAGGGGTCGGCTACTGCAGGCCCGCCTTCGGATGGCGCCCCCTGGACACCTCATCCGGCTCGATCCCCAAGGCGCTAGGAAGACCAAGGACCCTGACCACCTTCTTCTGGCAGTCTCGAAACCCTAGAGATAGACATCGGCGGAGGCATCGACCAATTCATCCGTGAAGCTGGCGGACTGGCGGTACTTGTCCATAGCTTCGACAGCCCTCCTCTCGGTAGCAGCCTCCGCCCTACGGGCTTTGGCATCTTCCTCCGTAGTGTGGGAGTCAGCCCTCCTCGCTACCTCCTCAGCGTGCTCCGCCCTCTCCTCGGTCGCCCGGACTTCAGAGGTGAGCGCGTCGATGTGGCGGTCTCTGTCGGTGACAGCCCCTATGGCGTCCCCGAGCTGGTTCAGGGTGGCCCAGGTGCGCTCAGCCTTAGCGGCTGCCCGGCTGGTGGCCTCCTCAAGCTCAACGACCTGGTCGGTCCTCGCTGCCTCCAGGGCTTCCTCTGCCCTCTCGGCTCGGGCATGGGCCTCAGCAGCTTCTGACTGGGCCTGGCAGAGGATAGTCTCCCCCTTGTTGATGACCTCCCTTGTGGCCATCAAGGAATTTGCCGATTGCATCAAAAAGTATGTTAGTACAAGGCCAGTTGATACCAAAAGCTAAGGTCATGTAAGGTACTTACCCAGACAAGTGCCACAAAGGCCTTCCTGAAGAAGGTTGAGGCCCCCAACTGGCTAAGTTCCTCCTGGAACTCAGACATAACAAGTTGTGCGATGAGCTGCTTCGCCCGACGGCCGTGATTCATCACTGAAGGCCTTGATGGGATCGCCCCGACCCCGCCTCCCTCAGCTGGCTCGGGCTGCGGGTGTTGGGCTGGGAGCCGTTGGCGCTTCCTCAACCGCCAGCCCTACTGCGGCCAAGGGGCCCTCGCCCAAGCTCGGCATCACCTTCGCCTGCGCTAACCCGATGACCGGAACGGCGGACTCTACCATCGTCATGGCCCCCTCGGCTCTTGTTCCCTCTGGTGGAGTGTCGATCGTTAGATCAGTGGCAGGGCTGGGTGCTGGCTCTTCATGCTCCGGGGGTGGGGGTGACTGTGCCGAGGGTCGTCTTGGGGCCTGGGTCCGCTGCCTCCTACTCGCCCCCTCGGTGCCCTCGAGGGCCCTCTTCCTCTTTGTCGCAGCCTTCCTAATGGCATGGATAGGGATCTTCATTACTGCACAAGTCATCAGTCAGAGTTAGTAAAAAAAAAGAAAAAGAAAAAGGAGAAAGAAAACAGAAAAATAGGCTAAGGGTCGAGGATTTGTAGCCGCTCACCGCTATGAGAGGAGACGCCCGCGAGCCAGAGGTTGTCCTCCATCAAGAGCTGGTTACACCGGGGGACCTCGGTTGTCAGCAGCTGCCCGAGTGCTTCCCTGTCCCTCGGGGACACTGATGCATCCTTGTTTGGCCTTAGGTCTGGGTCCCCCCACCTCGGTTTCACTCCCTTAAGATCGGCGAAAAAGAAACAGGATTTTCATCCCTTAACAGATGAAGGAAGGCCGAGCTGTAGGGCACGGCCGGGCCGAGGCTGGAACAGCCACCAACCCAACTGTTGCCGAAGGGTATAGAAATAGCGGAAGAGGAAGATTCTGGGCTCAATGCTATGGAAGTGGCAGAGCACTATAAAGCCATAGATGGTCCGAATGGAGTTCGGAACCAACTGGGCAGGGGTCAAGGAGTAGCGGTCAAGGAGGTTGAGGAAGAAGGGATGATAGGGTAGGCAGAGACCTATCCTAAGGGAGGCCTCGTAGATGGCAATCCTACCAGGTCGAGAAGAGACTACCCTATCATCAGGAGTTGGGAGGAAAAGCCCAATGTTGCTAGGAATCTGGTAACAGGCCCTGATGTTAGCCAGATCATGGCCCATTACCGTGGAGGCGGTCCCCATCGGGGATTCCGCCCTCACCCTCGAGGAGGTGCCAGCGGCCGTCGAGCGACTCCTGGCAGGAGCCCGGCTGGCGACTCACCTTTGGGATAAAGGAACATGGTCCTCGAAGAGGGTGGAGGAAGAGGACCAAGAAGGTGCGGGAGATGGAGAGGCGCGAAGCCTTGAGGAAGAAATCTGATCTTCGGGAGCGGCAGAGGAGGACCAGGACGGAGAAGAAGCCATGGGAAAACTGGAAACGGAGCTAGAAATGATCAAATAACTGACCTGGATCGAAAGAGAAGAGCAGCAAGAGTAGGTTCTCGGGCGGAAGACGAAGACGGGGGAGCTGGAGGAAGAAGGCGATCTCAGGAGAGCAGTGACAAGACTCGAAGCTTTCCCTCAACTTATCAGTTTCAAATCGTCCCGCTTTACCTAACCGGCCATGGGGAACCCCGCTATAGGCGGTGTCGCCTCGGTAGGTGCCCAATGCGGGGGACATTCCATCTTTGGCCAATCGCGGAGCATCGCTAACGTCAGTGTCATGATGGCAATGATGGCGGTGGCTTTTCATGGGTTCTGAGAGGACACTCCCGTTTCGAGGTAGATCTCCACAGATCTGATGGTTGGCAGAGGCGGTGATGCTTCAGCGCCCAAGTCGCTGGCATAAAGGCATCGCTGCACCCAGGGACATGTGCCCCTTTGCGATTAACAGGACGTCGGGATCAGCCACCTTTCGCCTTGCAGGGGTGGGCCCACTTCGTCTCAGGGGCGAGGGAGCATCTGATATGGCTGATCAAGCCGCGTTAAGGATAACGAAGGAAGCGACTAACAAAACCCCTGCCTCGACCTCCGAGGCCCCCTCGGACCTGGAGTCCCCTCTGTCTCGGACCTGGAGTCCCCTCGGCCTCGGATCTCATGTCACCTCGGCCTCGGACCTCATGTCCCCTCGGCCTCAGACTTGGAGATCCCTTGGCCTCGGACCTGGAGTCCCCTCGGCCTCAGACCTCATGTCATCTCAGCCTCAGACCTGGAGACCCCTCGGCCTCGGATCTGAAGTCTCCTCCGCCTCGGACTTTAGGTGTCCCCTACCTCGAGCCGCCTGACACTACCACGTGGTCCACCAGCCGTCCGCAGCTGCCACATGGCCCACTACCCATCTGTAACTGCGCGTGGCCGCTGCCCGTAACGGCGCATGCCTGATACAACTAGGCCTACCTACCACCTATGGTGCCGCGCCTGACAGGTGATTCGTGATGTGAGATGCCTCTGATATGCCCAATGTCGGTTGTGACATGTCCATGTCAGCTTGGCCACCTGTTTGCTATCGGACAATGACACATCGAGATTAGTCACCTTCTAAAAGCGGAAAAGGGGATCTTCGAACAGGTATAAGAGTCCACACTCACAACAAGAAAGGGATCTGAGCTCAAGCTCTCTAACCATTTCTTATTAGCTCTTTTCTTACTATTCCCCCAACCGGTGCAACCGGTCTCCGAGGACTTTCTTGCGGGAGCTTTTCGAGAAGAAGGATTTCCGTTTTTCGGTATTGGAGGAACGTGACTTGCGGCAACAAAAATAAACTATCAATTTATTTATTAATGTAATTACCTAAATAAATTATTTTTAATTTATTTATTTATTATTATGATCTATTAAAAGTTATGTACATATATTAGTAAATGTTAGTAAGAGAAAAATGGTTAGTAAATAGTTAAATTTTTTTCTAACCGTTGCCCTTGGAATAAGGTAAGTGGGAATAAAGCTATTCTATGGGAAGCATGGAATAAGAATTTCAGAATAAGGATGTCCGAACGAAAATCGATTCTTGAGGGGCCATCACCTTTTTTTTTTTTTTTTTTTTGCTTGTTTGGGGAACAGTATGAAATAAGGCCCTATTTCAGCCAGAAATAGGGCATCTAAACATTACCCATGATTATTTCGATGTACATGATTGACCATGGAGTCCCGAGGGCCAATTGGATATTGAAGCATGAGGACAACATTGGCTAAAAGTGTTCAAGGGGAATTAGAGCCATCTAAGGGCGAAAATACCCTGATTTTTTTTAATACATCTTTTACCACAATTTATGTTGGAACGGGACGGAAGTGCTATTCCATGGTGTTAAGAATTAAGCTTTTCTCAATCCCTCTTCCACCTTTTCCACTGCTCTGCTCTTTAAGTAGAGACTTCAATTGAAACTTCCGCACCTAACAAATATCATACTATTTATATGAATAGTTCAACGAATATACTATTTACATGGGTACCACTAGAAAGTATTCCAATTTGTGTGCTTCCTCGAATCAATTATATGTAGTATGATATTTGTACAGTGAACAAATAAAAAATGATATCCTTGTGCATTTTGTGCCTGAATAAAATGTTATAGAACATCTTTATTAGAAAAATACGCTACACCTCTATTTAGCTAGTTACATTGCCAATGCATGGTCCTCATGTCAAGTGATAAGTTGTATGCATAAATTATAATTATTAAAAAAAGAGCACTCATCACCTCCATTGCTTAGATCAAAACAACTCCACCTCTTTTTTTCATCTACCTCTCTCTCCGCCTTTCTTCTCGATATTTGAAAAGAAAGATAAAAAAATATTATTTGAAAAGAAAAATAAAAAAATTATCTCCTAAATCATGATATTAAAAAAAAAGATGAAATTAAAAGTAACAATTATTTATTTATTTACTTTTTATATATAGAAGAGTAAGTAGTAGTTGGAAAAGGTTTAGATGAGTTGAATTGAGTTGAGTATATAAAATAGTAAGTAATACAACAGCAACAATAAAAATGTATGTCAAATTATAGAAACTCAAAAAATGTTTTTATTTTTGATGATCAATTTGAATGGGGGTTCAAGAAGATGAGATGTGAGGCTAGATGATGTATCTGAAAAAGACTAGTAGATGTATGTCGAGAAAATTATAATATTTTTGAGAATTTAATTTTATTTTATAAGAAGATCAAATTAATTCTCAAAGTTGAATGTGTACTTGAGAATAAATAAAAGTTGACCATTGAGTATCTATGATTGTACCAACCTAGATACATTTAGTTTCAAAAATAAATTTATTTTTTAGAATAGAATTGTCAAACTCTATTTCAAGAAAACAGAGTATCATCCTTTTCTTTCGTATCACATTCCAAATCAATCCATTTATATTAATTTAAACCATTGTTTTAAATTAAAATAGATTGAACTAAATTTAAGAATAGTTTGATTTCACCGTCATTTAAATTTAAATCATCAACTTTTCCCTCGCATTCCTAGTAATTCTCAAACTAATTAACAAATTTCCTAAAAATCTAACAAACTCTCTAGCTAATTAACAAATTCTCTAACAAACTAATAAATTCTCTAACTAATTAACAAACCTAAAACACTTTTCTTTCCGTCTATAAATACCTGAAATATTTTATTTCAATCAATTAAATCACTCAAGAACTAAACCATGGTCTAGCCCTCTATTCTCTGTTAGATTAATCTTTACGGTAGGTGAAGGGCTATCGTCTTTCCATCTTCTCTTCCTCCAAGCGGAAGGCAAAGGGCTACCATCCTTTCCATATGCGGTTTTGGTGAAGGGCCATCGTTCTTTATGTTAATGGTCCGAAAGTTAAAGCCATTAAAGTTGGTATTTGATGAAAATACCAGGTTTGTTATCTATATAATTGATCCTCTCTCCACCTAAGAAGAAGCACTTAAAAAATCCATTAAGTTATATGAAAGAAATAAGGTTAAGAGAGAAAAACTACCATTAAGTTATATGTCAAAATCCAATCAGATTCAAGTCTCAAGTTTATCTACTATTATGATGAATTCAGCATCAAGTAAGTATTTTATATTCGATTTTATGTAACAAATTATTTATTGAAGATCTTATATGCTAACAAGTGGTATCAAAGCAAGGTGTTAAAATAAATAATTTGTTCATATATTATGATTGATTAATTTTGCATCAAAATGAATTGATGATGAACTTTCAAGTTTTGGTTGAATGTATTGTTGACCATTAAAAATATATATATTCCGCATTAATCTGTCAAACAATCTCACAGCCATACCCGAGCCCTTGAGAAAGGGACGGTGAAATTTGGTTTCTGCAACCTATATTCCAAGCTTCAAGGGAACACTAGCAAGAACACGTATGTATTAGTGGGTTAGAAAATTGATGATTAAGAATTTTGTCTTGAGCCAAAGAAAGAGGGAGCGTTTTAGGAGCATGGGCCCTCTCTTTAATTGATATCCTTCAGCTTTGGCATTCGATGCTGTGTCAGGGCTCTCTTTAATTTATGAGGATCCATATCATTAACCAAATTGGGTTATCCGTCTCCTTAACAATCAAATATACGGTTGTACGAATCTATAAAGAGAATTTTTAATAATATTAGTATTATTATTTAGTTATATGACATCAAGATTAAATTAGTTAGTTAGTCGGCCAAACTAGTTTATATTCAGTCATATAATTTATAAAATTTATAGAAAATCAGAAAGATTTGTTGGTTGTTATAAATTAAGAATTTGCCCAAAGATGGATTAATATTCTACAACTAACAAACCTAAAGAGAAAATCTAATATTCTCTTATCAAATATAATATGGATATCCAAAGATACTATATATATTGATAAGGTTTATTAATTACCTTAAATTTTAAATAGCATTCTAATTACGATAATGATGTATATATATATATATACATTGTTGTATTTACCCAAAGAAAATCTATAATATATTTTATATTTAATTTTCTAAATTTGAGCATTTATGTTTTGCAACCGTTTCTCTACATTCATATGCTTCTGCTGTTACTATCTTTAAATGTTTAAATTATGCTGTTACTATCTTTAAATGTTTAAACTTTTTTGAATGGCATGAGCAATTCAATTTTTATTTAGATGTCTTGGATCTTGGCACTATTAGAAGAAAAGCCTATTGAGGCAAAGAAGTTAAAACATAAAGCATGCCATAGATCTAATAGATTATGTCTTAGTTTTATGTAAATGACAATTGCCAACAACATTAAGTCTACTCTTCCAAAAAGTGCAATAGCTAAAGAATATCTTAAGCTTGTGGAAGAGCATTTTCTGCTGATAAGTCACTTGCAGGGACACTAATGGTTGAACTTACAACCATGAAGTATAATGCATCACGAAGTATGCAGCAACATGTCCTTGATATGACTAATATTGCAGTAAGACTTAAGACCCTAGAAATGGGATGACTCCTTTCTCGTATAATTCATTAGGAACTCATTACATCAAGAGTATGGGCCTTTTAAAATTAACTATAACACTATTAAGGATAAGTGGGATGTTAATGAATTGACCAATAAGCTTACTCAAGAGAAAACGAGATTAAAAGCGCAAGGGATTCATTCAATAAACCTAGTGGGTCAAGGAGCTGGTAAAGTTATCAAACCAAAATCCAAGAACTTTAAGAATAAAGCATCCATTAAAGTAACAAAGTTGCTAATAATGATAAGAATGAAATGAAGAAAGATAAATGTCACTTTTGTAAGAAAGAATGCATTATCAGAAAGATTGTTTGAAATGAAAAGCTTGGATCAAAAAGAAAGGTATCTTTCATTATGCTTCTTCAATTTTTGAATCAAACTTATCTGAAGTTCCTTCTAATACTTGGTGGTTGGATTCTGGTGCCACTACTCATGTTTCTAATGTAATGCAGGGATTCCTTACAATCCATAGTATAAACCCAAATGAGAACTTCTTGTGCATGAAGAACCGAGAGAAGACCCCAATTGAAGGCATAGGGACTTATCATCTTACTTTAGATATCGGCATCACCTGAATCTACTACAAACTCTCTATGTCCCTTCACTTTCTAGAAATTTAGTTTCTATTTGAAACTTGATATTATGGGTTTAGTTTTAAGATTGAAAAATGATGTTTCAATTTATTTAATAAAGATAGTTCCTTTATTGGTTCTGAATTCTTATGAATGATTTATATAAATTAAAACTTGATGATAATTTTTCTACATCCCTGATGTGTGTTTATCAAAATATTGAAATTAAACGTAGTATGACAAATGAAAACTCTACTTACTTGTGGCATAAACGTTTGAGTCATATATCCAAAGAAAGACTACAAAGATTAGTAAAGAATGAGATTCTACCAAATCTAGATTTTACTGATCTTGGTTTATGTGTGGATTGCATTAAGGGAAAGCAAACCAAACATAACAAGAAAGGAGCTATAAAAGTACTAGCTTCTTGAAATTATACACAATGATATATGTGGACCTTTTGATACTCCATCTTTTGGTAGAGAAAAATTTTCTATCACCTTTATAAATGATTTTTCACGTTATGGATATGTCTATTTGCTTAAAGAAAAATCTTAAGCTGTAAATGCCCTTGAAGTATTTACTAAAAGGTTGAAAGGCAACTAGATAGAAAAGTGAAAATAGTAAGATGTGATAGAGGTGGTGAGTATTATGGAAAGTATAATGAATTATGATAACATCCAGGTCCATTTGTAAAGTTTCTCGAAAGACATGGCATATGTGCATAGTATATTATGTCAGGCACACCTCAACAAAATGGTATGACAGAAAGGCGAAATAGAACATTAATGGATATGGTTAGGAGTATGATAAGTAATTCCTCATTACCAAATCTTTGTGGATATATGCCCTTAGAACTATAGTATATTTACTGAATAGAATTCCTAGTAAGGCAGTTTCTAAAACTCCTTTTGAGTTATGGACTAAAAGGAAATCTAGTTTAAAATACCTGCATGTTTGGGGTCGTCCAGCAGAAGCACGAGTGTATAATCCACATAAAAAGAAATTAGATTCTTGAACTACAAGTGTATAATCCATATGAAAAGAAATTGGATTTTGAACTGTTAGTGGTTACTTTATTGGTTACCTAGAGAAATTCAAAGGGTATATGTTTTATTATCCAAACCATAGTTCTAAAATTATTGAGACAGATAATGCCAAATTCATTAAGAAACAGATTGTGATATCAATGAAGTAAGGGTTAATGTTTCATTATCCATAAATGTTCCTGCATCCAATTATTCCATACATTGTTCAAGAATTGCAAGAACAAAATAATAATGAATAATGTTTGAATGAAAAAGTACCCATGAAGAGCCTAACCTACCAATGGCTGATAGAAATGAACCATGTGGAGTAAACCTGTAAGGATAACAAAATTAGCTATTTCATATGATTATTTGATTTATTTGCAAGAGTCATATTTTGATTGTGGTATTAATGAAGATCCTATTTCATTTTCACAAGCCATTAACAGTGATAAGCCTAATAAATGGATTAATGCTATGAAATATGAGTTAAAATCAATGGCTGAAAACAATGTCTAGGATCTTGTCAAATTGCCAGAAGGGTCTAAACGAGTTGAATGTAAGTGGGTTTTAAGACCAAACATGATATAAATGGCAATATCAAAAATTTTAAAGCTATACTCGCCAAGGGTTATACTCAGAAGGATGGCATTGATTATAAAGAGACATTTTCATCAGTTTTAAAGAAAGATTCATTAAGAATCATTATGACTTTGGTAGCTCAATATAATTTAGAGTTACATCAAATGGATGTTAAAATAGCCTTTCTTAATGGGGATATAAAGGAAAAATTTATATGGATCGACCTGAAGGTTTTTTCATGGAAGAAAAGGATCATATAGTGTGTAAACTTAAGAAATCAATATATGGACTTAAACAAGCTTCCAGACAATGGTATATTAAATTCAATGATACTATTACATCGTTGATCGGTGCATTTACCGAAAGATTTATGAAAGTAAGATTATATTTTTGGTTCTATATGTTGATGATATTTTGCTTGCTGCTAATAATTTAGGAATCTTGTATGAGACTAAAAATTTTTTCTCTAAGAATTTGAAATGAAAGATAAGGGAGAGGCATCTTATGTGATTAAAATTTTAATATTCAGAAAGAGATCATATGGATTGTTAGGGTTGTCTCAGAAAGCTTATATCAAGAAAATTCTTGAGAAATTTAATATGAACAACTGTTCAGTAGGTATTGTCCCAATATAAAAAGGGGATAAATTTAGTCTTATGCAATGTTCAAAGAATGATGTGGAACATAAGCAAATAGAATCTATTCCATATGCTTCTGTTGTGGATAGCTTGATGTATTTGCAAACTTGTACAAGACCAAATATTAGCTTGCGATTGGGATGTTGGGCCGATATCAGAGTAATCCTGGTATTGATCATTGAAAAGCTGCAAAGAAAGTGATGAGATACCTTCAAGAAACTAAGGATTATATGCTCACATTTAGAAGGTCTAATCAGTTGGAATTGATTGGATATTCAGATTCAGATTTTGTTGGTTGTATTGATAGTAGAAAGTCAACATTTGGCTGTGTTCCTGTTGGAAGAAGAGGCAATTTCATGAAAAAGTGCAAACAATCTATCACTATCTCATCCATTATGGAAGCAGAGTTTGTAGCCGAGTTTGTAGTCTGTTATGAAGCTACAATTCACGCATTATGGCTGTGAAACTTTATTTTAATATTTGGATTGTCGACACCATTACCAAGCCACTGTAAATTTATTGTGATAATTCTGTAGCAATTTTCTTCTCCAAAAATGATAAATATTCTAGAGGTGCTAAACATATGGAATTAAAGTACTTTACTGTCAAGGAGGAGGTTTAGAAACAAAGAGTGTGTATTGAACATATTAGAACGGATCTTATGATTGCAGATCCTTTAACTAAAGGTTTATAACCTAAGACATTCAAAGATCATGTACATAGAATGGATAAGATTGATTAGGATGATGTTATGACACTCTTGAGCTCATTAATATGATACATTTCTGGTTTTATTAAATTATTTCTTATTCATTATGCTTGTATACACTTAATGTTTTGAACAAAAAAATTAATGTGTCTTTAAGATAATTAAGTGGATATTAATTTATTTATATAAATTATTTGACCTAACATTAGTATATGAAAGGTAGTATATGAAAGGAAGTATGCAATTTAGATGACCACCTAACTCTTATTATATAATTTATTACGTTAAAGTCAATCATGATAAAAGAATGACATTATGAAATTTAATTTTGCGCGCCTAATTTTTACACTATTAAATATTAATGTCATAAACTATCGGACTAAGCGGAAGAATGTTAGATTAATCTTCACGTGCCGAAAGGCGAAGGGCCACCATCCTTCCATCTCCTCTTTCTCCAATTGGCGCCTCGTATGCAGAAAGCGAAAGGCTACTATCCTTTTCATATGTGTTTGTAAAAGGTAAAGGGCCATCAGTCCTTTCATTTAATCGGGTGTTAATGGTCCAAAAGTTAAAGCCATGTTAATATTTGATGGAAATACCTGGTTGAATGTTATATATATAATTAGCCCTCTCTCCACCTAAGAAAGAAGGAAAGTAGTTTAAAAATCCATCAAGTTATATGCTACGAAAGAAATAAGGTTAAGAAAGAAAAACTAGTTATTTTCAGAAGAGGTTGTCAAAATCCAATCAGATTTAGGTCTCAAATCTATTTACTATTATGATTAATTTTGCATCAAGTAAGTATTTTATATTTAATTTTATGTAACAAATTATTTATTGAAGATCATATATGCTAACATTCTCTTCTTCTTCTCCATTTTTCATTTCTTCTCTTCTTCTTCTTTGATTGTTGGAACCTATCAATTGGCACCCAGATAACCGAACAGTATGTTCTATTTCTTTGATTTATTTTAAAACTAAATCATGAGAGTTAGAAATGATTGATTTGCCGTGGGTGATCGGTGGAAGGCTTTTGCTTGCAAGGAAGAAAACGACGGTCTTCTTAATCATCAGTAAACTGGTAAAAAATTGGGCCAGATTCACACCGACTCAAGCTGGTTTAATCCAATTTAAATTTATTTTTAAACCAATTAGACTAATCAACTCAAGATGTTGTCTTTGGGCTTTAGGTAGTATTTGAAATAGGGGATAAGAGGGGATATCCAGGGAATATCCCCTCTTATTCCCAAAAGCCATAACTATAAAGGATAGCAGAGAATAAAGTTAACCAAAAGGATAATCCATTATTAACCATGGTTAACCATCGGATATCCCCTCAATTTATTCTCTAGAAAATGTAGGAATAGCTGGTTATCCCTCCAAATAAGAGTAAAAAAAAAGTTATCCTATGGATTTACATTTTTGCATTTGATATGATCAATGGGATAGCCAAGGGATATCCCTAGGGATAGCCAGGGGATAAACTCTATCCCGTACACTTATCTATTGATAATATTTTTTCTATCAAACACTACCTTAATGTCATTAATTTTGATTGCAATTGAATCAGACTGATTCAATTCAGTGAACTAAAACTGAATGCAATTATTTAGGTTAATCAAACTGATTTAAGCATGCTCAAAGATCAATTCATATGTCATGTTTGGTTTGATCAAAATAATTCAAATTAGCTTAAGGGAGTTTATTAGACCTAAGTCTTATTAATTAGATCAAATTCTAATATTTAATTAGTTTATTTAGATTTTAATTGCTGTAATTTGGTGAATCAAAGTGTTGAATTAGTTTAGTTTAACTAATGTGGGCTCAAGTTAATTTTTGATGGGTTTAGTTTAGGTAAGTCCTAATTAAGGGTATTGGTATCTATTTAGATTGCATTTAGGCTAACTAAAATAATGTTAATTAAGGCTTAATAACAGGTGATATACTTAGATGGGAGGTTATTAATTTAATTTGATTGATTAAGTTTTAAATTAAGTTTACTTAACCTTAGATTTAGGTGCAAGCATAACAAGAGTATTTTCATAATTATATTTAGCTCGATGAAAATTAGTAACGTTAAAAACTAAATAAATCTTGAATAAACATAGCTAAGCAAAGGTTAACAATCATTGAAATCGAAGGGTAAAGTGATAATTTTAAAAATGTGGGCTAGAAGGGTAAAATGGTGAGTTTTTAGATTATAAATTTTAGTGATTTAATTAGTTGTTTATGGTAATTACAAATTATTAATGATGTGATCTGAGTAAGAAAACTATTGGGATTAATAATTTAAGATTGAAGTTCTATACCTCCAATTACCTGCATACATCATTATTTTATAATTAGATTTCTCAACATACTTTAATTGAGCACAATAGTTTATTATGGAGTTATTTATATGCGGTGATATATTATTTTAGTTATAAATGGTTTTGGCTTTAATTTGAGATTTATGAGTATAATATATTATGATATTATTTTAAATATGAGTTGTGATTTGGGCATATGAACTAGTCACTGAAATATGTATGATTTATACGTGGTACTAGTTCTATTAATATTGGTGTGATTCCTTACTTACACAAATAGCTTCGGAAAGGACATAAGAGTCATGAGAGGTTGATGTAAAATTAGTCATGATCTGTACATATAATGTGACTAAGTTTATTACATTAGATATTAGTATGAGAATCAAATTGTGTATGTATATATCATTAGGTTAAGTTGTTAGACATGGATTACTAATGAGGCTTGTCAGTATATATTTTCAGTATGCATAATGATTTAGTCTGATGTTGATAGTGATTTAGTTCGATGTTGAAGTTAGGTGAGATCATGAATCTGATATTTATTTACTGCTGATACATGATATTAGTTTGAACAGTATTGATGTAATTTCTTATTGGCCTAATTTAGCGGCATTGAGAAAAGGCTTAAAGTCAAAAGAGGCAGAGTAAAACAAATCATGATTTATATATACGGCATGGCTAAGTTTACCCTATCCTTCAAACCTCATCTCCCTTTTAATAGTTATTATTTTATTGACATTATTCTATAGCCTATACATATAAGAAAAGAAAAGATTGAAGTAAGTTTTTTTTTGGCTTGAATACTAAAATGAAAATCTTCATCAAACAAGATAGTTACAAGATATATGATCTAATGATACTAGTGTGAACACCTACTTTCAATTAAGGTATTGTTGCCGTCGGATCCGTCCTTCGACTCGGGCGCAGTCGATCTCCAGGGGGCGGACCTGCACACAAGTCCTCGCGCGAGAGGCGTTGGGGGTGGCCCTCCACGGAAGACCCTCCGACGCTCAAGTCAGTGAGAGAAATCGGCGATCAATCAGAAAACGGGGAGGTGGATCCCTCTGGGGAGTCTCTCCGGGGGGCGGCCAATCGGAAGCTCTAGAGGGATGAGAGCACCGACGAGCAGCAGGAGAGTGGGGAGTGAGGGTGTGAGCGCGCGCGTACCTGAGGAATCTGTGAGCGTGATACTTATAGGCTGTCACCTGGATCTTGAGCGTCTTCTGGAAGGTTCAGAGGTTGTTAGGATACAGGAGTGGATCGAATCAGGCCGTTGTGGGGCTGTTGGGATTCGTATCTTGTCTGTTAGGGGATCGACGGCTGGGAGAGCTTCTTGATGGCTTGAGATCTGGTAGATGTGTAGGTCTCAGGCGGCCTTGATAGGTTCTAGACCACTTCTCAGCATGATTCCTTGCCTAGGATGCCGTTACAGTAGGATTAGGCTCTTCCCGCGTCAGGTTCCGGAGGTGGGTGTTGGATCATGGGTCGTTCAGTGAAGCCGGGCCATGGAGGCTCGGGGAAGACGAGCTATGGGAGCTCGAGAGAGGCGAGCTACGGAAGCTCAGGAAAGCCGAGCTATGGGAGCTCGGGAGAGGCGAGCTACGGAAGCTCGGGGAAGCCGAGCTATGGGAGCTCGGGAGAGGCGAGCTACGGAAGCTTGGGGGAGCCGAGCTATGGGAGCTCGGGAGAAGCGAGCTATGGAAGCTCGGGGAAGCCGAGCTATGGGAGCTCGGGAGAGGCGAGCTACGGAAGCTCGGGGGAGCCGAGCTACGAAAGATCGGGGAAGATGAAGGGAGGAGGTCGGTCTTAGCCTTCTCGCACGGATATTAACGCAATGATGATTTTACCCCCCAACACATGCCCTCCACTCCCTAGTTCGAAGCGTAGGTTCGGGCATAGGGAGTATAGGACCAGGTGGCACGCTTTGTATGGGGCGATTTGATTTAGACAGCCCGCAATGATGCTTTAATTAATGCGGTAGGGTCCTCGTGCCTTCATGGGTAAGGCTTCTCCAAGAGTGACGGTTGGGAATGCGCCACGTCGCGAATCCCGATTAACATGGCATTTGTCGAGGCGGTTCCGACGCTTGGGGCGAGGCACCTCGTCCTTTCAAAATGGCTTCCTTAGTGGGGAAGCAAAGCGGTAGCCGTGCTATATATATGCATGTTTGCAGCATCCTTTCGTTTTGTTTTTGAAGAGTTTCGTCTTTCGCCCTTCGCGACACCCATCGTTTTGCCTGGAGTTTTTCTCAGTTAAGATGATGATGAGTCCCGATGTGGTTTCAGAGATCGTTGCTGAGGATTTGGGAAGGATTCATCAGATGGTATGGCATGCCCTCAGATGTCATTCTGTGGGTGCCGGAGTCTGGAGATAGGGTCTCGCGAGATCTGGAGTCTGGGGTCTTCGTTTATGAAGACAGCTTGAAAGCAGGCTTCCGCTTTCCTCTCCATCCCTTGGTGAAGGAAATCATGACTCATTATAACATCTGCCCGGCGATGGTGGCCCCAAACAGTTGGCGAAGCATCATCGGATTCATCTCATTGTGCCACCAAATTCAAATTGTCGCCACTCTTCCCCTTTTCCGCCTGCTACCATCTGATACCTGGGAGGAAATCAGAGTGGCCCTACATTGGACCCTGGAGGTCCTTCAACGTTATTGTGGATAAGCCGTCCTCTATAAAGGGATGGAAGAGCCGGTTTGTTATCGCAGAGGGGAACATTGGTTCCGACTTCCCTCGGAAATGGGGAACTTTGTTAGGGATGCGGAAACACATCCAATTTTGTCAGCGCAGGAGGAGAGGGATTTGGACGTCCTTCGCAATGGCCAAGTATTTTCGGCCAACGACCTGTTATCGGAGGGAGCCCTCTTCGCAGCCGGGCTCAGCCCCCTGGACCCGCAAGGTGAGTCCTTCCTTTTACCTTTTTCGATGTGTTTTCTCGATGAATGTGTTTGGATCTGATCGCATATGTTCCATTCTTTCAGCCAAGAGGTCGGCATTGTCGAGCCTCGCCAAGAGGAAGAGAGGAAAGCGCCCAGGGGAGAGCAGCGGCGCGGATAGTGGTAGGCCTGAGAAAAGGGCTCATACCTCCGCAAGAAGCCCGCCGGACGCCGGGCGGTCACGACAGGAGCGCCGGGGGCGAAGGAGGATCCAGGGAGAACAGCTATGATCCCTTGCCCTCCCGTGTTGGAGATATCGGATAGTTCAGACGAGGCTCCGTTGGTTCGTCTGACCGCGTCCCCTATGAAAGAGGAACCGGCGATGGATCTGGCGGAAGCGGTCGTTTCTGGGGGGCCTTCCGTCTCCCGGGACCACTACTGGCTCCAGCAGGAGAGGGAGAGGGGACAGCTGCAGCCGATGAGGTTCAGGGAGAGCTCCCTCTTGGTCTCCTGCGGGGAGTCCGTGGTAGTGACGCTAGGTCGCCCGCGGCAGTTCAAGAAGCGGGCCAGACAGAGGCTTCGGCGGAGCCTGCAGGGGAGGCGCAGGTGACAGCGACGGAAGGAGGCATGACGGAAGAGGGATCACAGCGGGTAAGGGTCCCGCGATGGAAACTCCTCTGAGAAGGATTTTGGGGAGGCTGGCGCTTGGGTTGGCCGAGTTATCCGAAGAACCCAAGCTAGGGCCTGATAGAAGAGGCTGGGAAGGTTGAAGGCCTCCAGGCGGAGGTCGCTCAGGTTGGTCCCTCAGGCGGAGATGGTCAACCCAGTAGCTCGAGCGCTGGTGTTGAGGAGGCGTTTTCCGCCATGAATGAGGTCGGCCTTGTATCCGGGTGCAGATCCTTCGGCGGACAAGTTTGCAGATTTGGAACTGGTTGATGCCGCGTTTGGGCAGCAGGGAGTGGCCGAAAGTATCCATCTCCTCCCGATATCGACAATACGACCCTGATGAGGATGACTGCGGGCCTATGCCTCTCGGGTGAGTTACTGTTCTTTGGCAGCGGATGCTTTCTGATTGACCTGATCGTGGATTTTTACTCATCTTTTGTCCTGCAGAGTGTCCTGCTTTCTCGGGCGATGTGCTGGCGTCTGAGTTTGGCGACGGGGCCAGCATTCAGGCCAGGAGAGACAACGCCGAGCTTCGATCGCGACTGAAGGTGTCTGAGAAGTTCAAGGAACTTATGGCCATAGCAACAGAGGTTTGGAGGGGATGAAGGCGGCACACAGGCCGCCTGGCCGAAGTGTCCAAGCAAAAGCGTAGAGTGGAGGAGTTGCAGGACTCCTGGCGAAGAATGAAGACGCGTGCTGGAGCTGGCTAGAGTTGAGTCGAAACATTCTGCGGAGGTGGCGGCGATGCGGCGGGAACATAGTGAGAGCCTGGGTCGGCTGGGAAGGGAAGCTGCCGATGAGAGAAGGCGCCTGACCAGAATGCTCGACGAAATGGAGGAGAAGTTGAAGCGGCGCGATGGCGAAATTGCTCACTTGAGGGAGGCGCTAAATGGCACCAAGGGATGATGCTCGGGTGAGCAACGAGCTATCCCAAGCCCGGGGAGAGGTCGAAGCCAAACAGTCGAAGGATTAATGCTCTCCAGGAGAGGGTCGAGCTGGTCGGAGCTGACAGAACAAGGGCCAGGGGTGAGGCCGAGGAGCTGGCCAAAAGGTTGGCCAGACGAGAGGAGGAGGTATAGTCTCATTTCCCCCCTTTTTAGTCTCTTTACTGGTCTCTTGTGATGCCGACTGGTTTTGGTTTTGCAGATAGCAGAGTTAGGGTTGGAGAATCGGGCTCTCCAGGCGAGCTTGCATCTAGCCGCAATAAGAGCTCAGAACTCGAGGTGCGGTCCGGCGAGTTCAAGGAGCAAAACGCCATTCTGCGGCTCAAGTTGCGGAGGCTGAGAAGCAAGTCGCTGAGGCTAAAGTGCAGCTCGCCATACTCAAGGGAGAACGGGACGCGATCGGCGTTGACTCCTTCCAACTTGGAATGGAAGAGTGCAAAGACAAGATATCCAGTGAGCACCAAGAATGGGATCTCTCTTTTCTGGATATTGAAGCTCCCGATGACGGTGAGTCCGAAGGAGAAGAGGAGGATGAATACGTCGACGTCTCCGATACCGATCCCGGTGCCGCCCCGGGTCCCAGCGAAGCCGCAGCTTCTGATGGACGATCGCAACTGCCGCTGAAGGGGCAAAGGCGTTAGAGAAAGGCGAATCTAGTCACACTTCTGTGGATGTAACCGAGGGTTCCTCCAAAACTGATGTGGTTCCGGCCTTTAAGAGCCACCTATATGTTTGCTTTGATTGATGTCTCTCAAATGAATAAATTTTCTGCTTCTATTTGAGTGTTTTTCTTTGGACGGCCTTTGTTCCAAATCTCGCCTCAATTGCGGACTTGAGAAATGAAGCCAGTCGGTTAAAACCGACGGATAAGGTAGGTTGGCTAGGGCCGACGAGCAAGGTAGGTCGGCTAGGGCCGACGGGCAAAATAGGTCGGCTAGGGCCGACGGGCAACGTAGGTCGGCTGGGGCCGACGAGCAAAGTAGGTCGGCTGGGGCCGACGAACAAAGTAGGTCGGCTAGGGCCGACATACAAAGTAGGTCGCCGAAGTATTTTTGCTTCCTTCGGTCGCTTCATCTTTCGCTGAATGAAGGAATAGTTTTGTAGCTTTCATGCTCATTTCGTTTTGAGACTCCGATTTTGTCGCACGAATTCCTCGAGCGACCAACTTTGTCAGGGAGCGATCGGCGGACAATCGGTTTTCGCACTTTTTTGCGGTTCTGCTAGCGCCCTGCCACTCTGCAGGGAAATCGGTTTTTATTTCACCGAAATTGATGATACGCACTGTAGGGGAGAAAAGCTGTTCTGGTGCTTTCCGGAAGGTGCTCCTTTCCCATGTGGGCGTTTTGACGTACGGCGCACGCAGCCGTTTACCATTGGAGGACATTATTTTCGTAGGACGATCCCCTGATCCTGCCAGTTTTCGTGATGCCAGTGGACGATCCTCTGCATTTAATGACCACGATTCGGGATTAAGAGGAAATCTTCGCATGCGTCATAGTTCAGGCGGTGGGCTCGGCGCGCAATAGGGCGCTGCTTTCATCCTGGGAGGCCACGTGGAGGTATGGCCCAGGTGTTTGAATCTCGGGCTTATAGCCTTGGTAATTGTTCCCGGTCCATTTTTGGCCTATAAAAAGGAAAAGTGGGGTAGTGTTAGTCATCCCCAAAGTTTCTTTCCCACTAGAGCTTTCATCATGCTCGTTTTTCTGTTGCGAGTGGGAGGACTGAGCTTTTCTCTTGTAAGCTCTTTGCCTCCGATAGTTGGGGCGATGAAGGAGCTGCCGAAGGATGGCTCGCCCTTAGGGGATGAGTCCCGGAGATCATATGGAGAGCGCACATGAAGGGCGCAGAGATCACACGGAGAGCGCACACATACTCTTCCCGTGTGACCTTTGTGGTTCCCCTTCGGAGACGTACGGTAGGGGGTGCATGCGGGCTCCCCATGGTTTGAGTGAATTTCGCCTCCTCCCCCGATTTGGATTCCTGGGCTCGTCCGCCTGGGGAATCTTTTGCCACATGGGGAGGAGGTGAAAGTGTGCCGCCCCGACACCTTGTCCTTGAGCCAAGGCGAGGTAGGGCGGCGCACACTCGGTTTGGGAGAGCGTTCCGACGCCAGGGTCCGCTGGCTTCCTACCTGCTCGCCGGGGGGTCCCTCGATGGGGTGGTCTGGGATGGCCACCCTGATATCTCGGTTGGGTCACCGAGATATCATTATTGACTGAAGCTGGCTGCAACGATTGGTCCATGTCGCCCGGCCATTATCGGCTCGAGCTGACTGGATGCGGCTCATCTGGTTCGGCAGTCCGGACGCCGGAGCATCACAGTTGCCCAGATCTGCTTTGGAGCAGTTGCCCGAGCTTTGTACTTATCTTTATTTTATGCATTTCAATGCTCTTGTAACGCCTTTCAGGCATTTGTAATTGGTTTTAATGGCAGTGAAATAAAGAGAGTTCTGTTCTATTTCTCAATCTTTATCTTTTGTGCCGAGTTTGTTGTTGTCGGTCATGGGGTACAAAGGCGTCCCGCTCGTTCTTAGCGAGGATCCCGCGCTATCCGAACTAGTTGAGGTTCGCAAGCAACGGTTGGAGATTGTTCGGCGGAACACGTTCTTTGTCTCGATTCGAACTTGGTGATTTATGTCTCACTCGAATATTCGTGGCTTGGCCTAGCCGAAGCTCGAAAAAATTTTACTTGGCCTTGCCAAGGTTCGAAGAGTTTGTAGCTCGGCAGCCGAGGTTCGGAGAACTTTTTACTTGGCCCTGCCAAGGTTCGGAGAATTTGTAGCTCGGCCAGCGAGGTTCGGAGAACTTTTACTTGGCCCTGCCAAGGTTCGGAGAAGTTGTAGCTCGGCATAGCCGAGGTTCGGAGAACTTTTTACTTGGCCCTGCCAAGGTTCGAGGTTCGGAGAACTTTTTACTTGGCCCTGCCAAGGTTCGGAGAATTGTAGCTCGGCCCAGCCGAGGTTCGGAGAACTTTTTACTTGGCCCTGCCAAGGTTCGGAGAATTCTCGGCCAGCGGTTCGGAAATTCGGGCTCGGAGAAATGACTTAGTTGCCACTATGAGCCGTAGTGTTAGGTCTCTGCGGCGCTTGGTGAGGGCATCAGGACGGGACGGCGGTACATAGCCACGCTCTTTATTTATGATATTATCCCTCCCGAGGGGACGAGTCACCGTCAGGCACTGGATTTGTTTTTTTTTTTGCGCTTCCCGAAAAGGGGGCCAGCTTTAAAAGAGCTTGGGGAAGTGTCGGGAGCATTTATTACGGGGGGCCGGCAGATTGGGAAGTACTTGTTCAGGGGGTTCCCGAGTAGCCCGTACGTGTTTACCGATCCTCCTCGGGATGGGGCATGGCCCTTCGGATTCTGCAGCACTAAAGCGATGACACGTGGCGAGTTCTCGTAGGTCGGTGGCTACGGTGCGACCGATCGAGATACTTGTCTGGCAGTATAAATATGACCGAGGGATGTTGGCCTTAGCCATCCCTCGTTTTAGGTCTTGAAATAGCATTAGGTCATGGCTTCTCAAGGGCGATCCTCCGAAGAGTTACGTGCATCACTCGACGATCTGTTACACCCGCAAAGGGGGCGTACCATAATCACTGTTGATGGGTTGGGTCTGGCGTCGACCCTTGCGAGCCAACAGCAGCTCGTAAGGGTCGTCGAGGAGTACGTGGATGTCTCTACTCGGGAGACGGAGGCCCTGCGCCGGGTGGCGGACCGGCAGAGGGAGGAGATTGCGTCGCTCCGCCAGCAGGTCACCGACCTCACCGAGCGGCTGGAGGACCTACTGGCATCCGGGAGCGATACCGAATCTTAGATGGGGCCTCCTTTGCTTCTTGTTTTTGCTTTTCTGTTTCTTTTTGTACTCCCTTTCCTCCATCAATGAAAGTGGTTTGGATAATCTTCCTGTCTCAAGAGTTTTTAGCTTTAAAAATGCATTCGCATAATAGTTGGGAAGCCTGGGTGGCTCCACTGGTTCATGCGCTGAGATAGACGTTTTGTTTGATGGGTTATAGGGGCGTTGCCCAAAGATTTTAGTGGCAGAGGGGGATTCCCTGGCTCTGCTGGGGCTTTGGCCGATTATGCGGGGCTTATTGAACCCAAAAAGGGGTTTGCCGGAGGCACATTCTTTGTGCGCGTTGACGGTTTCCGCTCAGCGTGCCTCTTTTTAAACCGGCGGAGTTTTGGGGACTATTTGGAAGTCCTTCGGCTTTAATCGGGGCCTGCGTACTTCGGTTTTCCGCCGGTATTTAACCTGAAGAAATTTTACTCGGCTTGCCGAGGTTCGGAGAATGTTTTACTTGGCCCTGCCAAGGTTCGGAGATTTGTTGCTCGGCCCAGCCGAGGTTCGGAGAATATTTTACTTGGCCCTGCCAAGGTTCGGAGAATTTGTTGCTCGGCCCAGCCGAGGTTCGGAGAATATTTTACTTGGCCCTGCCAAGGTTCGGAGAATTTGTTGCTCGGCCCAGCCGAGGTTCGGAGAATATTTTACTTGGCCCTGCCAAGGTTCGAGAATTTGTTGCTCGGCCCAGCAGGTTCGGAGAATTTGTTGCTCGGCCCAGCCGAGGTTCGGAGAATATTTTACTTGGCCCTGCCAAGGTTCGGAGAATTTGTTGCTCGGCCCAGCCGAGGTTCGGAGAATATTTTACTTGGCCCTGCCAAGGTTCGGAGAATTTGTTGCTCGGCCCAGCCGAGGTTCGGAGAATATTTTACTTGGCCCTGCCAAGGTTCGGAGAATTTGGCCCTGCCAAGGTTCGGAGAATTTGTTGCTCGGCCCAGCCGAGGTTCGGAGAATATTTTACTTGGCCCTGCCAAGGTTCGGAGAATTTGTTGCTCGGCCCAGCCGAGGTTCGGAGAATATTTTACTTGGCCCTGCCAAGGTTCGGAGAATTTGTTGCTCGGCCCAGCCGAGGTTCGGAGAATATTTTACTTGGCCCTGCCAAGGTTCGGAGAATTCTTGGCCCTGCCAAGGTTCGGAGAATTCCTGTCCAGACAAGTAGCTCGGTCGTGCCGAGGATTGGTAAGCAGCATCTATTTCTTTTTGCAACCTTTGGCAATGTAGTGCATAATGATTTGCATTGAAAAAATGTGCCGACAGGAAGATATAATGAGGCATATGAAAATAGACTTGGAGAGGACGTACCCTATTGATAATATTTTCGGAGATTGTCCGAATTCCACGTCCGGGGAATGGATTTCCCATCCAAATCTTGTAGCTTGTAGGTTCCCGGTCCAATGATCTCCGCCACTTGGTACGGGCCTTCCCAGTTTGGCGCCAGCTTTCCTTGTTCCAGCGGTTTGGAAACAGAGGCCTTTCGGAGGACAAGGTCGCCGGCAGGAAGGCTTTCCTTTGACTCTGGAGGCGTGGTAACGGGCCACCCTTTGTTGATAAGCAGCCACTCTGATCCGGGCCTTCTCTCTGATCTCCTCCACCAGGTCGAGGTTGTGCGGAGCTGATCGTTGCTAGCTTCCTCTGAGTAGCTTTCCACCCGCAACGATGGGAGGCCTATTTCCACAGGGATAACGGCCTCTGTGCCGAAAGCCATTCGGAATGGGGTTTCACCTGTCGGGATTCTCGGGGTGGTGCGGTAGGCCCATAGAACATGATGCAGCTCCTCCGCCCACCTGCCTTGGGCTCTGGAGAGGCGAGCTTTGATTCCCTGAAGGAGGGTCCTGTTGGTCACTTCGGCCGCTCCGTTGGCTTGTGGGTGCCCGACCGAGGTGAGGTGGTGACGGATTCCATGCTCCTCACAGAACTGGCGGAATTTGGAGTTATCAAACTGCTTACCGTTATCGGTGATTATGGTATGCGGGAGGCCGAATCGGCAGATGATGGACCTCCATACAAAATCTCTGGCCCGTGCCTCGGTATTTGTGCAACTGCTTCCGCCTCGACCCATTTAGTGAAGTAGTCAATGGCGACAAATAAGAATTTCCGCTGTCCTGTGGCAAGCGGGAATGGGCCGAGGATGTCCATCCCCCATTTGGCGAAAGGCCAGGCGGAGGATATGGAAACTAGTTCGGCGGAGGGGAGCCTTTGGATGCTTGAATGCCTCTGGCATGGGTCGCAGGCTCGGACTAGGTCGTCCGCATCCTTCTGCATGGTCGGCCAGTAGTAGCCTTGTCGCAGTACCTTGTGGCATAGGGACCGACTTCCCAGATGGTTGCCGCAAATCCCTTCATGTACCTCGCGCAGAGCATAATCTGCTTCGGACGGGCGAAGGCATCTGAGCAGCGGCATGGAAAGGACCGTTTGTAAAGCTGGTTGTCGATCAGCACGTAGTGGGTGGCCTGTAGCTTCAGCTTTCTAGCCTCTCTCCGGTCGGACGGAAGCGACCCTTCTTTGAGATATTTGAGGATAGGGTCGAACCATGATGGTTCGGCCTCAACTTGCATTATTCGGTCGGCTTCCGCGATGCTGGGCTTTTCCAAAGTCTCCAGGTGGAACTTTTGCTCGGCATCCATTGACTCCGCGGTCGCCAATCGGGAGAGTAGGTCGGCGCGGGCATTCTCGGATCTGGGAATCTGAATGATTTCAAATTCGGCAAAATGGGGAAGCAGGCTCCGCACCTCCTGGAGATATCGAACCATGTTCGGCTCCCGGGCTTCAAACTCTCCTCGTACATGACCGGCTACCAGCTGAGAGTCGGTGAAGGCATTAAGCTTCTCCACCTTCAGATTGCGGGCGATTCGGAGGCCGGCTAACAGGGCTTCGTACTCGGCTTCGTTGTTGGAGGCCGGGAAGGAGAATCGGACGCCATATTCGAAGGTTATCCCCTCCGGACTGGTGAGAACCAGGCCCGCACCGGAGCGATGGGCATTAGATGACCCGTCGACATGGAGGAGCCACCGGGCTCCAGCTTTTGGTTCTTCGGGGGAGTCTGGGGTAGAACCGTCCTCCGGGATGGTACACTCGAGGAGGAAGTCGGCTAGCACCTGGGCTTTGATGGCTGGACGAGGCTGAAAATGTATGTCATGCTCGCTTAGCTCGACGGCCCACTTGGTCATTCTCCCCGACGTCTCGGGACGGTGGACCACCGCCTTGATGGGTTGGTCGGTCAGACCGTCACGGAATGTGCTTGGAAGTACGGCCGCAGCTTCCGAACTGAGGTGATTAAGGCCAACACCATCTTCTCAATTCTGCTGTACCTTGTCTCCGCATCGCGGAGTAGCCTGCTGACATAGTAGATCGGCTTTGGACTTTGCCTTCTTCCTTGACCAGCACCGAACAGACTGCACCCTCCGAAACAGCCAGGTACAAGAATAGGGTCTCTCCCGGGGCCGGACTGCTGAGAAGTGGGGGCGAGCCGAGGTACTTCTTGAGATCTTGAAATGACCTTTGGCATTCGGGAGTCCACTGGAAGTTTTTGCCGATCGGAGAGTTTTGAAGAAGGGGAGGCATCTCTCGGCCGACCGCGCCACAAAGCGGTTGAGGGCCGCTATCCTCCCGGTTAGGCGCTGGACCTCTTTGACAGATGCCGGGGGCGCCATTTGTTGGAGAGCTTGAATCTTCTGGGGGTTGGCTTCGATACCTCGCTGGGAGACCATGAAGCCGAGAAACTTCCCGGAGTTAACACCGAAGGCACATTTGGTCGGGTTGAGTCTCATCCGTACTTGCGCAGCGTGCAAAGCTCTCTGTGAGGTCCTCGACATGCTGTGATGCCTCCTTGCTTTTGACCAGCATGTCGTCCACGTACACCTCCATATTCCGGCCGATTTGCTCCTTGAATACTTTGTTGACCAGCCTCTGGTAGGTGGCACCTGCATTTTTAAGACCAAAAGGCATAACGCGGTAACAGTAAGTACCTCGGTCGGTTATGAAGGCGGTCTTTTCTTCATCCTCAGGGGCCATTCGGATCTGATTGTAGCCTGAATAGGCGTCCATGAATGACAGCATCTGGTGACCTGAGGTGGCGTCCACAAGCTGGTCGATCCGAGGGAGGGGGAAGCTGTCCTTCGGGCAGGCTTTGTTGAGGTCGGTGAAGTCGATGCAGATTCTCCATTTGCCGTTCGACTTCTTCACCATGACGACGTTTGATAGCCAGCTCGGATAATTTACCTCCGGACGAAATTAGCCTTGATGAGTTTGTCTACCTCTTCTTCAATGGCCTTTTGTCGTTCTGGGGCGAAGCTTCTCTTTTTCTGCTTGACGGGCCTATGCATCTCGTCCACGTTGAGACGATGGACGAGAACCTCGGGGCTGATCCCAGGCATGTCGGAGGCGGACCAGGCGAAGATGTCAGCGTTGCTTCGGAGGAACCTGATCAATCTGCGCCGAGACTCTCCTTTGAGCAGCGACCCGATCTTTATAGTTCGGTCGGGACGAGCCTCATCCAATGGCACCTCCTCCAATTCCTCTGCCGGTTCTCCTCGCTGTTCGGCGAAGTCCTCCCGCATCCAGCCCATCAACCTCCGGCATTCTAGACTGAAGGCTTGTAACAAAGCACTGCCGAGCCATGGCCTGACTTCCTCGAACAACTCCAACTCCTCGCTCGGTGGGAAATTTCATGGATAGATGCGGGATGGAGACAACTGCCTTGAGGGACATTAGGCCGGGCCTGCCGAATATTGCATTGTATGGAGATCTGAGGTCGGTTACTAGGAAATCTGTCTGGATAATGGCTACAAGGGGCCAGGTTCCCGCGCGGACTGTCAGGGTGACGACCCCTTCCGGGACGATGACGTCGCCAGTGAATCCCATCAAGGTGGAATCCACGGTTCGCAGGTTTTCCATGAGTAATTTCATCCTGGCAAACACACCGAGGTACAAAACATTCACCGAACTTCCACTATCAACAAGGATTCGGCTTACATCATAGTTATTTAAATTGAGGGATACAACTAGTGCGTCTTCATGGGGAAGCTGTATCCCTTGGAGATCATCATCGGAGAAGGAGAGCTCGCCCGTCGTGCCTTCTTTGGCGCCGATCCTTCACTGTCGCCCCTGGGGCTCGATCCGCCGGCCTCTTCAATCATGTTAATGCGGCCGATCACGGGCGGATTCGGTGGAGGAGGTTGTTGAAGTTCGGGCTGGCGGTCACCTCCTTGTTGTGGCTCGGGCGCCCTCCTGAACTGATTCAGTCGCCCCCGCTGGATCAGCCTCTCGATTTCATTTTTCAGCTGCCAGCATTCTTCAGTGTCGTGGCCGTGCTCCCGTGGTAACGGCAGTACTTGGTGGGATCTCTTCGGGTCGGGTTCCCTCGGAGAGGTACTGGCCGGGGGAGCTGGCGCTCTATTTCCATGAGGATTTGCGCCCGGGGCACGGTCAGTGGAGTGTAGTGGTCGAATCGCCTGGGAGGGCTCCGGGAGCGATTCCTTGGCGGCAGCGGAGGGACTCTCTGGCGGCGAGGCGGACTTGGTCGCCGGGCGGGACGGTGCCTGTCGGGGACTTTGGGCTCCTTCTTCTTTGCCTGCTCAGCGCGGGCAACTCTCCGCGATTCTTCGACCCTAGCGTACTTGTCCGCCAGGGCCATCATATCCGAGAGGCAGGGGGGGTAACTGACTTCCATAGCCAGGTAGAAGTCGCTTTCCTTCGAGACTCCCCCCGCCAGGCGGACATGGCCACCTCATGATTAAGGTGGTCCACCTCTAGCATGGCCTTATTAAAACGGCCAAGATAATTTCTCAGGGACTCCCCCTCTCTCTGCTTAACTTCAGAGAGGGAGTCGGATCTTCGTCGGTGGCGGCGGCTGCTGACGAACTGACCAATAAAAAGGTGGCTCAGCTCGTCAAATGAATCGATGGAACCTGGTTTTAAAGCATTGAACCAGGTCCGGGCAGATCCCCTGAGGGTGGAGGGGAAAGCGCGGCAGAGGACCGCGTCGGATGCTCCGTGGAACATCATTATTGACCGGAAGCTGCTAAGATGGTCGTCGGGTCAGAAGAGCCGTGGTAAGGTTCGACGGCTGGTAACTTGACATGGGAGGGAATCACTTCCTCCATATCCCCTTAGAGAAAGGGATGCCCTGCTCCGCTTTGGGCTGGGGCGGATGGGCCTGCTTGGCGGCGTCCAGTTCCTGACGCATTTCCTGGATCTGACGACGGATCTCCTCTTCGCCAGCCAGAGGAGGAGCTGGGCGAGAAGATCGCAGAGACGGCGTCGAATCATGGTGGGAGGTCACCGGAGAGAGAGACCGGGCTCGCCGAGATCTGGGAGGATCTCTGTCGTGACCGCCTCGCGGGACTGGCTTGTCCCCTCTAGGTCGATGTGGGGGTCCGCGGATTTGCGCGGACTGGAGGAGGAAGTCGCCGGCGAAGAAGGAACCGCCGCTTCCTTATGAAAGTGTGGAGCAGGAGGAGCCGTAAGGCGCTCCTGGACCAGGTGGGTCAGAGTCTGAACTTGTTGGACCAGCGAAGCAAACTGGTCCTGGGTCACCGGGATGGCAGGCGGTGACGGGGTTTCGACTGGTGGTGGTTGCGGCGCCACACCGCTCGTCGGATCAGGCCTCTGGGAAGCGACCTGATCTTGAGCTTCAGAGGTTGCTCTTCTTCGATTGGCCATTAGAGAGGTTCTACTCCAGATTAGGATCCTTGTCTCCTTTCTTCAAGTTTTAATGGGACTTGAGACCCTTCCTCTAGCGCCAATCTGTTGCCGCCGGGATCCGTCCTCCGACTCGGGCGCAGTCGATCTCCAGGGGGGCGGACCTGCACACAAGTCCTCGCGCGAGAGGCGTTGGGGGTGGCCCTCCGCGGAAGACCCTCCGACGCTCAAGTCAGTGAGAGGAAATCGGCGATCAATCAGAAAATGGGGAGATGGATCCCTCTGGGGAGTCTCTCGGGGGGCGGCCAATCGGAAGCTCTAGAGGGATGAGAGCACCGACGAGCAGCAGGAGAGTGGGGAGTGAGGGTGTGAGCGCACACGTACCTGAGGGAATCTGTGAGCGTGATACTTATAGGCTGTCACCTGGATCTTGAGCGTCTTCTGAAAGATTCAGAGGTTGTTAGGATACAGGAGTGGATCGAATCAGGCCGTTATGGGGCTGTTGGGATTCGTATCTTGTCTGTTAGGGGATCGATGGCTGGGAGAGCTTCTTGATGGCTTGAGATCTGGTAGATGTGTAGGTCTCAGCGGCCTTGATAGGTTCTAGACCACTTCTCAGCATGATTCCTTGCCTAGGATGCCGTTACAGTAGGATTAGGCTCTTCCCGCGTCAGGTTCCGCGGAGGTGGGTGTTGGATCATGGGTCGTTTAGTGAAGCCGGGCCATGGAGGCTCGGGGAAGACGAGCTATGGGAGCTCGAGAGAGGCGAGCTATGGAAGCTCGGGTAAGCCGAGCTATGGGAGCTCGGGAGAGGCGAGCTACGGAAGCTCGGGGAGCCGAGTTATGGGAGCTCGGGAAGCCGAGCTATGGGAGCTCGGAGAGGCGAGCTATGGAAGCTCGGGGGAGCCGAGCTATGGGAGCTCGGGGGAGCCGAGCTATGGGAGCTCGGGAGGGGCGAGCTAGGGAAGCTCGGGGAAGATGAAAGGAGGAGGTCGGTCTTAGCCTTCTCGCACGGATATTAATGCAATGACATTTTACCCCCAACAGGTATGGTGTTATTATAATGTGTCTTGTTTTAGCATTAATAATCTTCAAAATTATGGATGGTAATAAGGGTAAGTTTCATGAATCAAATTACAATTTATTTGACATATTTTTACTATTATAACACATATTTCAGATGTTAGGCTCCCAAAGTTCAGCTTAATTTCAAATTATTTTTTTCAAATACTATATGATGCCTTTATTTTTTTTTTTTTTTTTTTTTCCTTATCAGTTATCAGGCATATAGTATTGTTATGATATAAATATATAAATTCTAAATTACTGGATCGTGGTCCTTTTAGAGAACCATTCTCCAATCAAATTTGGTGAGAACATTTTACAAATTACACTCGACCTACTGAAGTTGAATTATATCTTGAAAAATATTATAGCAAAAACATCTAATGCTATAGAAAGATGGTTCCAGCTTCTCAAACATGTGACAAATGGTAAGGATATATTAAAAATATATATATATTAAAAAGGAGTTCAGCGATATGCCCTTCACCGTGGCTGCAATGTCTCCGCTCTCTTTCCACTTTGTTTCGGCGAGGATTCGCGGGCTTCCCTCTTCGAACTGGATAGCGAGCGCGATGGAGGAAGAAGACCGATCTTAGCCGAATCGATTCCCCTCCGAAGTCCAAGATCCTATCGCCTAGAAGAAGCACGCCGCTATGCTCGAGCGCCTCTCCAATCTCCACCACTCCTGCCTCCAGCAGTCCATCGCCCGCCGCTCCGACTCCACCGCCGCCTCCCCCGCATTCAAGTCCGTCCATTCCTTCCTCGACCGCTTCTCTGACTCCAAGCGCTCCATCGAGGTCGCCATCGCCCGCTGCCATGCCCTTGCCTCCGTTCCGGCATCGGCCTCCAAACTGAAGCCCGAGCTCGAGAAGGTCTCCGCCTCCATCGCCGATCTGGACCGCATTGTCGCGGAGAACTATTACTTCTTATCCTTCTACGATGTCGGCTCCTCTCTCAAGGCCATCTCCGAGTTGAAAGAAGCGCTGCAGAGGGCCAACCCGGAGCTGATGCCAAGGAAGAAGTTTTCCTTCAAAAACAAAGCATCAGAGAAGGATCCGAGGGTTTAGGTCGAAGAACGGAGGGGATCAAGGTCCTGGATGCGGAAAAATCGAACCTTGCGGGCGGCCGGGACTCGCCGGGGTTCAGGAACATGGAACGTGCGGTTTTGGTGAAGCGTTTTAGGGTTTCTGGAGGGGACGAGGGGGATTTCACTCTTTCAGACCTTCATTCTTGCAAGATCTACCTAACAGGCCAGATCCGATCACTCTTTATACATCGGCTTAGGAATTGCCGCATCCTTGCTGGCCCGGTTCGATGATCAGTCCTGCTGGAAGACGTGCATGATTGTTTGTTCATGTTGGCCTCTCACCAGATCACGATCCACCAAGCCAGGTAACCGATTTCTATCTCCAGGTCTGGAGTAGGCTGATCATAGAGGACAACAGTGCTGTGAGATTTGCCCATACCGGTTGTTTTACGAAGGAATCGATGAAGAACCGGGAGATTCTGGTCGAGGGGAGGAGACAGGAAAATGGGCCAATGTGGATGATTTTAAATGGTTACGAGCTGTGCAGTCTCCGAATTGGTGTTTAATACCTGAGGAAGAACGTGCGGGCATCGTTAATGCTTCAGATAAGGCGGAACAATGTGATGATATGAATAGTCTATTTTGAACTTAATTTTCTGTGTGCAAGCATAATTGCAAACCAGGTATGTAAGATATGGTTTATTTGGTTAATTTTTCTTCGAGCGATTTCCCCTGGTATATGAAAACTTTGAGTTATCTTTGTTTGTTGTGCTTATTTGAGTGAATCCATTTTCGATGTTTTGGTAGCTTATAATATCCTTTATGCATGCTGTCCGGTTGTAACCTGCTGCCTCAATTAATTAATTTGTGGAAAAAAATTGATAAGCATCAGGTGAGTTGTTTTATTTGAACATACATGAGATTACCCAGAAGTCACTGAAGGTACCACTAGGATGCTCTTATTATTGCCTAATTCAAACTCAATATATTTGACCTAATCTCTTTCTTCCTTGAATCTTATGAGACATTTTTGTTACCTTATCATGATAAACAGCCATCCATGCTCATCAATTAATGCCGTTAATGACACTAGGACACACATGTGTTCAAGCTGTTCCATAAAATGTTTCCTTCCTCAGTTCTTTTTGGCAAAATATTAGTTAGTAATTTTTTGTTTGCCTACACTAATCCAACCCAAATTCTGGACTCCACCTGCTCCAAAATCGTGATTGTGCTCAGACAATGTAGCCTTAATTGAACCTCCTTATAGTGAGGATGGTCCCCATGCTTAGGAAGTGAAGCCTGGGAGAATGCACCTGTATTTACTTTTGTTTTGCATTAAATGGTCTGGTAAGGATGATTGAGCTGCAATGCATGCCAGTGTTGGCATTAATGTCGATCAATTATCTAATTGCAGTTCTGTTGGATTAATGAAATCTTATACATATTTGTGATGGCTGCAAGGAAAGCGATCAAGGCCCTATATAAATATATGGAGGGAATACCACCCAAAGTTGTTTATTCATGACTATATCTAAACAAAGATATAATGCCTTTCACTTCACATGGACTACCGATTGATGCCACCTAGTTAGTGTTGTCAAAGGTATGCCTTAGGTATGCCTAAAGCGTGAAGTGCAAGGCACAAAGGGTTAAACATTTCTTATACGCTAAGGCTTGCTTAAAGCACAAGGTGCTAAAGGTTGGACACTTTTGATATCCTTGGTAATTTTAATTTGATTTAGGGCATAATATATTTGTTAAATTTATCATATTTATTAGACTGCTATTTTTATGATGCATCATCCCATATGCAATAAATTTTCTTATTCCCATAAAAAAGTTAAAAATTGAAAGACAAAGAGATGGAACACCTAAAATTATGCTATCATTTAAGAAAGAGGAGAAAAGGCATTAAGAAACTACATATTTCAGCTAATAAAGAGGCTTTCCATTGAGCTAATTAGCTAAATATATTACTATTATGATTTTTTTAAATTATTTCTATTACGTATTATAATTTTTGCTTATATAAATTATTCTATCATTTATTTTAAAAATATATGCCTCACTTCACTCAAGTGCATGCTTACAATTTGCACCTAAACTTTAAGAGCCATTTGCGCTTATGTACCTAACACTTTTAACAATACTGCACCTAGTATCTGATACTGGAATCTATCCAAATACCATACAGAAATTAGCAATAGTACTTTTTTGGATGGGGATTCAATAGGATCAAGATTTAGAGGTGCTTCATATTAAAGTTTGATCGATGAACATGCATGACATAGGGATCTGTCAACACTTTAGTGAGTCTTTGATTTCCTATTAAAGTCCCTCTGATGTATTTAATGTTATATTCTGAATTATCTGTGTCACTTGATATAGATTAGGCTGTTAAGTAGGTTGGCAAGTCAAGTTTTTTAGATTATTATCTTTTAAATTTTACTATCATGTCAATAAAATCTGTGACAATGTAGCTTATAAGAGATTCAGGAACCACAATTATTTGTTATGAACACCATTTGTTGCAAGCTGCTGTAATCTCGTTCAGAAGGATTTTTGCAGCAGGACGTCAATGATATTAGCCACATCATTGGAATGGTAAAAATAACTGCAATCTCCTATGTGTTGCCTCTGTAAGTTAAGCATAGTGGTAAATTTTCAAGAGGACTGAATTTTAGCAAGCTGATGTCAGGTGTACAATGCCTGATAGGGTGTTCTGTGTCCATTCTGGTAGAAGTTAAAGAGCATGCTTTCTCTGATTGAGTTTATATCTCTTACCATGAATTATTTAAGACTTATTTTTCATAATAAAGTGGGGGAAAGGTGGGCTTCTATGTAATTCTTTTATAAGTTAAAGATAGTGGTGACATTTCGAGGGGCGTACTAAATTTTTGCAAGCTGATATTAGGAGAACAATAGCTGGGAGGGTGTTCTGTGAACATTCTGGTGGAAGTTTGAGAGCGTGCTTGTTCTAATTGAGCTTATTTAAGGCTTATTTGTCATAATGAAGTGGGGGAAGGCATTAAAGAAATGCTGGTTTATTATTGCAACTAATTATTGTTCAACTGGTAGACACATGATAAACAGCCATCTTAAATTAACTGGTTCTTGACATATGAGGAAATAAGACTAACTATTGTTTAAATCCAAGATTTTCTTAATTACATCTGCTAAACTTTATAAAACATCGTGCATAGCTGGTGAATGTGATAAAAAAATGACAGATTATTGGAAACCAGATTATAATAGACTGTGTAATGGCTCGATTAGGTAGGTATGAGCTGAAAACTCTATACATCATATATTGATGCAGTTTTTCTTGTTGACAGGCATTGTCAATATCAAAGTTGCATTGCAGTTGCAGCGCAAAAAGCAATCTAGAATTTATAGTTAGCTTGTTCCAGCTATGGTAATTAAACATTTTTCCAATCATGCACATACACCTGTTTAGTTTTATGATGCTTTGGCTAAGAAGTGGTTATAATACCTGGAGCATGTAATTGAAGTCTTAATATTTCTCCTTGTGAGGTTTTTGAATCCAACTTGTACGAGAAGATTGTCTTCCTTTAAAATGATCTTCTTGAGGTAAAAAAATAACTTGGCAATATAGTCTCTGAAGACAGTGAGTGATGATGATAATGTGCCTCTTCATGAGGAGCTCATTTACTTGTAACACTGCCCTTAGAAGGAGTATCTACAAGTCATGTAGATGATTATTATTGCTATTATTATATTTTTTAAGACCATACTGGATGGGCTCATGGCAGGCTTGAGAGTGTTATTAAGGAGAGAACTAATCAGGCTTAGGTTATTTGACAATTCTGTTATAGATGTCATTGATGATGACAGTCATGATTGGAATCATTGGGGCAGGTTATGTAGGTGGAGTTAGTTACTGGTTTTGTTATTAATGGTAGTGAAGATATCCATCAAAAGATAATCTCAAGACTGGAAATGCCTATCACATGATTGATGTTTACAAATGTTTTAAGTAATTAATGTTAACAAATATTGTGATTGTAGCAAAACTACAATACCAGTGTCTGTCAATCCAGTAGCTGCACTGTACACTGGCTTGTTTAGTAGTGGTGGGGGCCTTTGACAGTATCAATAACCATCAATATGGTATGGCGGTGAGCATTCATGTATGCTGGTCGAATGTGCATAATATATTTTTAAATTTTAAATTATCATACAGATTTTTCTTTTTTTTGAATTATGCATATTTTATTTTTTTCCTTGGTTTGGACTGTTCTAGAGAAAATCGGAAAAAATTGCAATGTTTTGGATGTGGCTGAAACTGATGGACTTATTTGGCCAGGATTTATCAGGAACCTTAATTTCAAATCTTGATGCAGCATTTAAAACAAGTTTTAAATCATCAACTAGTGCTGCTATAGATCTGGTGAGAAGAAAAAGACAGGTAAGTATTTGGATGGGAATTGCATCTCTCTCTCTCTGAGAGAATCAGCTGAGGCTTCTTATCTGGATACAAGGAAGGATTGATGGGGTAAATTCTTCGGCTTTGTGGTGTTTCAGTTTTTAGTGGACTGCTGGCCTGTTTCAATCTCTTTCCTTCCTTTGGTAGGTGATATTAATTCATGCCCCCTAGCATCAATTGTACTATTTTCTGTTTTTATGACTAAGGCCTCTTGTTACATGTCTGACTTTGAAAAGTTTCTACTGGTCCTTCTTAACATACAAAGGTTATCTCCTATCGAATAATTGCTGCCAATTCTCTCTGTTCCACTTGCATAAAATAGTAACAGGACCGCTTAGTTCATTGCATGAAGTTTTACACTAAATAATGGTGAGAGTCTTTTTTAACTAACGGTCTTCTTGTGGATATAGTTGCATAAAGCAAGAGCCTGAATGAGGGTATATTTGTAATCAGCCAGGGATACTTGATTCCCATTATTTCTAAGAAGTAGGGGCTACCCACAGTACCTAATAAGTAATATAAGTTTTATTTTAGTAGTTTTTTCCTCAACAAAATTGCTGATATCAAGCAAATTGGTCAAAATTGAAAACGGGCATTAATTTAATTTCTAAAAGTGGAAAAGGGTTCATAATAGTGTTTTGTTGTGATGGTGGTAGTAGTACCGGTGGAAAAATGTGGGGTGCCTTGGAGTGAAAAATGAAATGGTTCCATAGTGGGTGCGGCATCAGATTTAAAAATTTCTTGCAATTTTTCTTTTTGAGAACCTAATGTCATGAAAAATGTAGTGGAAGTCACAAATTATATCTAGAGGTGATTGAGTTGTATATTTACTTAACTAGTTGTCCGGTTCATCTAAGAATTTATGACGTGGTACCTTGTGTCGTTTGAGTTGTATTAATGATACAGCTCTGATGTGCACATGCATACCTGTCATTTGACATTCATTGTTAGATAATGATAGGAACAATGAGTGTTCGTGTCATATCTTTTTCAGAGGGAAACAAAAGGGAAACAAGTCCTCTTCCAATTATTATATGTTACTCTGTGATTAAAATTTTTCTGTCAGCCTTTGTTATCCTCAGAGAAAGAAGCAGAATCAGATACACAATTGCAATTATTATGGTCGTAGCAGCCACTGATTTTCAACCGATGGTTTGGTATATAATTTTACCCAAAATTCTCTTCATTTTATCTAAGTCACATGTATTATGATCCTGTAGTTTGAAATGTTGCTCTATACACAACTGCCTCTGCAAATCACTGGAATTTTTTTCTGGTTAGGATGGTGTAGTTGAGACTGCAAAACCCCTCTACTACGTTAACCTTTGACAGCATTACAATAAGATGAAACAGTTTCTGTAGATTTGAAGGCCTTGAGCTCTAGCATTATTGATGCAGTTTCAATTGTAGTTTATGTATACCACCAGTGCATGAGAATATTCTCAATTATTGAATTGATTAAAGTCGAATAATATGATATCAGATTCTCTCATCACCTGCCAATATTAATTAACAATGTTGGCATTTTTTCCCCCTGAGTCCACCGTTTTCCATTTAAGGATCTCACTAAGTGTACGTAATAGGAATGGATTATGCGCTAAATGGATTGGTGTATAGAGCAAGCCAAATAGCCTTGGCTTCTACTTTAGGAGGAGTGGTTGGAAGAGCTACAATTATCTGTTTGATGCCTCCTTGAGGTTAAACTAGGCATCAAGATATGTTGAGCATCATCTTTCTGTAAAAAACCAACTTTTCTTTCTTCATTAAAAATCAACTTGATGAAAACTGCTCTGCTAACCATTATCTTGAGAAAATGCTCTTTGAGCTGGCCTTAACTACTGAAAAACCTACATGTGTCTAATTTTTTGACAATATATTTAGGCTACATGTATATCACAATGATATTGCATCTTCTTTTATACCATAAGATACATCACAGATGACCCAAACTGTTCATGAATGTTACATACCTTGTTCATATTCTGGAGCCAATTCACCTTGCTAACGCAGGCTGCCTTCATGCTGGGTGCACTGCTGGTTGAAAGAGCTGGTTCCTAGAGTTATCATATTCATGTGTATCATTCCATATTTGTGAATTTCAACATCCAAGTTGCCTTCTAGTGGCCATTTCACATTGAAATATTTGAAAGATTAGAAGATTTTTTAGTATGGTAGTCCCTTTCTCATCTTGCATCTTCTAGAAGAGTCATTTTAGAAGATTTTAAATGGCTTTCTTAACATCTTATATAAAATCCAAGAACCATCTGAAGGACAATTATCTATATTTCAGCATCAACATCTAGATTAATAATTCATTAGAGCTTTAATATATAACTTTTATGCTTGGTTGCTTCATTTGGCCCAACAACTTACGGCATAAATGTAAGAATACAATGGGATCTTAGAACACGCCCACACACCCTAGCTTCTTTACTTTCAGTCCACCTTGATCCTTTTATCGGAGTATAATATTTCTATTGACAAATCTTCCTTTTAAGTCATACCTTACAACCATGGTATGCCAAACCATCCCTAAACAAACCGAATTGGTCTCAAATTGGGACGGTATGTCCTATCGGTTCGGTACAGAAGGAGAATCGATCCCGAACTGATTAAACGAACCCCGAATCGATTGCCCCGAACTGAATTGAACCACTAGGTTAAGTTTGATTTGGGGTGGTTCATAACTTGAGGTCCCCTATTCCATCTAACCGGTACACCACCAGAATGGTTTGATATGCCCTATACCAAATCATACCGGTCTGGTACCAATTCCTGGTGTGGAGAACATTGCCTGCAATCATAATAAGTTTTAGATTTTTTCTTTCCCTCCATATCATTATTATTGGAAAATTTGGACCTGGATTGTTGATGTCTTTATGAAAGCCGAGCCGATCCAATTTTTTGAGATAAGAACCTTCCTTGCATGGCGTGAAAATTGGTTGTCTTCTTACTTTGTGATGGTTTTAAAGTCTTGCATTCCTTTCAAACTATCAACACATTTTCACATCTCATGTCTTAACTCTGTTAAGAACTCAAATTGTTTGGATTAGAGTTCCTATAGGCAGACGCCAAGTTCATACAGATGCTAGAAATGGAAGAACCAGATGCTTAATTTGGTAGGACTTTGAATGACATTTATAAATATGAAATTGGCATCCTGCAAAATGGAATTAACTTTTCAAGGAAAAATTTCAAGGGAATAATGTTTGCAAACTAAAGATAGTTATGCATAGCAAGATCCATAGCTTCACCCAATTGTAAGTCCAAAGGTGTCAATTTTGTGAAGCAACAGTTCTAGAAATTGTAAGGAATCTAGGGAGACTAAGAAGTATATATAGAAGATAAATCATACTGTAAGCAGTTTTTTTTTTCCTTTTTTAAAATATAGCCATTATTTTATGTTGAATGGAGCAAAACTGTAAAGGAGCATAATTTAGATAGGGTCATGCAGCAAGAATTAGTAGTACAACTGTCAGAATGCTCGAATGGTTAGGGAAGTGGTAGTCTATGACAATTCATGGAGCAAGTTAGCTTTTACTTGTGTCAACACGTGAGCTTTCCTTGAAAGAGTGGCTCCTTAATCACTGAAAAATGGCTAAACGAGTGCTACATTGAAGAATTAAAAGAGAGGATGTGGTATTGCTATAAACTGAGGCTACTTGGATCCCATCTTTACTGTTAGCTTGCTACATAGTGCAGATAATCTGATAGTGTTACACATGCACAAGTAGCACCAAAAGTTGTGATCTGAGCTTTAGCTCAGTGATCACATCCTTTATCTTGGAAGCAAGGGGTCAATGGTTTGAGTCATGAGTAGTGTTATTTCTTTAAGATATTCAACCTTCTATGGATTTTCTTGACTAAAAATCCCGGGTTTCACATATTCATGTCTAGTATGGTCCCAATTACTTCTTCTTTACCTACGGGGTGGGGCTTACCTCCACTATCCCAAAAAAATACAAAAGGAGTTGCGTGAAAATCTTGGTCATCTAATAAGTTTTTTCAATAAAAAAAATAAACAAGTACCATAAAGAGCACAACCATGGTCAAAATCCATTAATCAAACAATTAGATTCATACAATTAGCTAAAATAGATCCATCGATGACAATAAGACTCTCAGATTCATTGTTTCCGAGAATATCTTTATAATGAGCTATGTTGTACCCATCTCAAGAATGATATGTGTGGCAGCCAAAATATATCATGATCTAGTGAATAAAGAAATTTGTAGGTTGTGTTAGTGAAATCATTAAGAGATGTCCAGGAGTGGGTAAATGAAGTCATTAGATAATGTCACTAATCTGCCCACTAGTCATAAGATAAATGGTGGTTATCATATGATCAATGATTCTTTATATTTAAAGTATCTGAACCTTGTTATAGGACGTTGCAGTGGTCGGTTTTGACAAGTATTTAGCATGTTGCTGTATAATATCTACAAATCAGTTGGCTGCAAAACCACTGCACTGAAACAAAGTGCTTGGTCTCATCCACAAGGAATCAGATTTTGCTCAAATGTGGTCAGACCAGAAAGAAACTAGATTCTTAATATTGCATGGCTTATACTCTAGCTGGCCTATTTCCGAAAATAGATTAACTATTAACAAATCTTTTCATAACATCTGCTGTATTTAGTAATCTGCATGATGACTATCGCATGCAAAAATTTTATTATTTGGTAAGACACATCCTTAGTATGCCAATGTAACACTATTCTCTGACATACCACTAATGGTAATTGAAGAAGTGTGAAATGGATTTGTGCTAAAAGTTTTCACTAGTGGCATGCAGTGCTGTTTAATATGTGCTAATTAATTATTTATGCACCACTTAATATGAGAATGCATTAAAAGGATATATGGTTCTTAGAATACAAGTGCATATTTGGAAATTAGCATCTCAGCAAGTAAACATGTCCTTTGGGTTGCATGTGCATGCATGCATATGCATGTGTTTGTGTGTGTGAGATAGAGTGAGAGTGTGTGTGAGGGAGAGAGATCACATGAAGCAATTGATGATGCAAAACGATTAGTATCTAGAAAGAAATACTTGAAGTATATGAATGGAAGTTGGACATTACCATGCCAAGTACAAGCATTTGGAACATTGCTCCTAACCAATTTGTTTATGCCAAATTAATGATGATAATGATTTATGTCTACATAAAATGTTTGGGGGTCACTACTATGGATTTGAGGGATTTCATTAGGAAGATTTTACAGCTTCTACCATGTTTATCTCGACTTAAAACTACAGCTATATAATTCTAAGCCTTTGCGAAGTTGATGTTTCATTGTGAGGGCAATTTTATCTTTTCTCCACAATATTGTGGCCCTTGTTCCTCTAATTAGACTTAGGTGTGTGCTAAAATCTGCTATTCTTGTGTTTTTTATGCAAATACCAATAACAGTTTAGACCTAGTAATGCTCTGATAACACATTCCATTACTTCCAACTTGAAAGTTGGCAAAACAGACAAATGAGTTGAGACGTTGAACGTAGACTTAATCATTTTCCATGTTCAAACCATCAAGTTGATGAATGTTATATAATAAATTAATTCTTATACTTTAATAAGTCTCAGCTAAGGTCTAAGATCATTACTGATTGTAGTTGAGCAAACATAAAACAGTAGTAGTTGCTGGCTGACACACATAATTAAAAGAATAAAAGATTAGAAAAGAAAAGGATTAGGTGGCTTGGAATATATAAACTTCCATAAGCATGACTGAATTATCATTCACGCAAGGAAAAGATTCCTGTGATGTTGATCGAAGTGGTTGAGAAAATCCTACATTAGGGGGAATTTCTTTGCTCGCAAACCTAAACTGTGCACTGTTGTATGACTGTCTTTCTTTATTTTTAACTGTTATCTACTGTCATGGCAATTTGATCCTTTCTGATTTTGAATATCACTACGGTTATACTTCTGTTATATGCATATACAGAAAACTAGACCTTTGAGCAATAATTAATTGCACCATATTCTATCAAATTCCAATAATAAATAATGTTAGGTATGCTAGCAAATTCTTTAACTTTTTTTAAGTGTTCTGTATAATAAAATATTTAGTCCAGATGCGCAACTTTCATGACAGCCATGATAGAGGTTTCACTCATTTTTGGCATCGAGAATTTGCATTTCCTTTTGATAGGATATTGTTTTTTTTTTTTTCCCTTCTTGCCAAGTGATGATGTGAAGCCATTTGACTTTGAAGAACAAGCCAAAGATTAAGTGAGAATTTTGACACTTCCCACTTTCAATTTTGCATGACTAGATATTTGAATTTTCACTCTTATTTAGGCTCTTATTCATGTTGCTTTTCATCAACTTGTTATTGTTTTATAACTGTTACTCTTATTGTTTCCTTCATTATCAAAATTAATAGGAATAGTTTTTGTTTTTATTTCTTCATTTTTTTTTTCTCAATGCAACTATGTATTCGATAATCATTTTTCAACATTATGATGGTCTAATGGCGATCCTCAAGGAAGAAAAAAAAAGATGGTCGAATGGGATCTGGCCTGTGATGTAGTATAGTTCCAAACTCAAGTCATAACACTAGGCTACTTCACCCCTTCAAAAGATTGAGAGAGCAGCTAATATCCTATCCTTAGTGCCATTGAAATGGTAAAGCTCTGACAGGGTTAGCATTTCATTTTTCTTCTTTTTGACCCCACTGCAAATACAAAACTTGTATATGGTTGTCAGGTTCATTGGTTTAGGAGGTTTTGTTGATTTTAATATTGTGGCTTGAATACAACTCACGTGCATTGGATGTTATTTACTCATGCAAATATCATTTCTTTTATTCTTTGGTAGTGATCTGGCGCTCATGAGTCATGATCCCCATCCCATTGCATTAGTTTTAACTGCCAAACGCCTTCATCATGTAATTCAATAAAACCTACGGCAAATAATTAAATTTTTCCTGGCATGTATTATCCTAGCCAGATCTATTCATTACCATTCTTTGTGGGACGGAGGAGGGGGGCATCCATGTATCCGTCCCCCCTTGATGATGTATCCTGAGATTAATTGATTATGCATCATATGATCTTGCATCAAATTTTTTGTGGGTACATGCTAAGGGTCAAAATTTTTATCTCTCTATATTTTGTTTTATTTGTAGCCCAAGACAAGAGGTAGAAATTATGACAGAGCATCTGAATGAGCCTTGTATGCATATTCCTTTTCTTTCTCTTCCCCACTAACTCAATAGCATGGTATTGGTCTGAATACACGTCTATGAGGTGATCAGTTGGTTAGCTGAGGTCATTGTCTGTTTATCTGCTATTAGAAGGGTGACGTAACAGAGATCATGTTTACATATCCATAGATTGAGGATGGTCTATCAGATAAGAACCTTCAGAATATCAAAATTTCTAGCTGGTTGAAGTGGTTGCTGGCCACACTGGGTTATCTTATTGCAAAGCTTCTTGTCTTCACCAAATGATGCAAGCAAGGAAGAAAAGCAGGCATGCAAAAAATAAGAAAATTGAGAGGATGAAGGGAGAGAAAACCAATGTCTTAGTTCTTCCTCTTTCATTGACCTATGCAGTGGGTGAGCTTTATAATTTTTCTTTTTCTTTTTTTTTTATTTCTGGCAAGTTGAACAATTAATAACCAGGGGTTGTGATTGTGTTTTGAATATTCTTAAGACTTCTATCGATTCATTTTAACTCAGTAGCTCCTCTTTTTAGGTTTGAGGAATGCAGAGGAAGAGAGATTAGATGCAAGGCAGGCACCATCATTATGTTGTCCTCCAGTGTGAGTGAAATCTAAGTGGATATTGTGAGGTGATCCTTCAGGTGTTACCAAAATTTTCAGCTCACAGAGGGAAGGATGCATGTCAACTCTAGAGAATGTCTTTCAGGATGCACTGTAGGCGATGGATATTCTGGGCGTTGCGTGCACCAACTTCTTTGCTAACTCTGTCGCATCATCAAAATAATATATTTTGCATCCACTAGTCTTCATAACATGGAAGTATTCTGTTGATCAGAGCTCTCAAATGCTAACTTCTGAAGATGACAGAAATGACGCTGTAACTTAGATCTGGTTTTTGCATTCCTTGTTAATAAGTTTCTCCCTTATTTCTCTGAAAAAAAATTCCTTTGAATTCTCTGATGACCATTCATGCTAATCAATTTGCTATTGATCTTTAACACTGTCATTGTCTGTTTATGGTTGATCACAGTGCTCTTACCTTAGATTTCACTTCATATTAGACTGATTCAATGACGTGTGCCTGTCTTATGCTGGAAGGTCCTTTTTTCTTATCTGCGTTTTATAGCTGTCATTCAAATAATTTGAGAGGAAATCCTGTCATGTCCTCGTTTTCTCCTCTACCCATGTGAAACCTCCGTACCTTCAGACCAACTACTCTGTTCTTGTGATGGCATCATGCCCTTATTTCCCTCAAGCCTTCCCTGCCTTTCCTACGTTCTTGCCATGTTGTACTCTCAAACCTACCCTTCCCATCTCCTTGAAGAAGGGTTATTTATTCACCCGATGTTTGTTTCTATGGCTACAGTGTTTGCCCAACTCAGTGTTTGAGCTTTGTCTTTACCTTTTTTTTTTTTTTGCCTTTTTTTTTGTGTGTAGACAATGGGAAGGAAGGGAGAGGAGCCAGAATTGAGTAAACAGAATTTAATATGAAGATACTACTTTATTTGCAGATTTTTTTTTAAAAAAAAGAAATTTCTACTTCTTTAATTTCCCAACCAAACTAGAAGCTGGGCCATATGGTTGCAATTTTTAATCATAAGATGTTCTTAGATATCAGATCGTGGATAGATTCGTTGTCATCAGATTCATTGCTATCTAACTCTTGACTATGTTATTTTAATGACATGCTAATTAATTACAGCATTGGAAAATAAAAGAAACCAAATCTAACTGTCGAATGCGAGCCAATGAGAGAAGGGGTTTGGTCAGAGTGGGAAAACTGTCACCTCCCAATCCAGCCATGGTCCCATATTCTGCAGCATTTGATCTGCTATTACCTGCAAAACAGCAATAAAATGGACTCTATCGCATAAAACTATTGTTTTTTATGGCATTTTTCAAGTATGAAATTTTCCTGCCCTCTACTTTCTTTGATTTTTTGATAATAGTCTAGGATTGAAGAGAAGCGGTTCATCTCCAGTATGGTGACAACTTTTTGTCTTTGGAGTATTTGATTAAAGGAATAGATTCTAAACTTCAAAAATGTGATGAATTTCAGTATAAATTTTAAAATACACGATTTCTTTGATAAACTTATATGCTAATGTTTGCAAAAACAGGTATTCGGAAGCCAGAACTAACAACCGATGATTTGAATCACCACCTTTAGCTGCAACTTAAAACATCATTGATCTACATAATTGATCAGCCCATGTCACATATAACTCAAATATTCATGAAATATTGAATAAGTCATAAATAGATTAATAGCTTAAGAATAGTTTCCAAAGTCGTTATTAGTTTAAGAACTGGATAGGCATCGCCGATATTGTTCCCACCATCACTTTCAACTTGGCTTGCCTAATGAAGAACATATTTCTCATTACCTCTAGCCTTAGGCCATAATCAGATGACCCTCCATGGTTACATGCATTAGTTTCTCAGGTTCTAGTTCAATCATACCATCGAATGAAAGGAACTCAGTTCTGGCAGTTTATTATTCTCCTACCGTACACACATTTTGGGCTCAAAAAACTCCTAGCTCCACAACCAAGAAAGCCAATACTGAAGGCTTCTGAGGACCACAACTAGACCAAAGTGGTCTATCCTATGGTAGCCTCCGCTAGAGAATCACCAACCAACCAAATAGCTAGTCATGTCCTATACCAATGCCTACTATTTAGGTTGTAGGTGCATTTACTTTCAAAAGGTGGCCAGTTTAATACAGCTTAGACGCATGTTGCCTTCTCTTGTTTTTGGCAAGTAGATGAAGCCTATAGACAAGTTCAAAGCTACAAAATAAAGGTGGCCGCCATAGCTAGTTGGCACCTTCTAATGCGAAAGATTGTTGAATATGAATAAAGAGGAGCTAAGGAAGTAGTAGTTGGGTTGCATGTCAGAGCAATTTCAACCATAAAACTAAATTAGTTTCATAAATATATCTTGTTAGCACATTAGTGTTGCGAAATGGAAATAAAAAAGAAAAAGAAATAAGGAAATCTTCTGAAACTCACTCCAAAAGCAAGTAACAATGGGAAGTGAGATGCTAGTTAATGACGTTTAGATTCCAAGTCCCTTGTATTCTCTTTCTTTGCTCACAAGTTATACACAATCTCAAAAGTATCGATATAATCTGGATATTTAAAGAAGTTTTAACAAATACTTGTTTTGTTAATGCAGAGCAATCTAAAATATCCATGATTTCTCTCAAACGACTAATATAATTTGATCACAAGATTTTGATCTGATTGCCAAACTCATCATGCCAACAACTATTAGCAGAGTTGGTTGGCACCTCACCTTTAAAACTTAAGGAGCACCATGAGTGTATTAGGTATAAGATTGCTAGTAGATGTGCAAGATCCAACTTGGAACTACTAGATGCCCTAAAATGTTTTCTGCGTCAAGCCTGTTCCTAATGTATTTTGTTATATTCAAAACAGTCAAAGGGTAGAAATCTTTGTCCTTTCTATTGATGTGAGGGCTAACTTGTAATTTTCTCAAAGAAACTAGAACTTAATCAGATCCACAGGTTAAGCTGTTGTATAAATGGCTATAGACTGCAAGACTAAGAGCAAGACTTGGGCCACCACTCCTCCAAAGCAGGAAACGATGGGAAGATCTCCCTGTTGTAATGAGATTGGTCTCAAGAAGGGACCCTGGACTGCTGAAGAAGACCAGAAGCTCATCCAATACATCCAAGAGCATGGCCATGGCAGCTGGAGAGCCCTGCCAAAACTTGCTGGTACACCCCCCCCCCCCCCTTCTCTCTCTCTCTCTCCTGCACACAAACTATACCATATTTCTCTCATATACCAGTTTAAAAGTCTTATGTTCTACCATAGGACTCAACAGATGTGGCAAGAGCTGCAGGCTTAGATGGACAAATTACTTGAGGCCAGACATCAAGAGAGGGAAGTTCTCCTCTGAGGAAGAAAAAACCATTCTCGATCTTCACTCCATCCTCGGCAACAAGTAATTCTCTCACTTTCTCTCACTTTCCACCTACCTTTATATTCTAGCCTTAGCCTGCATTCGTATGAGACACCAGTGACCAAGGGAATGATGGACTCTAAGGAAGAGAGTTGGCAGTTAAAACACAAGTAATAAGTGGATAAGGATATAGAAATAAAAATAAAGATATCAAGCTACAAGCTTTATTAGCTCATATAAGTGTTCATACTTAAAAAAAAAAAGTTACATCAGTAAAGTATATACAGGCATTGAGGGAGGTCTCTGGACTTAAAAACTTCATGAAATATGAAGTTATAATGAATAATGATACTTCTTTCCAAGGATCATGAGTTTAATTAGAGATTGACGTTTGTAATCCCCACTTCATACATTTATTTTTTAACTCTTAGACTCCCACTTATATTTATTTCTATACATTTAACATCAATACAAGTGACTCATGAATACTTCATCAAATATTTAATTACAGTTAGATATATTTACTCAATAGGAAACTCCATTCCGCATCTGTTCTTTCGTCTGAATTGCCTATTGTTTCCTCAGGTGGTCGGCAATCGCAACACACCTCCCAGGCCGCACTGACAACGAGATAAAGAACTTCTGGAACACCCATTTAAAGAAGAAGTTGATCCGTGCCGGCATCGATCCAGTAACCCATCGGCCAAGGACCGACCTTTTTGCCACCCTGCCGCAACTCATGGCCCTGGCGAGCCTCAGAGGTCTCATGGACTACCGCCCACTGGGTGACCAGCTACGCGACGATCCAGTCCAGTTGGCTAACCTCCAGAGCCTTCAGTACCTCCTCCAGCCTTCGGCTGCAAGCCATGGTGGTTTCAATGGCAACATTAATCTTGGCAGCATCACCAGTGAAATGGATCCAATAAACTTATCGAACCAACCTCCTACCACCATGACTGCAAATCTTTCTCATAGTCCCTTGGCTGTTGTTAACGCTCAAACTCAACTTCAACACTTGTCAGAGATTTTAGCCAGTCTGGAGCAGCCTCTCGGCAGCGAAACCAAAGAGAGTTCCACATTTATTGATTTTAGCCAGGGAGAGAGCAAAAGCCTGGCGACACCAATGGTGTATCCTCTTCCTCCTCCTCCTCCTCCTCCAACTCTTCCACCTCTAGCTGATGCCTCGATGGGCAGCGGAGATGCTTGTAGCTCTTCTAGCCTTGGCGGGAGCGGCGCTACTTCATTCTGGCCTGAGCTATTGTTTGATGAGCCTCTTTTGCCTGAGTTTGCTTGAACTCCTCTTTTATTTTGGCCAGCTTAGTTACGAGGAAGTGCGCCACCCTCTCTGTTGTACAGTGTCATTAAATCTCACCATGCATTGCTTTTATACTTGTACACACTCATGTACACACACACAAAAAAAAAAAAAAAAAAAAAAAGCTACTTTAAGAACGCTTGTTTTCGGATTCTTATGTCTTAAATGTTACTGGTTGATATTTTCTGGGGTTGCCTAATCCATTTGAGAACCTTCATTTTTGTTGCCTTGCAACAACGACTATTATAATTTACCTGCATTAAAATGAATTACTAGAAGCAATAGTAAATTTTGTAGCAGTAATAACAGTCATAATTATGCCAGTAAATGATAGTAATAATGATGGTAACCATAAGTTAAGGGCATACTTGTTTAATATTTAAAAATCAAGCAACCAAATATTATGCATCGATCTATAGTGTTGCACGCAAGTAAGAATTAAGAAGGCATGTAGCTTCTCTTTTCTTTTGCTATCACCACAATGCCAATACTGGTTCAAGCCATGAAGGTGCCAATCGGTTTCATGGCAAAGTCTCTTGGTGCAAGAGACCTGGGTTTGATTCCATCTTTTGCTGCCTAAGTTGATTTTTCACCAGTGGAAGCCATTCTAATTCAGAAAACAAGGAATCAACAAAAGAAAAAACATTCATGTGACCTTTTGCTCAATTATATTTTGAGGTTAAAATGTTGCAAGACTTGAAAGTTTCCCTGCCACTGAAGAGGCCCAAAATTAAGATTCTTGTACACAGAGATGACAGTACTGAAGAATAAGCACAGTAGAGAATTGACCTAGGTTGTAGAGCGATTTAAGACCCCAAGAAATAAATAATATGAAGGGCCCATGCAGATTAAATAGGCTGATCTCATTTGCACCATTTATCATGATCTCCATCAACTAACATGGGGATCTCTAAGAAGGAATGTCACTATCCTTCTTGGAGAGCAACACACGCACTCTCTAAGGCTTAAATTCAGTAAGAAGCGGAGTCCCATTCTTCCTGGCGAGCAGGTGGGAATGATAACTTCTTCTACAAGGGACCAACTCCTATTGCTCATACTAAAAGAGCCTTTAGTAGGTTTGTTGCTTGTGGAAGTCCGATAAGAAGTGAGCTGTCAAATGATCAGGCCATTCAAAAGCAGCCAGTGCTTGGTTTGGATCTGGCTTGCTAGATTAGTAAATGAGCTGAGCTAAAGCTATGTATGGCTTGATCTAGCTCTTCCCAATCAATCAAACTCGATGTCTGAAAAATAGTAAAGCATACATTATTTATTTACCATTTACATACGAAAAAAATGCTCATCATTAATTTATTAAAACTATCATATTTCCATCGAATAGAATGCATTCCATTTACAAGGTTAATACATAACCATGAAAATTAGCCTGAAGGACAGCTATGAAAGTCCCGAGGGACCTCAGGCTCTCAACAGATTTGTTCAATGAGCTGTGAGCATCTTTGAATTTAGTGTTAGCGTGCAGGCTCTCAACAGATTTGTTCAATGAGCTGTGAGCATCTTTGAATTTAGTGTTAGCGTTCCCCCTTTTTTTTTTTTGGCCCATGTGATTTATGATTGATTTATTTTAAATAATAAGTATAATATCTGATATTATCATATATTTAAATTTAAATGATAATGATGAATATATATGAGGAAGAGAATTAGGAAATGGAAAGAAACTCAATCTGTCGATAACCTATATCCAGTTTCTTATCAAGAAATTCTTATCGAACCAACAAGTTTGAAAGTAAGCGCATTACCACTCCACCAATCTAATCTTAATAATAAAGGATGAAAGCTCAGGATATTTTTTTCATGAGGAGATTCTTTTAAAATTTATGTTTTATCTTTTAATATTTACGAGATCAATGTTTTGAAAACATTACAGTAAAATTATGTGGGTATATTAAGTCTTTTGTATTCACGCATGATATTATCATTGATCAAATTTGATGTCTATATTATGTGTAATTTATAGATATCAAATTAAATAAATTTAATTACTCATAATTATGTAATGCTTATAAATGAATGACATGATTGTTTAATTATTATAAGTATATTGAAGTTCATTGATTATAAATATTTAAGGGTTGCCCAAAGGTTGACTAGTCATTTTTTATAATCTATGGACATGATGTAGTCAATTAATATGCTTGGTTAGGTATGTTTAGCATATCCAAAGATAGCAAACATATCTAATTTGAGTATATATAATTTCTAAGTATGCAAAATTAATATTAAGCATTAATTATGTTTATTGTTGTATATTATTGTATTACCCAAAGGAGAACTTCAATTTGCACTTATTGTTTACTTGATGGAATATGAATATTTATTTTACTCAAAACATTAATGTGTGAGCATGTTCCCTATATTTGCATCATCTATTCTTGTTTCTCTTCATTCGCAAGCTATGACTATTCAAATTTTTAATAGGATTAATTCTCTGAATGACGCAAACAAGTTCAGTTTCACCTTGGTGTTTTGGATCTTGATTTGATACATATAAATGAGAAACCCACTATTCTTATTGAGTCTAGTAGTACTAAACAGAGATCTTTCCATAAGACTTGGGAAAGGTCAAATAGATTTAGCTTGATGTTCATGCGAATAACTGTATCAAACAACATCAAGTCCACAATTCCTACTACTAAAAGTGTTAAGAAATTTATGATGTTTATGGAAGCACGTTTCCAATCTGATTATGATGATAAGTCACTTGCTGGGACATTGATGAGTATTTTAATCAACATTAAGTTTGATAGTTCTCGTACTATGCATGAGCATATTGTTGAAATGACAAACATAGCAGCAAGACCGACGACTATGGCATTAGAGGTGAATAAGAATTTTCTTGTGCAATTCATTATCAATTTCTTGCCTCCTGAGTATAGTCAATTTCACATAAGTTATAACACTATGAAGAATAAGTGAAATATGAATAAACTGCAAAGTATGCTTATTCAAGAGAAAGCAAGACTTAAGAAGCAAGAAAATCATTCTATTAATCTCATAGGTCAGTAAGGAGCTGAAAAGAAATCAAAGAAAGATAAGAAAGGAAAGAGCAAGCAACGACCACTAAAGATAAATGGATCATCTGCTCAAATCCATAAGAAGGAACAAATGGATGATAAATGTCACTTTTGTAAAAAGCATGGACACTATTAGAAATATTGCTTGAAACATAAGGCATGGTATGAAAAGAAAGGTAAGCCTAAGGCTTTTGTATATTTTGAATCAAACCTAACAGAAGTTTCTTATAATACTTGATGGATTGATACTGCTTTACCACTCATGGTTTTAATACGATGCAGGGATTTCTTACGATCCAAACCATAAACCCAAATGAAAACTTTGTCTCAATAAAAAATAGAGTCAAAGCTTCAATTAAAGCCGTTGAAACTTATCGTTTGATTCTAGACATTGGACATCATTTAGACATTTTTCAAACATTTTATGTTCCTTCTATTTCTCATAATTTAGTTTCTGTATCCAAACTTGACTCAATTGGATATTGTTTTAAATTTGAAAATGGATGTTTTAGTTTGTTTAAACACAATCATCTCATTGGTTCTGATATTATTTCTGATGTTTGTACAAATTTAAGCTTGATAGTTTTTTTGCTGAGACATTATTCACTACTAAAGAAGTGAGTATTTGTGATGTTTTTTTACATTTAGCGACGGTTATAACCGCCGCAAAATGAACCAAGTAGCGGTCAAAGAACCACCATTGTTGCACTCGTCATGAATAACCATCGCTAAATGATAGTAATGGTTGGTTGTATTTTCTGATAGTCAGTAACTATCGAAAATAAAAAAAATTCATTAGGTTGCTCTTTTAGTAGCGGTTTTGGCGGTTATTAGCGATGGTTATTTTTTGTTGATGATCGCTAGGATGGGTCATTTTTGGATTTCTTTCAAAATCATCATTAATTACAAATTATTTTTAAAAATATTTTTTTATTTATATAAGCATTTATATATATATATATATATATATATATATATATATATATATATATATATATATATATACATACTTGATTCTACAACATGAAATTATTCTTAACATTATCAACCATGGAAAAATTCTCAAATCATATGTTGAATAAAATTGTCAAAGAAACATATAATTAGTATACCAACAAGTTATAACGATTTATCACAATATTAACTAAATATTTCAAATAGAAAATACTACAACTACAAATCATTCCCTAACTATCTGATGCATAACTTGATGAAGATGAAGGGTGTGGAGCACGTGCATAATCCTGAAAGTAAAAAGAAGGATGTTAAATATCTAAGTAAATCTGGTAATAAAAGATTTCTAATCATAAACAAATATGAACATTATACCTCAGGATTAAGTATCACAACAAACTCTAATGGTGATGGCACATCTCTGAATACACCCTTGAAGATATATCGCACATAATTCTTTAATATTTGTATTTCTTCATATTTAGATTGTAGCTGAGACTTTAATTCTGCCACTTTACTAGAAGCTCCTTAACCAACCTCAGGCGTAAATCCAACACTGTTAGTGTTTAATCCAAAGACCTGTGAAGGTGTGGGGCCAAATCCTAAATCCTGAACCCTATCGGAATGCTCTGGGCCTAAAACCTGCGCAAGAGTATCATGTGGCCCAATAGTGTGGAAAGGGCCTTCTTATGACTCGAGAATAGAAATATTTTCTTACAGACAAGTATTAGAAGAGTTAGGCAAAATAATTGAATTATTAAAATCATCCAAACATAAATTAACATAATATAAACATCTCAAACTTACACAAATAACTCTTGCTACATCATTCACGAATGAGCCATTTGCCTTCTTATGCTTCTCAATATACAATGTACCCCTACTCACTTTTCTCTCGGTCTTGGTTTCCTAATATTAATTAAATAAATAACATTAGTTTTATAATAGCATTATATTATTAAAGATATATCTACGAACTCCTACCATCTCATGCAGTTTCCTAGCAAAGCTCTTGGATCCTCCAGTATGCGGAGTCACCAACTACTTCTCTAGTCTCCATCTTTCTAAACCCACAATCACGACATGAACACTTGATTCTTCCATTTCTAGTTGCATGAAGAAAAGTAAAATCTAGAAATCCTTTTAGCCCAATCGCATACTCAGGTGTGTTTCAGGTCTTGGTAATCCAAGATTTATCCATTCTTGAACCTACAAGATTATGCAAGATATCATTAAGTTATATTGAATTCAAAAGAGATTTCTGTCAAAAATTATAGAACCAGGAAATGTGGTTCTGGTTCTATCATAGAACCAGAAAGTGGTTCTGTGAATTAGAACCAAAACCACATTTGTAGTTTTGTCACAAAACCAGCTTTTTGGTTATGTGAATTAGAACCAGGATGGATGGGTAAAAGTGGATGCGACTCTAACAAGGATGATAAAGTTTTTCATATTGAATCCAAGGTTCGATGATAGTTGATTTATTGGAAAACATATTTTATGGATTGAGAACTCTTTTACTAAGGGATAACTCTTTCATGCACATCTGATGAATATAAATTATTATTTTTTCTTTTTCTTGGTTCGGAAAGTTTTTTTCCCGTTAATTTAGTTTGTTTTGTCCAAATCAAAGTTAATTTTCATTTGTCTTGGTCCTATCATTGCAATCTAATTCATAAGGCAACTTGTTAATGTTGCATCCTAATATTAGTCTATTTTCATTTTTATTTCATTTTAAATCTATATTCGACAATCAGCTGGTTATTAAGAACCAACCAATGGTCATAGAAATGTAATATGGAAACAGTATGACATGGATATACTAATAAAAAAAATTAAGAATATACCATATGATACAAGCAAAACATAATAATGTTGTTATGGTACAAATTAATGGGATGTAAAGAAAGAAGGTTGCAATCAATAAATTTAATGGCCCCAAGTAGCAAAATGAAGATTTAAACTGCTGTAAATGATTTAGAAGACTCAAATGGTAGCTGTGCGTAGGATACTATTTAATTAAAAATTAGATAACTAGAGTATGTGCTTGATGCATATTTTAGCCTTATCATATTTTAGACTAACTCCCCCAAACCATCAACGGAACCATCGTCCCCCCACCCCCCACGGATCTGTTTCCCCCAACGGAACCATCATCCCCCCCTAACATATATAACCATCGCACATTTCCCCCTTCCCTCCGTTATAAACTGTCCTCAACAGAACCATCATCCTCTTCTCTCCCCCCACCCAAAACCATAACCTTTAATAAGCCTTAAATAAAGAAAAATTAAAAAATAATATTTTTCATTCTATTTTTTATATCAAAATCTTATCGAAACATTAAATAAAAAAATTAATATAGATAATACACATAAGAAGAGAAATCATAGATCTACCTAGCATTACAGTAGCCGTTACCATTCTACTCCTCAAGTTCTCACCAAAAAAAAAAAATTATACAAGAAGATACATACCTGAGTCAGATTCTCAAGGATGGGTTTAGGTTTTCCAACTGAAGCAAACAATCTGATTTGCAAGGATGGGCAAAGGTTTGAAAATGGAAGAAGAAAGGGCAGAGGCTAAGAGGAAATACATAATAAAAAAAAAGCAATTTGATTAGGATTAGAGTAAAAAATAAAAAATAAAACGCTCAAAATGAAAAAGATACGCGAAACAAAAGTACGAGAAAGAGCGAATTTATTTGGTATTTCTGGCGATCCAAACTGCCTATAACTGCAAAGATTGCTGAAAATTATTTTGTATCTATTGGTGGTTTTAAAACTGTCAAAAATATCATCGATAAATGCTTCATTTTTGATAGTTTTTTAAAATCGCTAAAAAATGACAGTAAAAAATTTGCACTTTTTTAGTAATGATTGACCTTGCATCATAATGTTGGTACTAAATATGGTTTAGTGAATGAACAATCAGCTCATTTGTGGCATAAACGTTTGGGTCATATATCTAAAGAAAGAATTAAGAGATTAGTAAAGAATAGAATCCTTCCTGATTTGAACTTTATAGATCTTGGGATTTGTATGGATTGTATTAAAGAAAAACACACAAAACACATAATCAAGAAAAGCTCCACAAGAAGTACATAGCTCCTTAACATTATACACACCGACATATATGGGCCTTTTGATGTTTCATCTTTTGGTGAAAAAATATTTTATCATCTTTATTGATGATTTTTCATATTATGACTATGTCTATTTGTTGCATAAAAAATCTCAATTGATAGATGTTCTAGAAGTGTTTATCAATGAGGTTGAAAGACAACTAGACAGAAAAGTAAAATTGTCAGGTCTGACAAAGATGGTGAATTTTATGAAAAGTATAATGAATTTGAACAATGCCTTAATCCATTTGCCAAATTTCTTAAAAAGCATGGTATATGTATTCAATACACAATACCTGAAATACTAGAACAAAATGGTATTGCAGAAAGGCGTAATCGAACTCTAATGGACATGGTTAGGAGTATGTTAAGCAATTCATCATTATCCTTATTATTGTGGATACATACTTTAAAGATTGCTATGTATTTTCTAAATACGGTTCCTAGTAAGGCAGTTCCAAAAACTCTTTTGAACTGTGGACAGAAAGAAAACCCAGTTTGAAGCATTTACATGTTTGGGGTTGCCCAACGAAAGTAAGGATTTACAATCCATATGAAAAGAAATTGGACTCAAGAATAAAACAGTAGTTTTTTCATTGGTTATCTAGAAAGATCAAAAAGATATAAATTTTATTGTCCTAACCATAGTACAAGAATTGTTGAATCTGGAAATGTAAGGTTCATTGAGAATAGTAAAGTTAGTGGGAGTCTGGAACCACGTAAAGTGAAAATCCAAAAACTTAAGGTACAAGTTTCTTCACCTATAACTTCTTCTCAAGTTGTTGTTCTTAGAGTTGTTGAACCTTTTAACAACTTTCAAGAACAATAAATCAATGATCAAACACCATAAAATGATGATATTACTAATGAAGCTGTAATAAATGAACCCAATAAAGTAGCATTAAGAAATGTTGACCCAATTGATGATTTTGATGATTAACAAAACTATTTGAGTATAACTAATGGAGGCTCTAATGATTTTGATTAAGTGTTTCAGATTATAAATTGAATGATCAAAATCAGGAGTTACATCGTGTTCTGGATCGAATCTAATGTCTAGGTAAGATTGCAGACATTAGAGTCGACTCCGAGAATCACAGAGCCGACTCCGGATCTGGCACGGAAGTTAGAGTCGACTCCGAGACTGTTAGAGTCGACTCTCACAGAAGAAGAACGTCGATTTTTCTGGCCCCGACCTAGAGTCGACTCCGGGTAAGTTAGAGTCGACTCCAGAAAAGTTTCTTGTCGACCCCAGAAAAGTCAGAGACGACTCCAGAAATAACGTTTTAAAGTGCTTCGAGTTAGAGCCGACTCCAGAAAAGTTAGAGTCGACTCCAACCCACCTGGAACGAAAAATCAAATTGCCAGATCAGCTCTAACGGTAATATTTCTATTTTACCTTATTTCTAACGGATATATTTTGTTACAAGGTACACTCCAACGGATAGTTTTCTTCCAAAAATGGTTGAAAGAAATCTATAAAAAGGGAAGACTATCATTCAAAAAAAGAACGAAAAAAAGAAAAAAAAAACAAAGAGAAAGGAAATAGAGAAATCCCATTTCAAAAATCCGAAAAAGAGAGCCTGAATCTCAAGAGGAAAACCTTCTAGCTCAAATCCACTCCACTCCAAAAAGCTCAAGAGGAATCCAAGGCATTCAAATCAAAGTTTTGGTGGATTTCCCAACTTGGAGAAAGAGGATTCAGTTTCTTGCTTTTCAACCCTTCTCAACTGCTTCAACTGTGAAGAATCGGAGCTGAGGCTTGATTCAATCCAGCAAGGAGAAGAAGAAAAGAAGAAAAGAAGAAAAGCTCAAAAGCCAACCAACTACAAATCAGGCTTTTCTAAACCTTGTTATTCTTATATTGATTATTGCTCATTGAGGAGCTTTGTAATTGAAAAACAATATTTCTTTGTTTGTGTCTAGTTCAATCTGGGGGATTGAACTAGTGGAGGTAGTCTTACCTCGGTACAAGCTTGGTTAAGCTTGTGTTAGGGTTTTTGTGCTGGTGAGCCCTTGAAAACCAGCTGGGTTCGTTGTGATCCCGGGAAAACAACAAGTTTGAGTTGTGAGCTTGTAAAACAACTCGGCTGTAATCAGGAAGATTATAGTGTGGACCCAAGTGAATCTTGGGAGTGGACGTAGGTGTTGGATACACCGAACCACTATAAAATCTTTGTGTTTGCCGTGCTTCATTGACTCTATCTCTATCTCTATCTTATTCACTGCACTTTGTATTTACATTGCATTGCCTTCATTCACTTAAGCAAACTATTTTAAAAGGCTAATTTTTTAAAGAACCCAATTCACCCCCCCCCCTCTTGGGTTGTCATCTGGGCCAACAATTGGTATCAGAGCTAGTGCTCATTAGATTTTGATCACACGATCAAGAGCTAAAGATCCAAATGGCAACACAAGTTGGATCATTTGCTGAAGGTCATTCTACGAATAGACCTCCACTGTTTAATGGTTCAAATTATTCATATTGGAAAGCTAGAATGAGGATATTCATTCAAGCTTCTGACTATGAACTATGGGGTGTTATAATTAATGGACCTAGTACACCCACACATGTTATTGATGGCACTATTGTTCCTAAGCCCGAAAGGGACTGGAATGATAATGATAGGAAGATGGCACAGCTTAACGCTAAAGCCATGAATGTTTATATTGCTCCTTAGATGCTAATGAATTTAATAGAATCTCCACATGTAATTCCGCAAAGGAGATTTGGGATAGATTAGAGGTTACCCATGAGGGTACCAACCAAGTAAAAGAATCTAAAATTAATATTCTTGTTCATAAATATGAGTTGTTTAGCATGGAACAATCTGAAACCATTGCATGCATGTACACTAGATTTACAGATATTGTAAATGGTTTGAAAAGTCTTGGTAAGACATATACTAACTCTGAACTTGTTCGAAAAATTCTTAGGTCATTACCAAGATCATGGGAAGCAAAAATGACAGCAATCCAAGAAGCAAAGGACCTCAACACTTTACCCTTAGAGGAGCTTCTAGGATCTCTTATGACCCATGAGCTGACTATGAAGCAGCATGTAGAGGAGGACACAAAGAAGAAGAAAGTGATTGCCCTCAAAGCTGCAAAAGAAGAGAGCAGCAGCATGATGATGATGATGATGATGAAGAGACTGCTCTCTTAGCAAAAAATTTAAAAGATTCATGAGGAGAAAGAAACCCTTCCACAAGAAGAAATTTGGAGCAAAGTGGGAAGGAGAAAAGGATAAGAACAAGGACAAGGACAAAGAAAAAGAGAAAGACCCCTTGACTTGCTATGAGTGTAATAAACCGGGGCACTTTAGGAATGAATGTCCTAAATTGAAGAAAGCCTACAAAAAGAAAAAGAAGGCTTATGTGGCGACTTGGAGTGACAGCGAGGAATCTTCTTCCGAAGAAGAAGAACAAAAGGAAGTCGCAAATGTATGTTTCATGGCGGACGACAACGATGAGGTAAGTTCCGATAACCCTTGCGATGAATTTGCTTTTGATGAACTTTTTGATGCTTTTAATGAACTTGTTAGCGATTTCAAGGTTTTGAAAAAGAAATACAAGATTTTGAAAAATGAAAATTAACTTTCATTAAAGAAAAGGAAAATCTTAATAATGAAGTTAAGAAACTTAAATCTGAAAATGAAATTTTGTAAAAGAAAAAGAATTAATTTCAAATGAAAATGATAAACTAAGGAAAGAGGTTGAAAAACATAAGAACATAGTTGATAAGTTTACCTTAAGCTCAACTAAATTAGACATGTTATTAAATAGTCAAAAAGCAGTTTTTGACAAAGCCGGATTAGGGTATAACACTTTAAGAAAACAAAAATCACTGAAAAATATTTTTGTGCTGGCCAAAGTAATTTTACATGCTTTAAATGTAATCAAAAAGGACATAAATCTTATGAATGTAAAATTCTAAAACCTAATAAAAACTTAAATATTAAAGGAAAGAAAATATGGGTTCCGAAAGGAACAATTTTGTTGCTACTAACCATGAAGGACCCAAGAAAGCTTGGGTACCTAAACATAAAGTTGATTTCATTGCAGGAATGTCTTGTGGCCAAAGATCAAAGAGAAAGTGGTATCTTGATAGTGGCTGCTCAAGACATATGACGGGTGACAAAGAAGAATTCATCACCCTTGAAGAAAAGAGGAGGAGTTGTTACATTTGGCGACAATGGCAAAGGCCAAATCTTGGGGTTTGGTAACATTCAAATAACTCCCTCCACATATATTGAAAATGTACTTTATGTTGATGGTTTAAAGCATAATTAATTAGTATAAGTCAATTATGTGACAAAGGTTTTAAAGTATCATTTGAATCTTCTATATGCACTGTAGCTAATCCCATTGATAATAGCATTGTTTTTATTGGAAATAGAAATGGCAATGTATACTTGATTGACTTAGACAATTTGTCTACTAATAATCATTGCTTAGTTGCTAATAATGCTAATATGAATGAGATTGGTTGGTTGTGGCATCGAAGATTAGGTCACGCAAGCACACACCTGATTTCAAAACTAATTAGAATGGATTTAGTAAAAGGTCTACCTAAATTAGATTTTGAAAATAACAAAATATGTGATGCATGTCAGTTTGGAAAACAAACGAGAAGTTCTTTTAAATCTAAAAATATTGTTTCAACTTCTAGGCCATTAGAGCTACTTCACATGGACCTTTTTGGACCAACTAGAACCACAAGTCTAGGAGGAAAGAAATATGGTCTTGTGATAGTAGATGATTACTCTAGATTCACTTGGGTAATGTTTTTAGCTCACAAAGATGAGACTTTCTCGATATTCATGAAATTCTTCAAGAAAGTAACAAATGAGAAAAACACTACCATAGTGTCTCTAAGAAGTGATCATGGAACTGAATTTGAAAATCACTTATTTGAAAGTTTTTGCAATGAAAATGGTATTAATCATAATTTTTCTGCACCTAGGACCCCACAACAAAATGGAGTAGTTGAAAGGAAAAATAGGACTCTAGAAGACATGGCCCGTACCATGCTATGTGAAAGTAAACTCCCGAAATACTTTTGGGCGGAAGCTATTAACACAGCATGTTACATCCTAAATAGAGCCTTAATAAGACCTATTTTAAAGAAAACACCTTATGAATTATGGCATGATAGAAAACCCAACATTAAATATTTTCATGCATTTGGTTGTAAATGTTTTATTCATAATAATGGTAAAAATAACTTAGGTAAATTTGATGCAAAATCTGATGAAGGAATATTCTTAGGTTATTCAACAACTAGTAAAGCATATAGAGTGTTCAATAAAGGAAGTTTAATTGTTGAAGAATCTATTCATGTAGTTTTTGATGAATCTTTAGCATCAAGTTCCAAAAGGATTGATGATGAGGAAGATACAAACATTCTCGAAAACAATCTTGAAAAACTTAATATTGATGTATCTTCAGATCATGAACAAGAAGCTAAAGATAATGATTCACCTAATGCTGATGATATTAATACTAATCATAATGATATAGATCTACCAAGAGATTGGAGATACGCTTATAGTCATCCCAAGGAATTGATTATAGGTGATCCATCTCAAGGAATAAGAACTAGATCATCTATGAGAAATATTAGTAATCACCTTGCATTTGTTTCTCAAATTGAACCTAAAACCATTGAAGAAGCTGAAAAAGATAATAATTGGATGTTAGCTATGCAAGAAGAATTAAACCAATTCACTAGAAATAATGTATGGACATTAGTGGAAAGACCTAAAGATCATTCTGTTATAGGATCAAAATGGGTTTTTAGAAATAAACTAGATGAAAATGGCATAGTAATTAGAAACAAAGCTAGATTAGTTGCAAAAGGATATAATCAAGAAGAAGGTATTGATTTTGATGAAACCTTTGCACCTGTAGCTAGATTAGAAGCCATTAGGCTATTACTTGCATTTGCATGTCACATGAACTTTAATTTATTTCAAATGGATGTCAAAAGTGCATTTTTAAATGGATTAATAAATGAAGAAGTATATGTAGAACAACCACCAGGTTTTGAAGATCATGAATTTTCAAATCACGTTTTTAAATTGCACAAAGCATTATATGGTTTGAAACAAGCACCTAGAGCTTGGTATGATAGACTAAGTAAATTTTTGATTGAAAATGATTTTACAAGAGGAAATGTTGATAAAACATTGTTTTTGAAAAGAAAAGATAAAGATTTACTTGTAGTTCAAATTTATGTTGATGACATTGTATTTGGTGCTACTAACAATCTTCTATGTCAAGAGTTTGCTAAGTTAATGCAGGGAGAATTTGAAATGAGCATGATGGGAGAACTCAATTTCTTCCTTGGACTCCAAATCAAACAAAGCAAAGAGGGAATCTTTATCAACCAAACAAAGTACACAAGAGAAATTCTAAAGAAGTTTGGTATGGAATCAATCAAACCCCTCGGAACACCAATGAGTCCTTCATGCAAGCTGGACAAAGATGAAGAAGGTAAGAAGGTTGATCAAAAATATTATCGAGGTATAATCGGATCCCTACTTTACTTAACTGCAAGTAGACCAGACATAATGTTTGCTGTTTGCTTATGTGCTAGATTTCAGTCTGAACCTAAAGAATCACATTTAATTGCTGTTAAAAGAATACTAAGATACTTAAGTGGAACAAAAAATGTAGGTTTATGGTATTCTAGAGACTCAACATTAATCTGATTGCTTATTCTGATTCTGATTATGCTGGATGTAAGTTAGATAGAAAAAGCACAAGTGGTGCATGCCAATTTTTAGGAAGTAACTTAATCTCATGGTTTAGCAAAAAGCAAAATTCGGTTGCATTATCTACTGCTGAAGCAGAATATGTTGCAGCTGGAAGTTGCTGTGCTCAAATCCTATGGATTAAGAGACAACTTGAAGACTATGGTATCACACTTGATAAGACACCTATAAGATGTGATAATACAAGTGCAATAAATCTAACTAAAAATCCAATTCAACATTCAAGAACAAAGCATATTGAAATAAGATATCACTTTATAAGAGAACATGTTGCCAATAATGAAATTTCTTGATTATGTGAATACTGAAGAACAACTGGCAGATATATTAACAAAACCCTTAAGTGAAGAGAGATTTTGTTATCTTAGAGGAGAATTAGGAGTTTGTGATCCTTTGGAATAGTTTTCTGAAACTCTTAAGGACATCTATCTAGATTTCATCATTTCTTGAAAAATCTCGATATTCAATAAGGAAATCTATCTAGATCTTGATTCATTGTTTCCCCAATTGCTAAGGAACATTATCTAGAATTTGATGATTAATTTGAATAGTTTCAAATCCTTGAAACTTGATTTTTTATCTCTGAACTGTTAGAGTCGACTCTGACAGTTTGTGGAGTCGACACCTGAGTTTTTGATGTTCTGTCTAAGCAATTAGAGCCGACTCTGGCTTTTGTAGAGCCGACTCTAATTCGAGCGCTGACAGATTTTCTGGTTCGGAGCCGACACCCAGTTTTCGGGAGTCGACTCTAAGTCGAGCTAGGTCAAAAATAAAAAGGCGGAGTCGACCCCCAATCATTCCATCCGTCTCCCAAAACCTCTCCAAAAGCTCCAAAGCCTTTCCAACTTCCCCAATCTTCTCAAAACCTTTGATTAATCTTTCCAATCTTCTCAATGGCACCTAAGAGGCGCGGTTTCGTCGGTGGAGCGTCCGTTCCAACGAGGCGACGCACTATTCGGAGGCAACCCTCGCCATCCTCCTCTTCGGCCACTCAAGAGATCCCTCCTTCACCCTCTTCACCCAAAGTTGATCATTTAGCCGGTAAGACCATTACAACTGGAAGAAAGGTCAATTTTGATTTCTTTGAGTCGGAAGGTTCACTATAGGAAGATGTTTGAAAGAAATGGGGTGGGAAAAAATTTGCTCATTAGATATCCCCACTATCCAGCCTTAGTGAGAGAGTTTTACAATGGTTTAAGTAGAGGAGAAGGTGGTTTAATCAGTATAGTAAGAGGAACAAGAGTTACAATAACCGCTGAAATTCTTGGAAATTTATTGGAAATGCCCACAATCGGTATTATGGAATATCAACATGATGATAGAAGTGGAGCATTGACAAGAATGTTAGGGAGAGATGTAACCGAGTTTGAGGAAATCTTGCAAATCAATTAAATCTGGAACTCAGGTTACTACATAACATCTGTGGAAGAATCTTATTTCCAAAATTGGTAGATTTGAGTATGTCTCGGAGCGAGACGTTCTTTTGATGGATTGCATAATAACTGGAAGGCCAGTCAACTTAGCTGGCATGATGATTGGATATATGGCAGAGGCAGCTACAAAGAAAAGATCTACACTGCCATATGGTATGATTCTGACATTAATCTTTAGAAGCCAAGGTGTGCTCATTATGGAGAATGAACCCCTAAGAAAATTGAGACACACTGACTATTATAGTATTCTACTATTCATCGGATGGGCTTCAAGAAGTTAATGGTGTTGGATGAAAGGAGGAAGAGAGAAAGAGCAGAAAGAGATAGAGCAGAAGAACCAGAGTAGAAGACATCCCTGGACCATCCACTGCGGGACCATCAGTCCCTGATCCATCTATTGCGGGACCATCTTCAGCTGGACCTTCAGAGGCCGGACCTAGTTCTATTCCCTCACCTCCACATCAGTCTATAACTGCTTCTGGGAGATTCTCTGATGAACAATTGGTCAGTTGAGAGCTTTGCTTGCTGAGTATGATAGTCAGAGATCTCATGAAATTAATCAATTAAAAGAAGACTTTAATCAGTTGAAAGAAGAACTTAATTCGAGACTGGACATGATCTCCTTTACCTTAAGCAATTCTGTTGAATCCTTTGGTGCTGAACTTCACAAAATCTTCGAAAGGATGGAAGGCATTGCTGATGGATCGGGATCTTATGTTCATGCAACTGGTCAACTGAAGAAGGACATTGACCTTGCAGTCTCACAAATTGAAGCTTGCCTTGAAAATTTTAAGAAATCACAAAAGATGATGTAATGGAAATCATAGGTCATTGAAGAAAATTGTATTCAAACATATCTGACCTTGATTTTGATTTTGATAGTTTGTACTTAGGAATTTTTGAATATCTAATGTATTTCATTTTGGAATGTACTAATGTAATGTTCTTACTTATGAAATGCAATTACATTTTCAAATATTGACTGCTTGAATCCCTATGTCTTATTAACTTTCTTTATCTAATACTCTCCTTATTGCTGATAACAAAAAAGGGGGAGAGATGGTTGAATATGCAAAGAAAGAAAGACTTGAATAATGAGAGATGGTTGAATATGCAAAGAAAGAAAGAAAAATGCATAAAGAAAGGGGGAGAAATGATTGTTTATGCAAAATGACTTGAAATTTTAATCAGTTAAAATTTGATGCTTATATATAGGGGGAGCTATTCAATGCAGGGGGAGCTTAACAAAAAGCTCATTTGCAATTTTCTGCACATTTAGATTAAATGTTCATAATTGATGGATTATATTGAACTCATGCACAATTTTAAAAGTTTACTTTGAATATTGGCATCAAATCCTTCATTAAAAATGTTTTAAGTTTTAAAATGACTATAATCTTTAGTTCGAATGAATTTTTGAATGCATATACTCAAAGTTTTTGTTATCATCAAAAAGGGGGAGATTGTTGACCCAATTGATGATTTTGATGATTAACAAAACTATTTGAGTATAACTAATTGAAGGCTCTAATGATTTTGATTAAGTGTTTCAGATTATAAGATTGAATGATCAAAATCAGGAGTTACATCGTGTTCTGGATCGAATCTAATGTCTAGGTAAGAATTGCAGACATTAGAGTCGACTCCGAGAATCACAGAGCCGACTCCGGAACTTTAGAGTCGACTCCGAGACTGTTAGAGTCGACTCTCACAGAAGAAGCAGAAAGTCGATTTTTCTGGCCCCGACCTAGAGTCGACTCCGGGTAAGTTAGAGTCGACTCCAGAAAAGTTTCTTGTCGACCCCAGAAAAGTCAGAGACGACTCCAGAAATAACGTTTTAAAATGCCTCGAGTTAGAGCCGACTCCAGAAAAGTTAGAGTCGACTCCAACCCACCTGGAACGAAAAATCAAATTGCCAGATCAGCTCTAACGGTAATATTTCTATTTTACCTTATTTCTAACGGATATATTTTGTTACAAGGTACACTCCAACGGATAGTTTTCTTCCAAAAATGGTTGAAAGAAATCTATAAAAAGGGAAGACTATTTCAAAAAAAAAGAACGAAAAAGAAAAAAGGAAAAAGAAAATCGGAAATAGAGAAATCCCATTTCAAAAATCCGAAAAAGAGAGAGCCTGAATCTCAAGAGGAAAACCTTCTAGCTCAAATCCACTCCACTCCAAAAAGCTCAAGAGGAATCCAAGGCATTCAAATCAAAGTTTTGGTGGATTTCCCAACTTGGAGAAAGAGGATTCGTTTCTTGCTTTTCAACCCTTCTCAACTGCTTCAACTGTGAAGAATCGGAGCTGAGGCTTGATTCAACCCAGCAAGGAGAAGAAGAAAAGAAGAAAAGAAGAAAAGCTCAAAAGCCAACCAACTACAAATCAGGCTTTTCTAAACTTGTTATTCTTATATTTGATTATTGCTCATTAAGGAGCTTTGTATTGAAAAACATTATTTCATTTGTTTGTATCTAGTTCAATCTGGGGGATTGAACTAGTGGAGGTAGTCTTACCTCGGTTCAAGCTTGGTTAAGCTTGTGTTAGGGTTTTTGTGCTGGTGAGCCCTTGAAAACCAGCTGGGTTCGTTGTGCGCCCGGGAAAACAACAAGTTTGAGTTGTGAGCTTGTAAAACAACTCGCTGTAATCAGGTTGATTATAGTGTGGACCCAAGTGAATCTTGGGAGTGGACGTAGGTGTTGGATACACCGAACCACTATAAAATCTTTGTGTTTGCCGTGCTTATTGACTCTATCTCTATCTCTGTCTTATTCACTGCACTTTGTATTTACATTGCATTGCCTTCATTCATCTTAAGCAAACTATTTTAAAAGGCTAATTTTTTAAAAGAACCCAATTCACCCCCCCCTCTTGGGTTGTCATCTGGGCCAACAAGAAGGTCTCAACAACAAAGAAGAATTACTATTTTTGATGATTATATAGTTTATCTACAAGAATCAAATTTTGATTTGGGTATTAATAATGATCCAGTTTCTTTTTCACAAGCCATGAAAAGTGCTAATTCATCTAAATGGTTACATGCCATGAAAGATGAGTTAAAATCAATGGATCATAATGAAGTCTGGGATCTTATTGAATTACCTGAAGGTTGTAAAAGAGTTGGGTGTAAATGGGTCTTTAAGATCAAACACGACTCAAATGGCAATATTAAACGTTGTAAAGTCAGACTTGTTGCCAAAGATTTTACTCAAAAATGTGGTATTGACTACAAAGAGACTTTTTCTCCAGTCTCTAAAACGGACTCATTTAGAATTATTATGGCACTGGTAGCTCATTATGATTTGGAGTTGCATCAAATGGATGCGAAAACCGCATTTCTAAATAGGAGTTTGAATGAAGAGGTTTATATAGGCCAACCTGAGGACTTTTCATTTGAAGAAAAGGAAGACATGGTGTGTAAATTGAAGAAGTCAATATACTGACTTAAGCAAGCTTTCCGACAATGGTATCTTAAGTTCAACAATACCATTACATCCTTTGGATTTAAAGAAAACACCATTGATCAGTATATATTTGAAGGTCAATGGAAGCAAAATCATATTTTTGTTCTGTATGTTGATGACATCTTGCTAGCAACTAATGACCTTAGCCTATTGTATGAGACCAAGAATTTTCTCTCTAAGAACTTTGAAATGAAAGATATGGGTGAGGTATCCTATGTGATTGGAATCAAAATATTTCGTGATAGATCATAAGGATTTTTAGAATTGTCTCAGAAAGCATATATTAATAAAGTTCTTGAGAAATTCAACATGAACAAATACTTTGCAAGAATTGTTCTAATTCAGAAGGAAGATAAATTCAGCTTTATGCAATATCCAAAGAATGAATTGGAACGCAAATAAATGGAACAAATTCTTTATGCATCAATTGTTGGAAGCTTGATGTATGCTCAGACATGTACCAGGCCAGACATTACTTTTGCTATCAAGATGCTGGACAGATATCAAAGTAATCCATGAATAGATCATTGGAGAGCTGCAAAGAAAGTGCTAAGGTACTTGCAAGGAACAAAGGATTACATGTTCACCTATAAAAGATCCAATGATCTTGAGGTCAAGGGATATTCAGATTCAGATTTTGCTGGATGTGTTTGTAGGGAGAAACAATCTCAGAGGCATGCATGTTTTAAAAAATTGATAACAATTATCAATGAGGAAATTTAAAGATTACATACTAATCTATCTAACATACATCAAGATATATCTTTGCCTTGTATATAGGATCGATTGATCCAAAATATGCATATAAATAAAACTATCAAGATCATATCTTGATCTTCAAGGCAAGAAGTCATACTTCTTATCTTGAAGCATGCCTTAAGATCTAGGGATCATATCACTTACCTTAAAGGAAATTGGTAAATCCTTTTATGCTCTGCAGCCGTTCAATCGTCCGGCCTCTAGTATCGTCCACGCGAAGCCCCGAATGATCGGATTCCCGGGAGTGCTAGCTCGCGGAAAACGACTTTGCTGATCTTGAATCCTCCCACTTGAATTCTTCTTCTAGGATCCTCCACACTTCCATTAGCACCAAAATCACCAGGATTTTCTATTATAATTCTTTAGAAAATTAATTCACGGCATATCGTGTGTTGTTTTTTTCTTCTTCTGTGTAATCTGGTGAGGGATGTCCTCTATTTATAGTCTCTTTTTAGCCAGCCCATTAAATTCTAACATTTAGAATTCCGCCGCTTGGCGAAAACCAAAGAGACGCCGAACCGTAGCGCTTGGTTAATTCCGACGTTCGGTAAAAAAACCAAAGAGTCGTCGAACCGTAGCACTTGGTTAGTACAAAGAGGCGCATTTATTCCATATAAATTCTAACACTTTAGAATTCCGACGGAATTGTTTGGAGAAGATTAATGCAAGACATTAAATTCTATATGTGAATTTAATCTCTCAGACTTATGCGAGAGGTTTGGATTTAGTTTTTGGTTTAAGCTAATATGAATTTATTGGACTGAACCCACATAGATCATGGTCCTAGCCCAAATCAAATTTAGCTAGTCCTGAATCTATTTAAATCCAAATCAAGTCTAATTTTAAATCAATATTTGAAATTGACTAGTCCTTCTAATAGACTTAAACCAAATTGAATCTTATTCAATTGTACTTAACCCAATTGAGATAATTCAATTAATCAAATTGATTAATTAAATCATATACGATTCTCAATCGTGATCAGCAAACAGATCATCCTAGGAAACTTCTATGCGTGTGACTCTCTAGGTTCGAACCTAAGCCGGTAGCATAGAAACAACTTTCTATACTAATCGATGTGCCCATCTAGCAATGGAACCCGACATCCAGATAGGTCGAAGAGTTGTCGAGCAAAACTCCAAGAACCCTAAGAAACAGTTACCGTATAATTTATCCTCTTAACCACAAATGCTAAGGATGGCTTAAGAGCCTGTCAACTCTAAATAGCAAATCCATAAAGTGATTTCAATTTTAGTGATCATGTGACTTTCACATGAAGTGCCTTGGCCAAGGTCTTGCTAAATTGAAACACAAGCATTTCTCCTTTTAACGGGATAGGTCAAATTCCATCTTGATCTACAACTGACTATCACAAGTACTTAACTGCACCCAGTAACCTTTCGTAGCTGGATTAGAAATCCAAGTGGTCTGGCACCTAAGTACAATGAGTTGCTTGTAAGCCATTGGTTGTGATCTTCATGTTTGAAGGATACTTATACCTATATCTTCTCGGATTAACTCTTGACAGTAGAGTATCGAAAAATGAGTCACGTTCGATGAAATGTACTCCTACACTTTCACCTGTATGTCATACCAGTGTCTCTACACTCCTTGGTGAGAGGACAACCAACAAATATGATATACAACATCCTATAATTGATAGTACTATGGCCCTGTCATAGTATATCATATGGTCGCGAACCTTTTTGAGGACCTTCAAAGGTAAATCCTCCTTTATCGTGAAGGAAGATCCTAAGGGCTTCATTACAATCAGGAGTATTAAGAAGATGTTCTTGTAATGAATAAACTGCCAAATAACTTTTATTAATATATCAATTTATATAAATTTACATTAGCACAATCATCAAATGATTGGCTTTAGGATACAATTTTGAACAAACTCCCACTTAGCCTAAAGCCACTCATTACAGTATCTAATACCCATCTTCAACTTATAGTTGTCAAACTCCTTGATGTTGAGTGCTTTAGTAAATGGGTCACTTAGGTTTATCTTTCCATCAATCTTTTGAAGATTTATGTCACCTCAGTCTACAATCTCTCGAATAAGATGAAACCGGCGCAGTATGTGCTTGGTGCGCTGATGTGCTTGTGGTTCCTTTGCTTGAGCTATGGCACCAGTGCTGTCACTGTACAACAGGACTGGTCCATCTATGGAAGGTATCACTCCAAGCTCGGAGATAAACTTTCACAGCCATACAGCTTCTTTCGCAGTATCTGATGCAACGATGTACTCTGCCTCGCACACCGAATCTGCCACTGTATGTTGCTTGGAACTTTTCCAGCAAACAGCTCCACCATTCAGGATAAACACGAAACCTGATATACTTTTGCTATCATCATGATCTGATTGGAAACTGGAATCAGTATATCCAACAAGTTTCAAATTAGACTCTTCATACACTAACCACTGGTCCTTAGTATTTCTCAAATACTTAAGGATTGTCTTAACAACTTGCCAGCGTTTTTCTCCTGGATTAGATTGGTATCTACTCACTACTCCTAGTGAGTATGCCACATCTGATCTTGTACATGTCATGGTGTACATAATCGATCCCACTACCGAAGCATATGAAATTCGACTCATACGTTCTCTTTCATTAGGAGTTGTCGGACAATCCTTCTTAGAAAGATGAATTCCATGGCCTATCGAAAGATAGCCTTTCTTGGAATTCTCCATGCTAAACCTCTTTAGCACTGTGTCAATGTATGTAGATTGGGATAAACCAAGCATCCTCTTAGATCTATCTCTATAGATCTTCATCCCTAGGATGTATGATGCTTCTCCCAGATCTTTCATGGAGAATTGTGATGATAACCATGTCTTTATTCCTTGTAATGTAGCGATATCATTCCCGATTAAGAGAATATCATCTAAATATAATACAAGAATATAATAACGGAATCATTAGCCCATTTATAAATGCAAGGTTCTTCTTTATTTTTAATAAAGCCATAAGATTTGATCACTTTATCAAATCGTATGTTCCAACTCCTAGATGCTTGCTTAAGTCCATAAATGGACTTCTGTAGCCTGCACACTTTAGACTCATCTTCAGATATAAAACCTTCAAGTTGTATCATATACACCTATTCTTCTAAATCACCATTTAGAAAAGCGGTTTTAACATCCATCTGCCAAATCTCATAATCGAAGTGTGCTGCTATAGCTAGCATAATCCGAATGGATTTCAGCATTGCCACAGGAGAAAACGTTTCATCATAGTTAATACCATAATGTTGACGATACCCCTTAGCAACTAGATGTGCTTTATATGTCTCAACCTTTCTGTCTGCGCCTCTTTTCCTCTTGAAAACCCACTTACACCCTATGGGTTTTATCCCTTCGGGTGGGTCAACTAATGTCCATATATTATTGTCCTTAATGGAGTCAAGTTCGGATTTTATGGCCTCAAGCCATTTATTAGAGTCAATCCTTTGCATAACATCCATATAGGTGATCGGATCCTCGTTGTTCTCATCGAGTTCAACAGGATCATCATTTTGGACCAAGAAACCTAAGTATCTGTCCGGTTGATGTGGTACTCTACCAGATCGCCTTAATGGTGCATCTAAAATGGGTTTTGAGTTTGATCTAATCAACTCAGATTCTAAGGGTTCACTAGTTTGTGTTGTTCCTTCTACTTGATGAACTTCCTCAAGTTCAACATTAGAGCTATTTGTTCCTTCACTAAGGAACTCCGTTTCAAGAAAAACTGCTCTATTACTAATGAACAACTTTTGTTCTTCAGTATTATAGAAGTAATATCCTTTGGTCTCTTTCGGATAGCCGATAAAAAAATATTTGTCAGATTTGGGTTCAAGTTTGTTTGATTTTGCACGTTTCATATAAGCCGGACACCCCAGACTCTCAGATAGGTAATAACCGGTTTATGTCTATACCACATCTCATGTGGAGTTTTAGAAACAGACTTACTTGGAACCTTATTAAGAATATGACAAGTTGATTCTAATACGTATCCCCAAAATGATATTGGCAAGCTTGCAAAACCCATCATGGACCGAACCATGTCTAACAGAGTTCGATTCCTTCTTTCCGACACACCATTATGCTGCGGTGTTCCAAGAGGAGTCCATTGGGAGAGAATCCCATTCTCTCTTAAATATGTCACAAATTCATTGGAAAGGTATTTGCCTCCTTGATCTGATCGAAGGGTCTTAATACATTTTCCTGTTTGTTTTTCTACTTCTTTATGATATAGTTTGAACATTTCAAACGACTCAGATTTATGTCTCATAAGATAGACATAACCAAACCTAGAAAGGTCGTCTGTAAAAGTAATGAAGTAGTAATATCAACCTTTGGCACAAGTGCTCATTAGTCCACATACATCAGCATGTACTAGACTCAATAGCTCTTTGGCTCTTTCACCTTTTTCAGTAAAAGATAACATGGTCATTTTACCAAGAAGACAGGATTCACATGTAGTTAATGATTCACAGTCATCAACTCGAAGGATGCCCTCCTGAGTTAACCTATTTAATCTGTTCTTATTGATATGACTCAGCCGATGGTGCCAAAGATAAATGTCTGTGACATCAGTTGTTCTAGGGCGCTTACTTGAATTGTACACTACATTCACAGGCTGTGATAATATATAAATGCCATTAGATAAATGCCCAGTTATTACAGTGACTCCATTCATAATGATATTCAAAGTAACATCCTTTATTGAAATTTCATAATGACTTTTAGCCAGAAGGCCTACAGAAATTACGTTCAATAAGAACGTTGGGCAAAAATGATAATAATTTAGTATAATGACATTTCTATTGAAAACTATTTCAAGAACTCCTAATGCCAGAACTGGAACTAATCTTTCATCGCCGACATTAAGGAATCTTTCATTGTCCTCAAATCTTCTGGTGACCTGTAGTCCCTACAATGAATTGCAAATATAAAAGGACTCCCAGTATCCAATACCCAGGTCTGATTATCATATACAGAAAAATTACAAGGTGTTATCATATAAATACCTTGTTGAGCAACATCTTGCTCCTTTTTCTTCTTTGGCCTGTTTTGATCAAGTGTAGCAATGTAAAGAGGATAGTTCCTCTTCCAGTGCCCTTGCATCTTGCAGTGAAAGCATTCAGCTTGACTTTTTCAACTTTCTTCTTCTGCATCTGACCCCTTATAGATGTCCTAGCATGTTGCACCTTTTTATTATTCTTTTTCTTCTTCCCTTTCTCAAAGGGTTTACGCCCTACCTTAGATCCTTCAACCACATTAACCAAACCCTTAGAGAGCTGGTTATCCTTCTCAAAGTTCTGTAACAACCCCAATAAATCGTGGTAGTTGACTGCAGGCTTTGTCATTCGAAAATGAGTAAGGAAAGGTCAGAAGGATGGAGGCAAGGAATTCAAGATCGCATCTTTTCCCAACTGCTCATGTAAGGGAAAGCCGAGCTTTCTTAGGAGTTCTATCTTCTCGATCATGTACAATACATAATCAGTGACAGGAGATCCATCCCTCATTCGAGCATTGAAAATAACACAACTAGTCTTGTGCCTTTCAACATCGTCGGATGTGCCGAAAGATTCATTCAACGCTTGAATGATTTCTTCTGGCTGAGCATTCTCGAACCGGCGACTGAATTCATCGTTCATTGCTGCTAGCATGATATAACTCACGCTAGTTCTATCATTGAGCCACTTCTGATAAGTGTCTCTCTCAGAACTTTGGGTGTTTGTATCAGGTATCTTTGGTGCAGGATTATTCAGAATATATAGAATCCTCTCATGCTCAAGGACGATCTTAAGTTTTCTGAACCAGCTATTGAAATTGGAACCATTCAACTTATCACTATCCAATAGGGACCTTAATAATAAATTAGTGGCCATGTTCTGCATAAGGAAAAACTAAAGTTTATTAGTATATAAATTGATTCAGTCTAAAGACTTGGACTTTAGCCTAAAGATTCTCCTACTATTTTGTTCAAATTGGCAGCCTCTACACCCCAATTTGAAGAATTATTCTTAATTCTTTAGCGGGCACTAAGATCTACATAAACTACATATAGGCCCAAGTGAAGCTTGGCTAACCCATATGCATCTAAGAGTATTTCAAAACCAATTGTTTCCCCAAACAATTCTTAGTGTTCAGTTTTGCCCCATATACCTCTTCAGCAGGCATGAAGTGCCTCCACTAAAAGTTCTAGTTAGGTCCAACCATTAAATGATATAATCAGTATAACCTATCAATAGATAACCAAGCCCGAGTGAAGCTCGGCTCACCTGACTGTCTATGTAATAGTTACGCTGACTTATCATATAATGAATGATAATTCCAATGGTTGACAAGCACCAGGCATGGAGTGCCTCCAATGATTATCAAGACATCGGACTCATTATCACCCACCTTAATGGGAGGCTATGATTTAGTTATCATATAACTTTTTCATTTTAAGGATCTAATAATTTTAGAGAATTTAATAATCTGTAGATAAATTGACTAATCAAGTTCTCCCACTGAATCTATGAAATCGGTAAAATGAAACAAGATTAAGTCAGGTTAAGTGGCACCTAAATCAGTCAGACTAATTTCCTTACAGGCATGGGTCAACCTGAATCAGGTAAATGATCTGAATCATAAATGGTTCACCACATTGACCAGGTGAGTGAGATCGATGGGAGGGATATGCCATTAACTCGTTAAAGACGCATCAATACGAGTAGCTCCTAATTAAAAACCATTCGATCGTTGATCCTAGAGCAACTTGCCAACTCACCTTGACATCATATGGTTAACCAATTCTGATTTGACCATCTAAGAGATTCATGCTCAACCACGGAGCCTAATCTACTTCCATTTGGTTTAATCAAAGAGAAGGACATGATTAACTACAACTATTGTTTGATTTAGAGCATTCTTAACCTAATCTAATTAGATTTGATCAAATACTCTTATAGTCCAGTTGATTTAAACCTTAGGATCTAACCCTTTATGGACCTGATTTAGCTAACCCAAAGGATTAAATATATTTCATGTTTACATGTCATATATTTCAATCAAGCATCACATGTATTATGTTACTACTCATAATTCCTATATTTAGATCATATCTAAAGAGATTATGAACTAACATTTGACATTCAAATTAGACTCTCATAAATATTTGTATGTTTCATAACATAGACATCATGCCATCATATATCATATCTATGTTTTATACTAAACATGCAAATATCATGTTTTTATACAACATCAATATGTATCAAATATAAAACATATTTTGAAAGTGTGTGTAATCAGTGTTTTGAAGCCAAAGATCAATTTAAATTATCACGGCAATATGTCACAGAATACCTCGTTGAATGGGTAATTTGGATTTTCAATCCATCTGTGACCTGTGATTTGTTTTAGCCTTGATTACACAATTAATAGGAGCATTAATTTACATGCAATAAATTAGATCAATACGAAACCATCGCTCTAATACCATTTATAAGGAGAAACAATCTTCCAGGCATGCATGTTTTAAAAAATTGATAACAATTATCAATGCGGAAATTTAAAGATTACATACTAATCTATCTAATATGCATCAAGATCATATCTTTGCCTTGTATATAGGATCGATTGATCCAAAATATGCATATAAATAAAACTATCAAGATCATGTCTTGATCTTCAAGGCAAGAAGTCATATTTCTTATCTTGAAGCATGCCTTAAAATCTAGGGATCATATCACTTACCTTAAAGGCAATTGGTAAATCCTTTTATGCTCTGCAGCCATTCAATCGTTCGGCCTCTAGTATCGTCCACGCGAAGCCCCGAATGATTGGATTTTCGGGAGTGCTAGCTCGCGGAAAATGACTTTGCTGATCTTGAATCCTCCCACTTGAATTCTTCTTCTAGGATCCTCCATACTTCCGTTAGCACCAGAATCACCAGGATTTTCTATTCTAATTCATTAGAAAATCAATTTATGACATATCTATGTAATCTGGTGAGGGATGTCCTCTATTTATAGTCTCTTTTTAGCCCGCCCATTAAATTCTAACATTTAAAATTTTGCCGCTTGGCGAAAACCAAAGAGACGCCGAACCGTAGCGCTTGGTTAATTCCGGTAAAAAACCAAAGAGTCGTAGCGCTTGGTTAATACAAAGATGCGCATTTATTCCATATAAATTCTAACACTTTAGAATTTCGATGGAATTGTTTGGAGAAGATTAATGCAAGACATTAAATTTTATATGTGAATTTAATCTCTTAGACTTATGCGAGAGGTTTGGGTTTAGTTTTTGGTTTAAGCTAATCTGAATTTATTGGACTGAACCCACATAGATCATGGTCCTAGCCCAAATCAAATTTGGCTAGTCCTGAATCTATTTAAATCTAAATCAAGTCTAATTTTAAATCAATATTTGAAATTGACTAGTCCTTCTAATAGACTTAAACCAAATTGAATCTTATTCAATTGTACTTAACCCAATTGAGATAATTCAATCAATCAAATTGATTAATTAAATCATATACGATTCTCAATCGTTGATCAGCAAACAGATCATCCTAGGAAACTCTATGCATGTGACTCTCTAGGTTCGAACCTAAGCCGGTAGCATAGAAACAACTTTCTATACTAATCGATGTGCCCATTTAGCAATGGAAACCCAACGTCCGGATAGGTCGAAGAGTTGCCGAGCAAACTCCAAGAACCCTAAGAAACAGTTACCGTATAATTCATCCTCTTGACCACAAATGCTAAGGATGGCTTAAGAGCCCGTCAACTCTAAATAGCAAATCCATAAAGTGATTTCAATTTTAGTGATCATGTGACTTTCACATGAAGTGCCTTGGCCAAGGTCTTGCTAAATTGAAACACAAGCATTTCTCCTTTTAACGGGATAGGTCAAATTCCATCTTGATCTACAACTGACTACCACAAGTACTTGACTGCACCCAGTAACCTTTCGTAGTTGGATTAGAAATCTAGGTAGTCCGGCACCTAAGTACAATGAGTTGCTTGTAAGCCATTGGTTGTGATCTTCAGGTTTGAAGGATACTTATACCTATATCTTCTCGGATTAACTCTTGACAGTAGAGTATCCGGAAATAAGTCACGTTCGGTAAAATGTACTTCTACACTTTTACCTGTATGTCATACCAGTATCTCTACACTCCTTGGTTGAGAGGACAACCAACAAATATGATATACAACGTCCTATAATTGATAGTGCTATGGCCCTGTCATAGTATATCATATGGTCGTGAACCTTTTTGAGGACCTTCAAAGGTAAATCCTCCTTTATTGTGAAGGAAGATCCTAAGGGCTTCATTACAATCATGAGTATTAAGAAGATATTCTTGTAATGAATAAACTGCCAAATAACTTTTATTAATATATCAATTTATATACAATTTACATTAGCACAATCATCAAATGATTGGCTTTAGGATACAATTCCCAACAGTGTTGATACCAGAAAGTCCACATTTTGCTATTTGTTCCTTTTAGTTGGAGAAGCGATCTCATAGAAAAGTGTGAAGCAATCTATCATTGTTGCATCTAGTATTGAAGCTGAGTTTGTGGCATGCTTTGAGGCCACAATTCATGGTTTATGGTTGCGAAACTTTATTCAGGACTTGAGATTATTGACAGCATTGCCAAGCCGCTGAAAATTTATTGTGATAACGCTGCAGCAGTTTTCTTTTTAGAAAAATGATAAGTATTCAAAGGGTGCTAAACATATGGAATCGAAATACTTTGCCGTTAAAGAAGAAGTTCAAAAACAAAGAGTATCAATTAAACATATTAGCACCAGTTTCATGATTGCAGTTCCACTAACTAAAGGGTTGCCATCAAAGACATTTCATGAACATGTTGAAAGAATTGGCATTATTGAAAACCACTAGTAATATTTGTCTAAAGTTTTAAGTTCCTTATGTATTCGACACTCTGAGCTCAATTAATTATTGTTTCTGACCTACTTATGAATCCTGTTTGATTATGCTGGTATATACATAAATTAATTATGAGAATGTTAACAGGATTTGTTTTTGATAAAGACATTATTGTTAGAACTTACTGCAATTCCCATTACAAGTCATGTTAAGTATAGAACTAGTAATGTGATACATGGAAGGGAGTACGTCAAAATAATAGCATACAACCACCATGATCCTTATTAGTTTTTTGCTTAATAATGATTTCATGTTTGACCAATATTATGATAGATTTTAGCTTATGTTATACGCATTATGATTGTTTATTAAACCAGTATGTTTAATATATCACATGGGCCAAGTGATGGAATGTTAGCGTTTCCTATCGGTTCATTTTTGGAAAGTTGTTATCTCATAACTTTCTTTGATGGAAAGACAAGAAATATCAATAGATCAAGGTATGTTTTCTTGGTTTAAGTTTTATGTGAAAATTATTTATTTTAAGTTCTTGACCATTATGTTTATTAAAGAAAAACCTCTATTAAATTTTACATTTAGATCAAAATTGGATCAGTTGGCTTCAGCTCAACTTGATAAAAAGATAAGCTTTGCCAGAGCCAGGCCCACCTCGCTCCAGTGTAGCTCATTAATCCTCCTAACAAGGAAACGGAGCTATACCAACTCTTAGCCACTGATTTCATGTTATTGCAGGCAAAAAGTTTTAGAAAAGCTTATTATCAAAACAATCCAGTCTCACGAGTAGAGCTGAGAGACAGAGAATTGGCAACCTGATTGGTTTGCCTTCAAACATGAGAATGTAACTCTGTATTTAAGGAATACTGTAACTGTTAAAAGGCTTACGAGAACCAATGGTCCGAAGTTCTATGCATAAATGATGGCCACAAGTAGGCAATGTTGGATACGAGTCACAATCCGAAGGGATATTCTTCAACCTGTGTGGGGTGAAGTACTCATGCACTAGCTTGTAGTGTACGATGGTCCAACGGCTCCTGTTCGATGCACCAGCTCCTATTCATTAGTTTCTGGATGCATGTGGATTTATAAATGGCAAAAAACAAAAGACGTGCATGCATACAGATTTGGTTATGATGAGAGATAAAATCATCATTACATTATTGATCGCCCACATCGATAATTGGATCATGCCCAACCCAAACACCTTACCAGCCAGCTGGCATAACATTCAAGCAACGAAGCCGAATCACCTTTGACAAAGTCGGGTCGCCCCGACAACCCAAACCATCCTCATACCTCAGCCATCTGAGCCAAGCCATTCCTTGGTAACCCGAGCTATCCTCATACCTTAGCCATCTAAGCTGAGCCATTCCTTGATAACCCGAGCTATCCTCATACTTCGGCCATCCGAGCCGACCATACCTCGGCCATTCGAGCTGAGCCATTCTATACCTCGGAAAACCAGGTTACTCCTTGTTCTGGTTGAACCAAGGCATTCGAAATACCTCTGCGGAATTCGGCGTGGGAGAGTCAAAATTCACTGTAACTAAATAAGATTCCAAATAAGGAATCATACCCAGAAGTGGCCTAGGACCCGCAAGAGTGGCCTAGGTCTATGTGATCACTGAACCTCAAGGCATCAACCAGCTTTCCCAGCCGTCGATCCTCTGACTGACAAAATGCGGACCCTACTGGCCTCGTAACAAACTTGATTCAAATCCGTCTTGAATCCTAATAGTTTTTAGACCCCATCCAAGGTACATCCAAGAAATCAGGTGATCATAGCCCTCCAACCTCTCAGGTATGCCAACTTTGTATGCGATTCGTACGCATACTTTTATGCAATTACTCACACTCATTCATCAGCTCTAATACCCCATTGAAGCTCCCCCTAAGCTCAGAGCTCTCGAGAGAGAACACCCGCCAAAGGGGGAACTCCTCTGTGAGAGTCTTCTCCTCACATCTGCTTGCTGTGAATCTCCACTGACTTGGGCGTTGGAGGGTCCTCCGCAGAGAGCAACCCCCAAGGCACCCTCTATGTGCGGACTGTCTTACAGGTTCCACCCTGAGGCGACGAGATCGGAGTCCGGATTAGGAGCTAGAAGCGCATCCGAGTCGGAGAACGGATTTCCGCGGCAACAGATTGGCACTAGAGGAAGGGCCCCAAGTCCCATAAACTTGTGATCCAGGAGACAAGACTCAAGAACCGGAGGAAGCATCCTCTAATGGCCAATCGGAAGAGAGCTACATCTGAAGCTCAAGACCAGGCCGCCTCTCAAAGGCCTGATCCGATTAGCGGTATGGTACTGCACCGCCAGCTGAAACCCCTTCACCACCGGCAACGGTGGTAACGTTGGACCAATTCGCCACTCTGGTCCAGCAGGTTCAGGCATTGACCCAGTTGGTCCAAGGGCTCCAGGCGACTCTTGGCCCTGCCATCCCTGCTCCTCAGCTTCGCGAAGAGGCCGCTACCCCTGCTCCACCAGCAATTTCTTCCTCTAATCTATCAGAAGTAGCGGATTATCCTCACCAGCCTACAAAGGCAAAACCAGCGCCGCAGTGAGCTGGAGGGAAGAGCCCGCTCACATCTAGGCGGGTTCGTTCCCCTTCTCTGGTGGCTTCCTAGAATTCGACACCGCTGCCACCTTTCCATCACCCGATCCCTCCTACCACTCTAGACGAGGGGATCGGGTAGCAGATGTAGGAGATGCGGCAAGAATGGCGTTGGGAGTTAGACGCCGCCAGGCAAGCTCCTCCATCCCAGCCGAAAGCGGAGTGGGGCATCCCCTTCTCCGAGAGGATCATGAGGGAAGTGATTCCCCCTCCCCTCATCTCAAGCTCCCTACCATCGAGCCGTATCATGGATCCACCGATCCTGATGACCATCTTAGCAGCTTCAGATCCATCATGATGTTCCACGGAGCATCGGATGCAATCCTGTGCAGAGCCTTTCCCTCCACCTTAAGGGGATCTGCTCGAACCTGGTTCAACAGCTTGAAGCCAGGTTCCATTGATTCTTTTGACGAGCTGAGCTGTTTGCTTATCAGCCAGTTCGTCAGCAGTCATCGCCAGCGACGGAGATCCGATTCCCTCTCTGAGGTTAAGTAGAGAGAGGGAGAATCGCTAAAGAATTACCTCGGCCGCTTCAACACAACCCTCTTAGAAGTAGACCATCTCAACCACGAGGTGGCCATGTCTGCCCTGGTCGGAGGAGTGTCCAAGGAAGGAGACTTCTACCTAGCTCTGGAGGTTAATTACCTGAAGAGCCTTTCGGACATGATGTCCCTGGCGGACAAGTATGCCAGGATTGAAGATTCGAGGAGGTCAGCTCAGGCCGAGCAGCTGAAGAAGAAAGAGGCAAAGGGCTCAGACAAGCAGCGGGCCCACTGGACCACCACCGTGCTAGCCTGCCTCGCTGCCACAGAGCTCCTCCGCCGCCACCTCGAGACCAAACTCGAAGTCCGGCCCGAAGGTTCGATCGCTACACTCCCCTTACCGCGCCAAGAGCGCAGATCCTAATGGAGATTGAGCAGCAAATTCCCTAGCCTCCCCCTCTCCGAGGCAATGCAACTCAGAGGGACCCTGCCAAGTACTGTCGCTTTCATTGGGACTATGGGCATGATACTGAAGACTACTGGCAACTAAAAAATGAGATCGAGCGATTGATTCGGTAGGGCAGACTGGACCGGTTTAGGGGTCCCCCTGAGCCGAACAATAAGGAGAATTGTCAACCCCAGCCTCGCCAACTTCCTCCACTGAATCCCTCGGTCCTCGGCAATGTCAATATGATAACGGTGGCCGGATCCCCATCCTCTTGGCTGGGCGACGAGGAAAGCTCGCCGAAGAGAGCTCGAATCGATGAGCTCACCTTCTCTGATAAAGACCTTAGGGAGGTATAGTACCCCCACGACGATGCTCTGGTTGTATCTTTAAATATAAACAATTATGATGTACATCGAATTTTGGTTGATAGTGAAAGCTCTATTAATGTTCTGTATTTCGATGCCTTTGCAAGATTAAAATTTCGGGTAGAAAGTCTTCGACCAATGAAGTCCACCCTAGTGGGCATCACAGGTGACTCCATAATCCCTGAAGGAGTCATCACTCTGTCAGTCCGAGCCGGCACCTGGCCCCGCGTGGCTACCGTGCTCATGGATTTCCTTGTGACCAAGCTTAGATCTCCCTACAACGCCATCCTCGGCAGACCGGGGTAAATCTCTCTTAAAGCCAACATTTTCATTCCCCATCTCGCCATGAAGTTCCCCACTGAATGGGGAGTGGGGGTTGTTCGAGGAAGTTAGATCATAGCTCGGCATTGCTTTGTTTCCGACCTTCAATCCAGAAAGCCCGAGGTGGACGGGCTGGATGCTCGGGAAGATCTCGCTGAGTAACGAGGAGAGCCGGCCGAAGAACTAGAGGAGGTACCACTTAACGAGGCTCGGCCCGACCGAACTTTAAAGGTCAGATTGCAGCTAGAAGGAAAGCTTCGGCAAGAATTAATCAAATTTCTTCGAAGGAATGTCGACGTCTTCGCTTGGTCTACATCGGATATGCTCAGAATCAGCCCAGACATCCTGGTCCACTGCCTCAGCCTGGACGAGACATTCAGCAGGCCCATCAAGCAGAAGAAAAGGAGCTTCGCCCCAGAGCGCCAAAAGGCCATCGAAGAAGAGGTGGATAAACTCATCAAAGCCAAGTTTATTCAGGAGGTTAGTTACCCCGACTGGCTGGCGAACGTAGTCATGGTGAAGAAGTCGAATGGTAAATGGAAGATCTGCATCAACTTTACTGACCTCAATAAGGCCTACCCAAAAGATAGCTTCCCTCTTCCACGAATTGACCAGCTCGTGGATTCAACTTCAGGCCATCAAATGTTAACTTTTATGGATGCCTATTCGGGCTACAACCATATCCAATGGCACCCGAAGATGAGGAGAAAACCGCATTCATCACTGACCGAGGTATCTATTGCTACCGAGTTATGCCCTTTGGTTTGAAAAATGCAGGTGCCACCTACCAAAGGCCGATCAACAAAGTCTTCAAGGAGCAGATCGGTCGGAACATGGAGGTGTATGTTGATGATATGCTGATAAAAAGCAAGGAGGCATCCCAGTACATCGAGGACCTTGCGGAGAGCTTCACTACACTTCAAAAATATCAGATGAAGCTCAACCCCACTAAATGCGCCTTCGGGGTCAACTCCAAAAAATTCCTCGGTTTTATGGTTTCCCAGCGGGGCATCGAGGAAAACCCTCAGAAGATCCAAGCCCTGCAACAAATGGCCCCACCTGGGTTAGTCAAGGACGTGCAACACCTCACTAGGAGAGTAGCAGCCCTCAGCCGCTTCATTGCTCGGTCGGCCGAGAAATGCCTTCCCTTCTTCAAAGTGCTTCAGTTGGCCAAAAACTTTCAGTGGACCCCAGATTGCCAGAAGTCCTTCGAAGACCTCAAGAAATACCTTGGCTCGCCACCTCTCCTCAGTAGCCCAAAGCCAGGCAAAGTGCTGAATCTATACCTGGCGGTCTCTGAAGACGTTGTTAGCTCGATACTGATCGGAGAGGAGAACAGAGTCCAAAGACCTATCTATTATGTCAGAAAACTACTCAAAGACGCTGAAACAAGGTACACTCGAGTCGAGAAGATGGTCCTAGCTCTGGTAACATTGGTCCGAAAGTTGCGGTCATACTTCCAAGCGCACATTGTCATCATCCTGTCTGACCAATCCCTCAAGGCAATTATCCATCGTCCAGAAGCATCGGGGAGAATGACCAAATGGGCTATCGAGCTAAGCGAGCATGACATTCAGTATCAGCCTCGTCTAGCCATTAAAGCCCAGGTCCTGGCGGACTTCCTCTTCGAATGCACCATACCTGAAGATGGCTCTGCTTTGAATACACTTGGACAATCAAAGCCTAGCGCCCCATGGTTGCTTCACATCGATGGATCCTCCAATGCGGGCAGTTCTGTTATAGACCTAGTCCTCACCAGTTCAGAAGGCGCGACTTTCGAATATGGCATCCGCTTCTCCTTCTCAGCTTCAAACAATGAAGCAGAGTATGAAGCCTTGCTCTCCGGACTCTGAATCACCTGCGAGCTTAAAGTCAAAAAACCGATTGCCTACACCGACTCCCAATTAGTGGCTGGCCAGGTGTAGGGAGAATTCGAGGCTCGAGAGTCGAGTATGATTCGGTATCTCCAAAAGGTGCGCGATCTATCCTCCTATTTTGATGAATTTAAAATTATCCAGATTCTAAGGACTGAAAACACGTGCGCCGACCTTCTGTTCCGCCTGGCAACTACGGAGTCAATGGATCTCGAGTGAAAATTCCACCTGGAGGTCCTGGAGAAGCCCAGCATCGCCGATGTTGATCAGATGATGCAAGTTGACACCGAACCATCCTGGATGGACCCCTGCACCAGTACCTCAAAGAAGGGTTACTGCCCACTGATAGAAAGGAAGCAAGGAAATTGAAATTGCAGTTGTCTCATTATGTTCTGATTGATGATCGACTGTACAAGCGGTCCTTCTCAATATCGCTGCTCAAATGCCTTCGGCCAACAAAGACCGACCATACTCTTCGGGAGGTCCATGAAGGCATCTGTGGCAATCACCTTGGTGGTAGGGCCCTATGCCACAAAGTGCTGCATCAAGGGTATTATTGGCCGACGATGCAAAAAGACGCCGATGATCTTGTTCGAACTTGTGATTCATGCTAGAGGCATTTGAATGTTCAGAGGCTCCCCTCAGCGCACCTGACTTCCATATCATCCCTCTAGCCCTTCGCTAAGTGGGGGATAGACATTCTTGGCCCTTTCCCCCTTGCAATGGGGCAAAGGAAGTTCTTATTTGTTGCAATTGATTATTTTACTAAATGGGTTGAAGCTGAAGCAATCACCTAGATAACCAAAGCCCATGCTAAAGACTTCGTGTGAAGATCCATCATCTGTCGTTTCAGTCTTCCCCATACTATCATCACCGACAACGGGAAGCAGTTCGACAACCCTAAGTTCTGAGAGTTCTGCGAGAGTCATGGCATTCTCCATCGCCTGACGTCGGTCGGACATCCTCAAACCAATGGAGAAGCCGAGGTAACAAACTAAACTCTCCTGCATGAAATAAAAGCTCGACTCAACCGGGCGCGAGGCCGATGGGCCGAGGAGCTCCACCATATATTATGGGCATATCGGACTACCGAGAGAGTACCCACAGGGCAAACCCCATTCAAGATGGCTTTTGGCACAGAAGCCGTAATTCCTATGGAGGTCAGACTCCCCTCCCCTCGTGTGGAAGGCTATTCAGAAGAATCCAATGACGAGCAGCTCCGAACTAACCTTGACTTGATAGAAAAAGTCAGGGAGAAGGCCCGAATCTAGATGACCGCCTACCAACAAAGAGTAGCTCATTATTACTCCACCAGAGTCCATGGGAAGTTTTTCCTCCCCGACGATCTGATGCTTCAGAAGGCATCCATCTCGAAGCCACCGGAGCAAGGAAAATTGTCCCCAAATTGGGAAGGTCCCTACCAAGTGATAAAAGTAATCAGACTCAGCATCTATAAACTCCAAGATTTGGATGGAAAATCTATTCCCCGGAAGTGGAACTCGGATAATCTCCGCGCATACCATCAGTGAAAGTACGCTCTTACTAAACTCATTTTTGTTCATTGAATTAAATTTAATTCTCAAAAGCTTGCAAAATTCTTATAACTTTCCTTGAAAGCTGCAATGAGAAGCAGGTCATGAAATCATCGGCTGGGCCGAGCGATCTCCATACCTTGGCCGCACCAAGTAAAATATATCGGCCTAGCCAAGCGATCTTCGTACCTTGGTCGCACCAAGTAAAATATATCGGCCTAGCCAAGCGATCTTTGTACCTTGGCCATGCCAAGTAAAATATATCGGCCTAGCCAAGCGATCTTTGTACCTTGGCAGCGCCAAGTAAAATATAATCTTGAAGCCTCGGCCAAGCCGAGTGATATATTTTTGAAGCCTCGGGCAAACCGAGTGATATATTCTTGAAGTCTCAGCCAAGCCAAGTGACGGTCTCCGTACATTAGCAGCGCCAAGTAAAATATAATCCTGAAGCCTCGGCCAAGCCAAGTGACGGTCTTCGTACCTTGGCAGTGCCAAGTAAAATATAATCTTGAAGTCTCGACCAAGCCGAGTGATATATTCTTAAAGCCTCGGCCAAGCTGGATGATATATTCTTGAAGCCTTGGCCAAGCCGAGTGATATATTCTTGAAGCCTCGGCCAAGCCGGGTGATATATTCTTGAAGCCTCGGCCAAGCCGAGTGATATATTCTTGAAGCCTCGGCCAAACCGAGTGACGGTCTTCGTACCAACGCCAAGTAAAATATAATCTTGAAGCCTCGGCCAAGCCGAGTGATATATCTCCAAAGCCTCGGACAAACCGAGTAATATATTTCTGGAAGCCTTGGCCTAGTTGAGTAATTTCTCAAATACTCTGACGTGAATAAGACATCCTATCATGCTTCGGCAGAGATAAGTAACTTTTCTCCGCTTACCAGCAAGATTATAACCAGGCCAAAGACCTGGGGATGCTTATGCTAGTGATGCATCCCCCCCAAGTGGGATGCTAGACTGCTAGCCACTACCCAACAATAAAAGGCAGAGAACCAACAGTCCAACACCACCCTCCTCCCCCTTCACATGGAAAAAGATTCCTTAGGCGGATGAGCTAAGGAATCCAAATTAAGGAAGGAGGCGAAGTCCATGTTAGCCATGGGGGATACGTATGCTTTGCATTTCCTATGGTCCCCATGGCAAGTGACAAAGGACACACAGGAAGCGCATACGTGCGCTCCCCATATGACCTCTGCGGGCCTCCCGTGCGCTCTCCATACGACCTTCAAGAATTTCTCCCTTGAGGACTATCTGCTCTTCAGCAACTTCTTCATCACCCCAACTATCTGGGATGAACCAGCTTTCAAAAGGAAAGCTCAATCTCTTCGCTCCCAATGAAACAGGCGTCATGAAAGCCCTTACAACTCACAGAAAAGAGAAGGCCTTGGGAGATGGCCTAACACATTCCGCTCCCTGCCCTTTTTATAGGCAAACAAGCCGGGGGCGATCATTAAAGAAGGGAGCCCTGAAATTTGAAACGCCCTGGCCACGTTGCCACATGGTAGATTAAAAGAAAAGGGCACTTTCCAAAGCGCACCGAACACGTCTCCCAGGCCATGACAAAAGGCAGAAGATTTTCCTCTGATCTCGAATCAAGAGCCTTAAATGCAGGAATCGATCATATGTCCTTGAGATATGGGCAGACCTGGGAAATCCCCTTTTGAAAACGATGCCAACCAATGGCAATCGAATGCTTATTGCGTACACTAAAAGGACCCGCATTAGAAAAAGCCAGCGGGATAAATGCTTTGAGCAGAAACAGAGTGCCCTTTAGCAAAGCCATTTTGTATGCCTCGGCAGAAAATGTACCAACTTTTTACTTCGGACAAATCAAACTAGCTAGCCTCAGCCCCAGCCGAGGTATTTGAGCCGTTCTCGGCCCTCTCACGCCAAACCATTTTGTGCCTTAGCAAAACCAAGTAAGTTTGCATGCACCTAACCTCAGCCCTAACCAAGGTAAAGTCAGAATTTCATTCCGCGAAAAAACCGAATGATTCTATGCATCAGCAAAACCAGCTAATCTGGCTTCAATTAAGCAGAATATTTGACTCGAAACCCCCAAGGGCTATCCAACCTTAAAATGCACTTCGCTTACGATTCAAGGGAACTCCCGGTAAAAAGTTTGTTCAGAAAGGCAATGACCAAAATGATAAGGCAAAGAGAGATCAGAAGATTCATTCATTAAACTTTGAGCAGATTACAGATTGAAAAGGCAAAAATATATAAACGACCCTTAAGAATCAGGGTTTGGGTCAGTCCTGAGAACCTCTTTGATAACGTCCGGAAGGGCTTGACTTGCTTCACCCACTTCAGATGTTAAAGGAAGAATCTCGGGTTCCTCGGCAGCAGACTGAGGGCATTCTTCGGAAGCCACGGCCTCATTAGGGCCCAGGATAGCATCAAGATCGATGTCTAAAATATCCTCATACTCGGCTTCTTCGGCCCCGGAATACGAGTATCAAATAGCTCGGCCTCCAGGAAAGATAAATCCAACTCGGGATACACTCGAAAAATCTTTGCCCGGGTTTCCTCCTCGCTGAACCGGAATGCATCGGCACAAGTCTCTCTACGCTCCTTAGAAAATTGGGCAGAACTTCTGTACTCCTCCACAGCCGAGGTGATTCGGTTATTAGCTTCAGCTAGCTGATTTCCGAGTTCGAGGTTCATTTGACGGCTCATGGTCAACTCCGCCCTTAAAGCCTTAAATTGCTCCTGCGCCTCGAATCCGATTTTGCCCATCTGCAAAACATCAGGACGTTTGAGCCCACAAAGGAAAGTACCAGAAGCAAATGAATGGGAAGACACCATACCTCTTCCTCCCGCCTAGCCATTTTATTGCTCAGCTCCTAAACCTTTTCCAAGGCCTTCAATTTGGCCGATTTATTTTGTTGAAGACCCTCCTTGAGGTCATTAATTTGGGACTGTTTGTCCCCAATTTTCCGCCGAGATTGATCAAGATCATCGGTGAGCTGAGCAATCTACTCATTTTGCCATTTCAGCCGATTCTCCATATCGGCAAGTTCCTTATTCAGACCGGCAAGCTGATCATGCTGTCGCTGGCACCTATGCTCTTCCTCCTCGAGCCTCCTGCCCCAGTTATTTTTCTCCTCAGCATGACTAGCCCTCAGCTGGTCCCATCTTTTTTCAAAATACTGTTGCATGGCCTTAACTTCGTCGGTATGCTTAGCCTTAATTTGGGATAGCTCCAGGCAAGCCTTGTCCGATTGCTCATGGAAACCCTGGAGCTCTCTGACTTGAGCCTCGAGCTGAGATGCCCTCTCGGCTGCAAGACGGTAAGACTTGCTCACCCTCTCAAAGTCCACCTTAGCGGACACCAAGGCCCTGGAAAGCCTACTGGTTGAATCTACCCTCGTTCGAAGGTTGGCTGCCTCCCTTCTGGCCTGAGCGCAAGTACCAGTGGCCAAATTCAAACGCCAATTCAGCACCCTTGTAATCAAGGCATTCTGCAAGAAAAATACAAATAAGAAACCACGGTCAAACTGACCCATCAGGAGTTACAACTTCGGCACAATAACTTACCCGGGAGGCGTAGTTTGAAGCAATCTTCACGAGAGTAGCATTACTAATTTTGGGGAGAAGAAAAATATCCTTCGACGCCCCAAGCCGACCAAAAGCCGCATCGATGATATCCTCGGTCGCAGGCTCGTCCATCGAGGAACTTCCCCCGAGCGCAGAATATACCTCATCAAGGCAGTAAGCATATCATCCACCTCTGAGCTATGGACGAGAGAACTCATGGCCGAAGAGCCGGCCTGAGGGGCTTCGGCCCGAGGAACCGCCATTCGCTCGACTTCCTCTATCAAGACTCTGGCCAGTAGGGCCTCGGATGCTTCGGCCTTGGCTGAGGAAGCCTCGGCCTGGGCACCCCCTTTGTCCAACGATTCTTCCTCCTCTTCCTCTTCTTATTCGACTATCGCTCTATTTCCTGCAGACTCCATTTGAACTTTAAATTCTTTCACGGCATCCCCTGATACCGTAACAGAAAGACCCTCAATAGGAGGCACATCAACCTCCACCAACCTATCAACAGGTGGCTCCACTTGAGCTTCGGCAACCGCCGCTGCCTCTTCTGACCCCTCCACCTGAGCAGGGGCCTCCTCCATACGTAGTGGACTCTCCACCGCTGGTAACTGAAGAACATCTGGTGGGAGGATCGCCAGACGGACCGGCGACATCTCCTCAGCATCGTCTGATACAACCACTATTTGGAGGGGGAAAACCTCGATGGCTCTTTCCGAGCTCCCCCCAATGGCTTCCTCTGCTATCTCGCCCCCCTCCGACAGGGAGGGCTTATCGGTTACGACCGGCGTTTCTGCTTCCTCCCTCTTTGAAGCAGAGGAGTGGCGGCCTTGAGCGAGACCCAGAAGGACGTGCCCTCTTCTCGGACCTATGCTTGTCCCCGAAGCTAGAGCCCATGTGGCGTTGCTTAGCTCCCTCCTTATTTGAACCACAAATGCGGACCTCTCAGCTGAAAACACAACAGATGTTCAGTTAAACAGTGGCAAAATTACGTAAACATGCTGAGCAAAGACTCACCTTGAGGGTCGATAGAGCCAAGCCCGACGGCAAAAAAGGCATCCTCCGCTAACAGAGTGCAAGCTGAAACCTCCTGACCACTGCGAAGAGTCACTAGATCTCTCTTCTCCTGCTCGCTCAACTCCGGGCGCACCTCCAGATCCTTCACATAGCTCACCCATCCCCTTGGGAAATCCGACCCAATATTTCCCTCGGCAATAAAAAATCGAGACTTCCATTCCTTTATCGATGACGGGTTATCAGAAATCATCTTGAACAACTTCCAGGGACCAATATAGGGCCACTCTGAACTCCTCCCAGAAACCAGGTTGTAGCAGATTCGGAATATGGGAAGGGTCGCAGTCACCCCAACACGATTGCACTTCTAGATGAACCCAACAAGATTGTGCTAGCTATTTGGGGTCACCATCATTGGACATATGTTGTAAAACCTCATCACCTCCTGTATCAGCGGATGAAGAGAGAATTGGAGACCTGCCCTCAGGCTCTCCTCGTAGAAAAAGACTCCCCGGCTTAACTCGGTTGAAACCCGGTGCTCGGTCCTCGGCACCTATAAGGCTACATCCAGAGGAACCCTATAATGGCGACGGATCCTATCCAGATCGTCAAGGGTTACCTCAGAAGCAACATCGCCTGGACCCTTCATATTGGCTAAATGGGGGGTAGGATACGAACAGGCAAGCAAGGGCTCGGAGAAAGAGTGGAAAATCTCTATGACATAGACAAAGGAGCATTGCAGAAGGAGCACCGCCCCAGCCCTCTTTAAATAAACGCTTCAGAAAGAAAGCCCTAGATGCCAAAACCCCCAATACGGGCGCTAGAAATAAAGGAGTCCCGCCACGTGGAACCTCTACTATCGCGGCTTGCTGGAAACAAGGCGTCTCCTTCTCGAGCTGCTGCAAAAAATGATGACGAAACAGCAGCCCGTCATTTATGAGATTATCATTGCCCGCCTTTTTGAATCCCCCAAATAAGATTGCTCCGAAATTTTACTCCCTATATCCGAACTTACACTTCGGACTAGGCAGTGGGGGGCATGTGATGAGGGGTAAAATTGTTAATGCATTATTGATCACCCACATCGATAATTGGGTCATGCCCAACCTAAACACCCTACTAGCCAGCTGGCATAACATCCAAGCAACAAAGCCGAATTGTCTTTGACAAAGTCGGGTCGCCCTGACAACCCAAACCATCCTCATACCTTGGCCATCTGAGCCGAGCCATTTCTCGGTAACCCGAGCTATCCTCATACCTCGGCCATCCGAGCCGACCGTACCTCGGCAATCCGAGCCGAGCCATTCTATACCTCGAAAAACCAGGTTACTCCTCGTTCTAGTCGAACCAAGGCATTTGAAATACCTCTCCGGAATCCGCGCGGGAGAGTCAGAATTCACTGTAACTGAATAAGATTCCAAATGAGGAATCATACCCAGAAGTGGCCTAGAACCCGCAAGAGTGGCCTAGGTCTATGTGATCACTGAACCTCAAGGCATCAACCAGTTCTCCCAGCCGTCGATCCTCTAACTGACAAAATGCGGACCCTACTGGCCTTGTAACAAACTTGATTCGAATCCGTCTCGAATCCTAACAGTTTTTAGACCCCATCCAGGGCACGTCCAAGGAATCACGTGATCGCCTATAAATACCACAGCCCTTCAACCTCTCAGGTATGCCAACTTTGTACGCAATTCTTACGCATACTTTTATACAATTACTCACACTCATTCACTAGCTCTGATACCCCATTGAAGCTCCCTATGAGCTCAGAGCTCTCGAGAGAGAAGAGAGAATACCCGCCAAAGGGGGAACTCCTCTGTGAAAGTCTTCTCCTTACATCTGCTTGCTGTGAATCTCCACTGACTTGGGCGTCGAAGGGTCCTCCGCAGAGGGCAACCCCCAAGGCATCCTCTGCGTACGGACTGTCTTGCAGGTTCCACCCCGAGACGATGAGATCGGAGTCCGAATCAGGAGCCAGAAGCGCATCTGAGTTGGAGAACGGATTTTCATGGCAACAGGTTACAATATACAACTCTCATGATTATTAACAATGACACACCTATCTTCATGCAAGGTTGCTCCATAAAGCCAAGGTAGTGTGCTATATATTTATGCCAGATCCTGATATTTCTCTTTTTTATTTTATTTTATTTTTATGATAGCAGTGCTAAACTAACTTCACTTCATGGATGCCATATGATAACAGTGCGGCCCATCGCTGGAAATCGATAGTTTTTGTTTTGGCAATGTTAAGATTTTATTCCCCATTTTCACAAAAAGAGACTGTTCATGTTCCAACCCAAGAACAAGCACGCTTCAAGCAAAGCAAGAAAAATTTTGATCCCTATCTAGTTTCAGCCATGGATGATCTCCAAGAATTGTGATGGTCATGGAGGTGAAAATAATAATGCTCCACTCTATGGAAGAAATGCAACAATGGCTCAATTCCCGCGCCAAAACAATCAAGTGCATGGTTCAGCAAACATACTTTCCACAGAGCACAAATGATGCGTCATCTACAGCGGTTCAGGTTATGCTTGACCACTGCACTGCAAAAGAAGAACTAGGATTCTATCGTTTGCTTGCGATGCCTGGCAGCAGCAAAGAAATAGAATTTCATCGTTTGCAAGGACTTAAAAAATGGATGTCATTCATTGGGAACTCAGCATATTTTTGATTTAGGTTAGAGAGTACAACAAAGGTCATCCTTTGAGCTTTGGAAGACAAACCATGATCAAAAGCTAGTATCTGGAACTAATTGAAGATCAATAATAAGCAATTCTATAATCTTACTATCAAAAACTTAAAATTAGCCTCCCATAGAGCTTGTTTTGGGCAATTTCATTTTGCTATATCAAATATCCAACAATGAAGGATACAAAGAAATCTCTCCTCCTCACTGAAACCCAAAACTCATTTACACTCTTTATTGTAAAATGAACAAGATCACGCGCCACTGCGCCAGCAACCTCTATACATAACCACTGTATTCCAGCATAAAGATTTCTGTGAGCTCTTCCAATAGAGGGAGGACAAATACTTAATATGATGAGAAGAAATGAGCAGAATGTAATCACCCTCAACCGTAAAGTTCGTAAAGCCTTCAACTCCTTCCACCGAGCCTCTCATAGAACAAGATGTACCCATTGTCAGTGTTGCTCGAGTACTCCTGTGTGGACCCAAAGAATGACTGTATGGTGGATTCGTCAATCATCTCCACATTTTCATCATCGAAGAACAGCCAATGGTTATGACTTTTGACCAGACTAACATAGTGACCATGGTTGGGCCCACTCCCAACATGCACTACAACGGCAAAGAGAGAGTATTCACAGTCTGCGTTGTCGATGGTGTTGCAGAGCTTCAGCTCCAGAGGAAACACAACACGATAATATAGCTTCTTGTGCCGGCTAAGATGCTCAATGTACTTGAAGCGCTTGAGATGGATCACTAGAATGTTTGGCGGCTGCTTTATTTTCATCCTCTTTTGGGCTTCTTGCAAACTGCATTGAAGAATAAACAGCATTTAAGTTTAAAGAGTCCCGCACTGAGAAAAGTAGTTGACAAGATAATATACATGCAAAAAAGGACTAGCATTGAAATCAGAAGTAGTATCTAACGAAACGAACAAAATTTTTGAGAACTAGGATGGGAGGTAAGAAACAAATAATGGTTTCAAATTTACGATGATGTTAGTTGCCCTTTCCAGAAACTCACTTATCACGGCCAATAGAACATGGCTGCAGTCAAAACAATTTGGCAGTTCCACAACTAATGAACTTATAGCTCATGACATATGACCAACTGAATCTTTAAGCAAATGCAGCATCTCTCTCTCTCTCACACACACCCTCCCTGCCCCACAAAACGCACATATGCATGCATCCACATACACATATGCCTTCATCACACACACACACAGGCATTTCCATTCTTATATAAAATTCAGGCTAAGGTTACTCTGTAGATGATAAGTCAAATAATAAAAGCATCAAAGGAAAATTCAACATTCAAACTAAATCAACAATTTCTGTAGCCTAAATTGACAATGGAGAAATAGAAAAATAATGTCAAAAAATGATGGAAGATGCAAAAATAGGTACCTGCAACATTTGTCACAGAAGAACTTATCCTCAGCATTTAAAGTCTCTGTTGAGCTGAAATTTTTGAGACAGCTCGTGATTGAACTATTTTGCTCAATGTCAAGGCTTAGGTCAAAAAAAGTTTCATCCCTTGCAGTGACAGTTTCACACTGTAAGCATCTTGTTTCATTGGTCAATATGCCCTATAAATTTTAAAGTAAATGGTCATAAAAAGGAAATGAATACAGGAATTAAATCAATGAAAGCATGACAAAGCATCAGATCACCACAGGTCCGGAACCAGACTGAGTTGCTTGATCCACCTGAAAACATTTGTGCACCCATGTAGATACTGGCTCTTTTTGAACACCATTGGCTTGAGGATGGCGAGGCCCATTTGCAATCTTTTCTGATGATGATGAGGTTTCAGGGGAAACTTTTGCATCATTAGACTCTTTCTCCAGAATATCAACAAGCTCATTCAGCAAAAAATTTAAAAACTCATGAGCATCCTACAAAAAGAGGTGACAGTTCTAAGATATTAGTTGAGCAACACTTAAAATATAGGACAGTAAGCAATAGGAGGCACCATAATAAGCCATAATACTTTAGCATCAAACTCAAAGTAAGCAAATGCTGAACATATGTCATTCCATAAGGAAGGAATATTTAGAAGCCTTTAATAGATTGCATCTTTCTATATACTTTGAAGAGCAAGAAAAATGGACAAATTGCTGAGAGAAACAAAGACTAGAGGTATGAATGTCACATGGTCAAAATAATCAAAAGGGTTGTTACATGGGGTGGCCAAAATAAATCACAGGTATCACCCTCCCCATGCCACTCTGGACCAGAGATGGATGATTTATCTAGTGGAACATTGTATTGATGCTACAGCAAGACAATTAAGACAATTAACTACATGCAGGCATTTATGATGCCATATTGAGGTTCTTATATACTTTGACACAGTATGAAGGAAGGGAAAAACAAAATCATTATGACCAAGTATGTGTGCAATTATTGACTAAGAACCAGACACAATCATTATGATCCTTAAGATATTCAGCTTAGGTCAGTACAATCCAAATGAAATAGTAGGGAGGAATATTATTCTTCAAACAAATTTTAATCACCATGGGACATCCTGCCTTGTCAAAATATTCCAAAGACTGCTACCATGCCCATGTCCATTTGTTTTTAATACATAACCAGCTCCAACCTGAATTACCTGGTGCATATAGCTGCGGAAAATTTCATTTTGTTTCTTCACTCTTTGCACAAAACGCTTTGGAGCAATAACTCCAGTTTTCTTCTTCTGGGAGCTAATCTGCACAGCGTAGCAGAAGTATATTAATCACAGCAATACTCTATACCTGGCTACACATGTCATAACATTGTCCTGATAACACTCAAAGCATCAACTGTGCACAGAGATTTTTCTTTTCTGCACTACAAATCAAAAGCAGAGAAATTGCAAGGACCAAGACAAAAGGTAATGGGAATACATTAGAGCATAATTCAACTTACAATGCATGATTCTTCTATAAATTAGCAGGATGTAACATCTATAATGCACTTATTCTCATAAGAGCAATCAAAAACTATATCTTCATCTCATGATCTACACACAAAGAAAAAGGCACGAGCAACAGAACTAGTATTCAGCTATGCTTTGAACATCTTTGACAACAGACTCTGCCTGATTAGAATCATTTTTGTTGAGCTGAAATTTCATGGTATTAAGAATGCCAAAACAAAATATTACCCCAAACATAATATGAATGTTATTAGTGAAACACCCTGATATTAGAATTTTATACTGCCGTTACATTACTAGGCACCCTACTTTTACTTAAACAGAAAGAAGTTATTTCTAATTATTAAATTATCCATAAAAGAAGTCATAAATTAAATTGCAAGCATGTTTTTAAAGACCTCCCCAATGCATGGTCATGGTTTCAAATCTCTAGAAGACATCCCATGGGATACTGGCATATGATACTGCCGAAAATGTCAGGGCAACACAATCCGACCATCAGTCTAGCATTATGAGCAATACATCTTGAGACATCTCCCATCCCAAGTGTCAGAAAAGGGTGAGGCAACAACACATTCTGCTCCATAAAAAATCCAAAACAGTTTCACCCCATGGGATTTTAAAACTCTTAATCTAATGATAGATGTTCCAAGCAAATAATAACAGTTTAAATGCCTTCATCAAATTATGCAAAAAGTTGTGCTTCTCAATCCAGGACAAAGTGCTGCAGAGCTACCATTCAAACAAAGGCCTAAAATTTAATGCATTGGTTTTTGAAATGACAGAGTAAAACTATCAAGAACCTGTTAGTTTATAACTCAAAGATCCCCAGTTAAGGGTACAATCATCATTTCTACTGCAGTTTAAGATTTCTTGACATAGATCAGAAAAAACTTAGATGGAGGAAACACTAAGAAAGCATGGAATAAACCTATGGAACAATTACCTGAGTGAATAGATCAGCCAAACATGTCAAAAGATTATCTTCTGCTTCTCCCCCACTTTTGTTATTTGCATAATACTCCAGTAATTGTTCCCGGAAAGGGAGACAAAAATAAAGTGCCTGCATTAAAAAAAAAATGCTGCCTTTGTAGCATATGGCCAATTGATTATCAAATTAGAAACAGAAAAAGGCTATACTACATAACGGTCAAAATCAAAGATTTACTGTGTATGTTCTATTACAATTTCAAACTTCCCTCATTTCAATAACTCAAGTGAGAACCTTGAGTATTTCCTTCAACTAATGGGCGCCACCCTTGAAAGTTGCTGATTACATAGAAGGATATGCGAAGTTGAGATGCAATGTGGTTTGTATATATAGTTATGTCTGTGATTGTGTTATGACTTCCCATATAGCTTCAGGAACCACATAGAACATTTAAATTAAATACAAAAAATATATTTTTCAAGAAAGCACATACAATAAATTTGTCATCAATAATCAGCTTTTATCAATGTCATTCTACACAGCTAGCTCCTCCACATTTTCCTGAACCATGTCATGATTCACAAGTTTTCCCTGGAATCTCCTCATGAATGGAAACCATTCCAATAGATTAAGACAAAATGTCTAAGCCCATAGACGCTAATAGAAATGATGCGACATGGCATACGCATTATGTGAATGACAAAATCTATAATTTGAGATCAGGGTGTCTCAATTCAGGACTCCATGAACAGATAGGCATAATTAATGGGAAATTCACTTGCACACTAATTTTCACCATCTTTGATTAAGTGTACAAGTAAATAAATAAAATTACACGAGACAAAGTTCTAATTACTAAAGCAGTGTGAGAAAGGTGGAAAGGAGCATTTGGGCTATTGTGGGACTGCAGCATACGTACCTCTGAGATTGAAGAAAATTTTATCAGGCAGCAACAATGCTTACTGCGTTGTAGTGATTATGATGTTAGGAGGCGGGGGGTGGGGAGGGCTAAGTTGAGCCTCGCAGATATGATACTACTGGTAAATCAAGGAAAAACAGAAACAAATACACCCAACAAAACATAATAGTGGTATTGGTTGAGGATAAAGGTGTTGAAAAATCAATTAGATGATATCTGTATGTGCCATGCAAAGTTGAGGAGGACCTGACAGCTAACAGGAGTCACATATATGTTAGAGGTCAGAAAAAATGAATACTAGAGAGTCGTTCTACTGCATATTTGTTTGAAATTATGAGAAAGGGCATGGATAAGTTTGTAGTGACATTGCTCATAGCCCTCAAATGAACCTGGCACAGAAGATTCATGTAATTGAATAGAAATAGTTGGTATGAGGCTTATAAAAGTTACAATTACATCATATGGTGCAATCATTCAAGTAGACTTACTATGTGTCACTGAATTATGACGTATTTACGCATTGAGAATCCAAATATAAATGCTTAGCTAAAAGCTTCCACTACATTATTCACCAGCTACTCTATCACATCAGCTTTGATCATTTCGTCATTATGAAATTGCAATCACATCTACATAAAACTTGAGAATCTATTTCATGTATCAATATCAGCAAGAGGCATTATTGGAGCAAATAAAGAAGGCACAAAACATGGGTGCAAGAACACAAGAGCACTGTTTCCAACTTCACTTTTGGAGGGAGTGGATGCTTATTCTGCGCTAAAGAGGCATCATGCAGTGTACAAAAATGTACAGGAGGTTCAGTCGTGGCGATTCCACATCAGTGCAAAGTTTCCATAAGCAAAGACATGACCAACATGTGTCTTAAAGCCATAAATCCTTAGCCAACAGCATAAAGAGCAGACAGGCTAAGAAACAGGGGAACACAATGTTGATGTTGGACGAAGAAAGAAACAGAGTACCCAAAAAAATAGGAGGCGATCATTTTCAATATCATGAAGAAAAGGCCATACTCATAATCCCTAACTAAACTAAATCAATTAAAATCAAATCCACAAATGGCATCAAGCTCATAAAAAATAAAAATAACAAATCGCTAACTTTATTCCTCCCAGAACATTTTGACTCCAAATCCAGCACTTTCTAAAACATTTCCATCCAATGCAACTACACGTAACGAATCCAGAGAGCAGAAAAATCAGTAAAAAATTTTCCTTGTCGGACGACCAGAAGAGAGAGCGAGACCAACCTGCAGGACGCTGTTGCAATAGCAAGTGTTGCCGAAGTTCTCGAGGCCGAAGTAGCGCTCGCCTTCCGGGAACTGGTCGCCCAGAGCCTTCTCAAGCTTCGAGCCCGCGGCTCCCATCACCATCCAAGTCCTCCTCCACGCCGCCCAAAGCTCCACCTCCGGCGCCCGATCTCGATCGAATCCCTAATCCTGGACGCCCTCCTTCTCCGACGACGAGGAGAAGTGAAGAACGATGATCGTTCGGTGATTCCTAGGGTTTCGCGGTATCTTCCTCTTTATCTGTTCCTAATGGCGATCGGCGAATAACGAGAGAGACCTACCCTCCGGAAATATATATATATATATATATATATATATATATACGAGAAAAGAGAGAGAGTGGTTTGGTGCAGAGGAGATATGAAACCCCACGTGGCAGTGAGTGGGCGAGGGTTTGGCTGCGGCCGCGGTGTCGGAAATCTTGGGCTCACCCAAGGTGTCGCGATTCCTCCAGATATGTTTGCTTGTTTCGAAAGAGCATGTTATGGATTTAAATTAAGTTCTTGGTTATTATTTTAATAAATAAAATTTTAGTATGTTCATTAGAGAAATAACTTTGATGACTGATATACCAATTGAGGTGAGAGTGAGAGTTACAATACAATATTGTGGTCCTGTGTCTCGTAGTTTTCCCCATGCAAAGCATGGAACACATACACAACTCCCAGGTGGTCTATCGTTTCTAAATTTTCCCAATCTTCCTCCCATTTTAGACCACCGGATGAAGCAAGATCACAGCCTAGATTTCAATTTGGACAATCAAAATCTCATTTTATTTTGACTAAAAGATTAAAAAAAAATTTATGCAAACAAATGTCTGAACGCATTTGAAAGGTTTAACTAATCTCAAGATTTTTCCTGAGATTTTAGCTGATATTATTATATAAATAAATCAAGTTATGGGACTTCAAAACTTTCGAAAAGTCCAAATAGAATAATAGATTGGGTCAGTACCACGGCTGGTGGCTACCACTCTCTGTGAGCGTACTTTGCACGGGGAATCTTGAGATACAGCACTGGATTAGATGAAGCTCCTACAATGTGAGGGGGTGGTGGGACCAAACGGGATTGCCTCAGTACTCTGAACCTGAAATTGGATCGAATTAGATTTTCCTCGAGCATTAGGCTCGCTTAAAACCATTATGTGCTGCGGGGGCGGCGCCTAGCGAGAGCCCGAAGTAACTTCCTCCTCGGCATGACCGGGCCAAATCCACGGCCCATTCCTCTCGTTTTCCTCTTCTTCTTCACTGAAGAGTCCGATAGGAGAGGGATGCGGCAGCGAAAAGGAGGGAAACGAACGCGTGGATAGAGCAAATGAAAGGGGTGTAGAGGGAGAGAGGAGGGAAGGGAAGGCAAGCGGCGTGGGAGTTCGGGCGGAAAACGACGTTAGGGGGTGGTGGGTCTGGCCGGGCCAAAGACTAACCCTCTGTTTGGATAGAGAAAAATTAAGAAAAAAAAAATTAGGAGAAAAAAGAGAAAAATAAAATTTATCTCGTTTGGATGGAGAGAAAAGTTGAAAGGAAAGAAAACTAGAGGGAAAAAAGTGATGGGCCCTACATAAAAGTTTTCTCTCTAAAATCGGAGAGATTTCGGAGAGAAAACTCAAAAGTGCTTTTCATTTTTTTTTTATTCCAATATTGACCCTTCCAAAAAATAACCGATGCATTTTTTGATCATCTATAATAAAGATATTATTGTCATTATAAATTATCAAATTTTCTCTTCTCTCTATTTTCTTCCACTCATCCAAACAGAAGGAAAGAAAATATTTTGTCTTCAATTTTCTTTCCTCCCACTTTTTTCTCCTCCCAATTTTCTTTCCTTCCACTTTTCTCTCCATCCAAACAGAGCATAAACCTTTTCAAATAAAAAATCTTTCTGCTCCGCTGATGGAGCAAAAAAAATGCTGCATCATTCGCAGTCATTGATTCGCACGCTATATTTGACAGCAGGCTCTTAGTGCGGATCAATAAGTACCGCGAGTAGTGTGAAAGAGATTTTCTTTTTAAATTTATGCTTTGATTTCTTTTTATGTTCATGAGAACAAGCCTAGCCCAGCCTAGCCCATAATATTGAGAGGGGAAAAGTTTTTGTACATCGCTTCCAATGCAACAAGTCCTACGTGGGCTGCACCATTCCATCTTATTGCTCCACATGGATCCCATGTGGCCTGACGCGATGGGACATAATAGCAGAGGGATAATATTACTTTTTGATCGTGACATCCATTAAAAGTTGTTCAGCCTTTCACTATTGATGTGCAGACGAAAATGCCCTTTCCCTCCAGCCTACTTCAACCTGCCATCTTATTTAGATTTTGCTGATAAAAAAACTCTTTCTGATTGTAAAACATTCTTCCTGTGGATGATGGTGCCGCGGAGCGGGAGTCTGGGGTTGAGGTTGTGGTTTATGAGCTTGACGATGGCTTTCAGGATCTCCTACCATATAAGATGGCGGGTAGAAGTAGGCCTGCATAAGGGTGTTAGTTTGGACCAGCATCACCGTCTTGGCGTACCTTGATGGAAGGGGCTCAGTGCCGATGACATCGGCATTCAGGAACTGGATGGTTTCGTCTGAAGATCAATGGTCTTTTTGGTGCGGCGATAGCTTTGGAGGATTCATCAGCTTTGGTGCTAGCTTTTGATGATTCATCAGCTTTGATTCATCTGTGTTCCTTAAACTCTAACTTCTTAATAGCTTTGCTGCTCAAAAAACATTAGTTCAACTAGGGTGTCGTAGGTTTTGAACTAATGTTTTGTCATAACGTTTTCTGAATAGGTGTCGTAGGTTTTGAACTAGGGTGTCGTGGGTTTTGAACTAGGGTATCGTGGGTTTTGAACTAGGGTGTCGTGGGTTTTCAATTGAAAACTCATGACACCCATTCAAAAATTGAAAACCCACAACACCCTAGTTCAAAACCCATGACGCCCATTCAAAAAATGTTAAGACACCCTAGTTCAAAACCCACGACACCTTAGTTCAAAACCCACGACACCCATTCAGAAAACGTTAAGACATCTTAGTTGAAAACCCACGACACCCTAGTTGAAAACCCACGACACCCTAGTTCAAAACCCACGATACCCTAGTTCAAAACCCACGACACCCTAGTTCAAAACCTACGACACCCATTCAGAAAACGTTAAGACAAAGCATTAGTTCAAAACCCATGACACCCTAGTTCAAAACCTACGACATCCATTCAGAAAACGTTAAGACAAAGCATTAGTTGAAAACCCACGATACCCTAGTTGAAAACCCATGACGCCCTAGTTCAAAACCCACGACACCCTAGTTCAAAACCTACGACACCCATTCAGAAAACGTTAAGACAAAGCATTAGTTCAAAACCCACGACACCCTAGTTCAAAACCTACGACACCCATTCAGAAAACGTTAAGACAAAGCATTAGTTCAAAACCTACGACACCCTAGTTGAAAACCCACGACACCCTAGTTCAAAACCTACAATACTCTAGTTCAAAACCTACAACACCCATTCAGAAAACGTTAAGACAAAGCATTAGTTCAAAACCTACGATACCCATTCAGAAAACATTAAGACAAAATATTAGTTCAAAACCTACGACACCCTAGTTGAACTAATGCTTTTTGAGCAGCAAAGCTATTAAGAAGTTAGAGTTTAAGGAACAGAGATGAACCAAAGCTGATGAATCATCAAAAGCTAGCACCAAAGCTGATGAATCCTCCAAAGCTATCACCGCACCAAAAAGACCATTGATCTTCAGATGAAATCATCCAGTTCCTGAATGCCGATGTCATCGGCACTGAGCCCCTTCCATCAAGGTACGCCAAGGCGGTGATGCTGGTCCAAACTAACACCCTCATGCAGGCCTACTTCTACCCGCCATCTTATCTGGTAGGAAATCCTGAAAGCCATCGTCAAGCTCATAAACCACAACCTTAACCCTAGACTCTCGCTCCGCGGCACCATCATCCACAGAAAGAATGTTTTACAATCAAAAAGAGTTTTTTATCAGCAAAATCCAAATAAGATGGCGAGTTGAAGTAGGCTGAAGGGAAAGGACATTTTGTCTGCACACCAATGGTGAAAGGCTAAACGACTTTTAATGGATGTCATGATCAAAAAGTAATATTATCCCCTGCTATCCTGTCCCATCGCATCAGGCCATATGGGATCCATGTGGACTAATAAAAAGGAACGGTATAGCCCACGTAGGACTTGCTGCACCGAAGGCGGTGTACAAAGACTTTTCCTATTGAGAAGTTGGCATTGGACCGTATTTATTAAGCGTCTAGGCTTGTAGCCCTTCCGCGGCCCTGAATGTAAATGGGCCTAAAACAAGTGAGGCCTGATCCAATCCTACATATTAAAATTTTTGACATAAGTTTTAAATTTGAAAAAGTGTTGCTGCACCATCCTTTGGTGCAGCAAGCGTATACTAAATATGTAGATTGGTCACGTGTCTATACCACCGTTCGTTTGGTGCCCATCAAAATTCATTGGACTTTGACATGCATACATAGTGGCATAGATGCATGGCCAATGCTACACGGTGCAGCAAGTCTTTTCCTTAAAATTAACATCAAGATGATAAAATAACAAAAGTATACACACCAAAAAAAAGTTTTATGATTAGTAATGGCATTATATATAACATAGATAGAATCTCATATTTCTTTTTTTAATCAAATAAAAAAAAGTAGAAAAAGTAAATATTTGTCTCTATTACAAAACATGCATTTTGAAATGGAAAAATAAAAAATAAAAAATAAAAGGGAAGTTTAGTTTGGGATGACATGTTTTGTTATGTAGAGGATCAAACCCTAATTCTTAAAACCAAAACAAATTATTTTTTAAAGTTTTTCAAAATCAAATCTACTGATATAGATCAAATAATTGAACAAAAAAACAACTGGAAAATATCTGTCAAAAATGTCAATTGGGACAATTGAGGCATTAAACGAGATCTTGGCCGTGTGTACTGTCCGTTTTAATGAAATATTGGTTTCCCGGTAAAACTAGTCACTTATTCGAATGATTCAACACCCATCCCCGCTTCTCCATTCCCAGCTCGGTTATTTTTATTATTATTTATTTTAACGTTTCCGATGTTAACCGAGGCTCCTCCGCCGCCGCTTTCCATTTCCCAGTAAAAGGGGGAGCGAGCGAGCGAGCGAGCGATCGCGAGAGCTCGAAGCGATGAGGCTTTTGACGCACAACATGCTATCGAGCAACATAAAAGGGGTGAGCAACGGATTCCCGCTTCGATTGGAGGTGGAGAAGTGGGTGGAGAAGGAGGTGGACTTCAACGCCGACTTCCTCCGCGGCATCTTCCCCAAGATCGAGTGGAAGGCCCTTGCCGGCGCCGCCCGCTCCCTCGGCTACAGCGAGCTGCCCGACGAGGCCGACGCCTCCATGCTCGACTCGGACGACTTCCTTCGGCGCTTTCACCACGCGCTCCTCGAGCTCCACGTCGAGGAGGGCGCCCTCGTCTGCCCCGAGACCGGTCGCCGCTTCCCCATCAACAAGGGCATCCCCAACATGCTCCTTCACGAGGACGAGGTCTGATGATTGTTTGCGCCGCTGGATTAGGGTTAGGGTTTTTGATTGCTGTCTTGTGGGTTGAGTTTTCGATTTTTGGGTTTTATCGCCGTGTAATCAGTGAATGAAATTGGTTTTGATTTCGATATCGGATCCATGTATTGGATATAATAGATTTCTTTGATATCTCATGCTATGTATTTTTGATTTCTAATCATATTATTGGAGAGTTGGTGGTTCCATTACTTAAAAGGAGGAAAAATCCCTAGAGAAGAAAAATCCTGCACCAGTGATTCTGAAGAAATTATCAAAAAAGCAAGGTCATAAACTTCAGCGGTACAGAAGAACATAATAATAATAATAATAACAACAATTAGTGAGAAGCACTCATTATAATCCTTGTGTCTCCATGATATCATGGTGACAATGAAGTTGATTAACAACATCTTCGGTGTTCTAAACAAATTTTCTCTGCTAATCAAAACCCAGCTCTGCAGCTAATAATTCAGACGAGAGCCGGCTCTCGAGTAGAATACAGGACTCTTCCTTGCTCCAAAAACTTCCGTACAGAAGACAATTCATCAAGCACCCACCCCACTTAGACAACTGGCTAATCAACAAAGCTCTCTAGTTCAGTAACCGTGAAGACATTTGGGTGAGATACCGAGCTTGATATTATGACTAGGGTTTGAAATGGAACTACTTTGGCCTCTTGCATGCTACAGACGGAAGGATTGGCATAATCCAAAGATCAATGTTCTTCTCTAATTAGTGTATGGCAGGCCAGAAGTAATGTTGATATCTGGCTGAAGCTTGCAATGTAGGCTTAGAACTCTCTACCCCCAATTGGCACTAATTGGGCCACTACGGGGTCATGCTCTATATTCAACACTAATTTAGAATAACAAACATAATTAAATTTAAAAAACTCCATTCTGCTGATCTAGAACTTTATGAGAGTTCTCTGAGCATTTTTTATAATGCTCATCTTCAGATGCAGGTGGCACACCAAACACCCAATCAAGCACGTTCAAGTATTTGGAGCGGAACACCTCTCTTTCCCGTGCATAGCAGTGCATGATGATAGCTGTCGCAAAACTAAATACGACCACATCAGCTCGCTTTAGCTTTGATGTTTGAGGGCACAGTCCAGCATCTGCCATGCATGTGAAAAAGCTCTCGATGGCTCGGGCTAAGCAATATAGAGATATCTCGATCCTCCTGCTCTTCTTCTCAATAAGCAATGCCAGACCAGTTGGAAACTGCCATAGAACAATCGCTTCACTGAAATAATCACAGTTCGACGCATGAGATAAATAATATAGAGTTTCGTGGCATCATCTTACCGTCGCCATTGCAACCATTGGAATATTGCATCTTTTAAGAGTTCTAAAAAGAAGGCAAGTCCAAGCCCTGCAAGCAAAATCCTAAGTAAGATTTTCCCATATAGCTAGAACTATCAAGAAGAGGCTATATAGCACGGTATGATAGCTAAACGGACTTCCAAATTTTGATTTAATACTGGGTGCCTTTCTCTACCAAGTCAGCAGCAGGTTTTTTTTCAAGTTTGAGCCATTCATAAACCATAAGAGCCTACAGTGATAATATATTTAGTCTCATATCGGCTATATACTAAGAAGATCTTGATATTTTATTCATGATCAAGAAATCCAAATAATATATTCTTGACTAATCTTTTTAGGTGAAGTCCCGAGTTATAGTAAATGGTATCAGAATAGACCTAACCCATAGCCCATGTGAACTATAAGATACTGCATATAAGTCTTATGCATTTGTGATTAAATTTCGATGCGAATTTGGACTTAGATTTGGACTCTTGGCTTGGTAAAGACATTTACGGGGAGTATGTGAGAGCCACGCTAACATGTGTTTAGTTCCATGTCGATCATATACTGGAAAAATTTTATATACCTATACAAAATTAATGTCTTCAAATAATATATTTTTGGCTAGCATTTGTTAGTGAGGTCCTGGATTGTGGCATCAACATGCCTCCAAACAATGATTCTGATTAACCTTTTTTTATAAAACCACCATTATGCACTATGCAAATATAGCACTAGTGGTACAATAGACAGCTGGATTGATGAAATAATTTTCTAAATAAACTGTATTTACGTTGTCCAAATGGTAAATTTCATTAGACAAGATCCACAAAAGTATTAGTGACTACAGGACATGCCTTTGTCTAGCATGCAATGTGAGTTTATATTTTAGATGAAAATGCAAACCTAATTTTACTTTTTAAACCATATATCATTGATATAGTGGTGAGTCTGATAGCAATGAAACATGATCCACAATGTATCTCGGTTAGAGAAGCAAAATATATCACAGACACCTAGGTACATCCCTTAGATCTCTTCCACAATTTCTAGCTAAACCACCAACAAAGGGCTCAAGGTAAACCAAGTCCCTCTGAAAGCAAGAAAGAGTTGCCAAATGGAATGCTGACACCTAGCATTGAAACTCCCTTAATCAATGCCAAATGGAATGCTGACACAGAGAATTGAAACTCCCCTAATCAATGAAGGAGACACATGATCTGAGATAAATTTGGAAGATCAATTCAAGCCTTTCTGTGGAAGAAAGGAATTTACAGAGTTACAATGGAGGTATATTTGTAATATGCTTTTATCAACATAGTTTCCTTCCTTTCTTCCTTTCTTTTTCTTTTTACAAAAAAAAAAAAAAAAAAAAAAAAATCAACGGTGGTATTAATGAAAACCAGAGTCCTAAATATAAGAACTTGTGCCCCCCAAGAGCCAGACTCATGCAGCCATCATTGAATATTTCCAGAGTCACAAGTTGCTGACATGAATTATTTTTCTCTGAGGAATTTGCTATTATACATAAGAAGAAAATTGTTGATGTGACTGGTGGCGCCACGTGGACGTTAACGGTGAAGCCAGCTGACGGTGTAGATAGAGGCAGGCGGCCCCACTTCTCCAAGGTGGTCTCGCTCTTCAGCGGGGCCGCACATCTCCAAGGTGGCTCCGTTCTTCAGCGGCCCGCACTTCCTCCAAGTCGGCCCCCAGCGGCCCCGACTCCTCCAAGTCGGCCCCCAGTGGCCCCGACTTCTCCAAGACGGCCTCGACGACTCCGCCTCCTCCAAAGCGGCCTCGATGGCCCCGCCTTCTTCAAAGCTGCCTCGATGGCCCCGCCTCATCCAAGTCGGCCCCCAGCGATCCCGACTTCTTCAAGACGGCCTTGACGGCCCCGCCTTCTCCAAGGCAGCCTCGACGGCCCCGCTTCCTCCAAGTTGGCCCCCAACAGCCCCAACTCCTCCAAGGTCTTAGCGGCTCCGACTCCTTCAAGGCAGCCTCGACAGCCCCGCCTTCTCCAAGGCAGCTCGCGCTGCCTGACAAGATCAGGCCCACCTACCGCCTGGCCTGCGCAGCTCGACAGAGCCAGGCCCATCTGCCACCTGACCTGCGTAGTTGATGGAACCAAGTCCACCAACTGTCAGACCCATGTGCCCGATGGGACCAAGCTCACTAACCAACTCCTATTCACATAATCGCTACGAGTTTAGCAGACATTCCTCTTTACTGAACTCCACGTGGCTGGTCCCCAAACGGATACCAAAGGTCCATAAAAGGGTAAGAGAATCCGAAGTAAAGGAGGGATACATACACACACACTTTCTAACCTAAAAAAAACCTTTTGATTTTCGAAGCCTTCTTCTTTTTCGGTGCTTCTTCAAGCTCTCACTACTGTGACCTCGGTTGCTAACTTGACTGTCGAAGGATCCCCGCCGGAGCATCCTCGGTCCCAGGACTTCTTGCAGGCCGTCCCCTCCGAAGAAGGCTGCACCAGCAAACGACGTTTCCCGATGGTTGATTTCAGTGATCGAGCATCAACAGATTGGCCCGCTAGGTAGAGAGAAACGGAAGACGAGCTCTATAACACTTGCATGTAAGCCCTCCTCCCCCTCTTCATCAACAATGATGGTGACGCATGCTCGAGAGGCCTCCGTCAGCTATCCTGGGGGGCACCTCCAACCGGCGGAGCAGCAGGAGGCCAACCCCCCCACTGTTAACCCTCCAGCAACTCCCGCACCACTAGCCGTGGCCACTCAAGCTAAGTAGCTGGCCGCGCTCACCCAGCAAGTTTAAACTCTCACGGCGATGATCCACGGGCTTCGGGAGCAGCAATCCGTAGCCATCCAGCATCAGCCTGCTCCTGCACCACCACCTGCTGCATTAGCTAGTCAATAGTCTGCTTGGAGGAGATTTTCCCGACGGAAGACTTGCCGCCGTTGTGCCTCTCCAGAGGACACCGCCGGGAGCCCCTCAAGAGGTCATGCTCCCCCATCCGTAGCTCAGGTGAATCTTCCCTGGAGCCACGACGCAAGGAAGAGCCTAAGCGGAGGCACTACCACCCGCGCTCTTCCTCTTCTTCTTCTTCCTCATCTTTTGGGCCATCAAGGAAGATGTCAGCTATCAATCGTTAGGCGGAGGAACGTCTGGATGAATACCACCGACGGCTGAAGGAGCTCACCAAAAAAATCAACAACCAGCTGGAGTACGACACTCGTCCTCCTTACACTCGTCGAATCTTGGAAGAGCCCGTCCCCTTCAAATTCCGTCTCCCCTAGCTGGATCCGTATGATGGTACGATAGATCCTTTTGATCACCTCGAGAGCTATAAAGTTCTCATGCAAGTCCAAGGGGCTACTGATGCCCTCCTATGCAAGGCCTTCCCAGCCACTTTGCGGAAGGCTGCTCACGCTTGGCACTCCCGCCTGTCCCTGCACAGCATCGACTCTTTCCGAGAGCTGGAAAGAGCATTCTTGGCGCACTTCAATGCTTGCTAAAGGATCCCGTGGGTCACAGATAGCCTCTTCTCCGTACAACAGAAGAAGGGAGAGTCACTTCGAGATTTCGTGGCCCGCTTCAAGACGATCGCCCTTGAAGTGTATCATCTGGACGATGCGGTATCAATTCTAGCGCTAAAGCGGGGACTTCGCCCCTCCCGCTTCACATTCTCTCTGGACAAGAAGCCGCCCAGCTCTTACTCCGACCTCCTTCGTGCACAGAAGTACATCCGTGCGGATAAGGCCAACTTCACCCGCCGTGAGACCGAGAGGGGTTCCAGCCGGAGGTTCGCCTGCCCTGAGCCAAGTGGATCCTCTCGCCCCAAGAAGCCCGAGCCGCTACGCGACCGGACAATAGGCGCCGAAGCCTTGCCTCCGGAAGAGCGAGCTCACGCCTCTTCTCGCCCCTCGCTCTCACATTCTCATGGAGATTGAGGACGAGCCATATCTTCAACGTCCTCCCCCTATAAAGAAAAGTGTCCCCCACGACAAAAGCTGCTACTACCGCTTCCACCAGGACTACAGCCACGACATCGACAACTGCTACAGCCTGAAGCGTGCCATTGAGGAACTCATCTAGCGGGGTTACCTGAGGAAGTATGTCCAAAAGGCACCCTCGGTTGTTCCAACACTCATGGGGCCTCCACCTGCTCAAGCTGTTGTCGACAAATCCCCGACGAAGAGGATGGTGGGAATGGTATCCTGGGGGGTAGCCTCTTCATCCAAGCGGCCAAAGGAGGATGGGGACTTAGATGATATAATCCCCAGAGGAGAGTCAGCCAGGGTCGACAATGTAAACAATGAGGGCATCTTCGTTTCGATGACGATCGCCAAACACCCTGTAAAAAAAATCCTGGTTAATAGTGGCAGCTCGGCCGACATCATTACCTACAATGCATTTGTTTGGATGGATTTGTCTCTTAACTCCTTTCAGCCAGTGATGGCTCCCTTGGTCGGGTTCACGAGAGATTCGGTGAGGATGGAAGGCGAGATCACCTTACTGGTGATGGCCGAACACCGTCGTGTCAGAGCACGATCATGATGAGAATCTTGGTCGTCCAAGTACCTTTAGCATACAACGCCATCCTCGGCCGATCCAGTCTCGATCTCCTTGATGCAGTCATCTTCACCAAACGGTTGCTCATGCAGTTCTCTACTAGTAACGGGATCGGCAAGGTACGAGGGGAGTCCAATCCAATCCTGCCTTGCTACCACACAGTTTCAAGCTCTCAGGACGTCGCGCCGGCTTCGGAAGTGTCCAATCCCCGAGAGTCTGCCAAAGGAAAACCGGCCGAGCGACTACTAGCCTTTCCATTGGGAGACGACCCGACGAGGATGGTCCAAGTCAGCGGACTTCTCCCCACGGAGGACAAGGATCACCTCCTGACTTTTCTATGAGCCAACTCGGACATCTTCGCGAGGTCGGCGTCCGACATGGCCGGCATACCATCAGAGGTGATCACCTACAAGCTCAACATCGACCCAAAGCACGTCCGATCTGTCAAAGAAAGAGGAGTTTCTCCTATGAGCGGCAGAGAGCTATTGACGAAGAGATCAACAAGCTGCTCGCTGTCGGCCACATCCGAAAAGCAAACTATCCGAGTTGGTTGGCCAATGTGGTCATGGTCCGTAAGGCAAATGGGAGCTGAAGAGTCTGCATCGACTTCACCGACTTCAACAAGGCATGCCCAAAGAATAGTTTCCCATTGCTCCGGATTGATCAGCTGGTGGATTCGACATCCAGCCATGAACTCCTCAGCTTCATGGATACCTTTTCCAGGTACAATCAGATAAAGATGGATCCGAACGATAAGAAGCACACTTCTTTCGTGACCGAGAAGGGCATCTACTGCTGCAGGGTAATGCCCTTCGACCTCAAGAATGCGAGCAACCTATCAAAGGCTGATGAACAAAGTCTTCAAAGACCAACTGGGCCAAAACATGAAGGTCTATGTGGACGGCATGCTGACAAAGAGCGCCCATGCCTTTGACCATGTCTCTGATCTGAAGGAGACCTTCAACAACCTCCGCCGCTACAAAATCAAGCTGAACCCGAAAAAGTGTGCCTTCAGGGTCATGATGGAAAAATTTTTGGGCTTTATAGTGACTCGGTGAGAAATTGAGGCGAACCCAGAGAAGATCAATGCCATCCTCGATATGAGATCACCGATCAGTAAGGAGGTACAACAGCTCATCGGAAGGGTGGCAGCCCTGAGCTGGTTTCTCTCCAAGTCAGCTGAGAGGTGCCTGTCTTTCTTCAAGGCTCTGCGCAAAGTGAATGGATTCGAGTGGACGAAAGACTGCCAAAGAGCTTTCGAAGGATTGAAGGCATTCCTATCTACACCACTACTCCTGTCGAAGCCGAGGGATAGAGAAAGTCTTTTCCTTTACCTTGCCGCCTCCTCGGAGGCCCTCAGTGATAAGCGTAAACCCTACCATTTAATTCATATACTTTCGTAACGACATTTGCTAGTTTTTATTCTATTTTGAGTTAAATTTATTTATTTTTTATTTACTTTTCATTTTATCTTGAATAAAAATGAAAGAGAATAAAATAAAAGCTAAACATCAAGCATTACCTTAAAGGTATTAATTCATATAGTAATGTTATTTTATCAAGCATTTATTTTCTTAGGTGCCTTATTTATGATTTGTTTCTTGGCTGCATTAGGTGGCAACGACATTTAATGCATGAAAGAAGACATCCCCACGCGTTTTCAACATGAAACGGACTCCTTCATTTGCAGTGGAGCACGTTGATGCATGAAGCAAGTACCCGATTCGGCACTCCAACGAACTCTTGAAGATGTGGAATGAAGACATGAAGACTCCTTCACTCGGTGATTTATTGGGACTTCTATGCGTTGATGAGCTGGCGTGAAGATGTTTCTGCTCCTCCCAGGTTGGTTTGAGATTTTGTGAAGATGCGTTGATGAGAGTCCAATGGACTCTAGCTGGCAGATTTCATGCGACGGTGAAATGGACTTCAGCGGATCATTCCCACGGATTCCTGGTGCTCTCATCCAACGACCTAGAGGATACAACATGGGGCGGAGATTTCAAGGGAACATCACGCATCCCTCCACGCGTTTCCAATGCAGTATTTTCATTCGGGAGACCTCTCTTTGAGGCGGTTTTCTTGGGAGCCATCTCAGCCATCAAAGTGTCATCCAATGGCTAAAAGTGAAACGGCAAGTGGAAAGGACTCCACGAGTTGATAAGTTGGCAACGTGGTAGTTATCCAGGACTCACCAACTGCCGGGGCCAACTCGGCCTCGTAGAGGTTCTTCTCGGCCAACAACTCCTTATAGGAGGGGATCTTGAAGGACATGCGATTGAAGAGCTCCCGGTCCCTCTCGTCCACAGCAGAGTTTTATTGGGGCCGATGTCAGGTTCCCTCCAACTCGTCCTCACTCCATCCACATAAGCAAACAAAAAACGGGATTTTCATCTCTTGACTTATCTTCACCATGGTGGCGGAGCTTATAGAGGCCCGGAACATAAGAGATCCTAGCTTCCGAGCCTTGGAAGAAGCAGAGACATCAAAAGCACAGATGATCTGAATCGAGTTCGGAGTTAACTGCGCCAGCACCTGTCTATACCTATCTAATAGGTTCAGAATAAAGGGATGAAAGGGAAGACGAAGCCTGCACCTGAAGAACTCCTCGTACAGAGCTATCCGACCGGATCGGTCGGAGGTCACCCTATCCTCGGGTCCAGGCATGGACAGACAGATGTAGCTAGGACCCTATACCTACCCCTGAGATCTTCCACTTCCTTAGGGATCATGGTGGAAGCCATCCCCCGGCCCTGCCAAATCAGAACTGGCTACCGAAGGAGAAGCCAGATGAGCTGGAGACGATGGAGCTACCCTAGCTAGGGCTATCCTAGGTGGAGGTGCCCTAGGAGGAGACACTCGATGTGGTGGTTGGACATCTATTGCCAGGCGATCGCGGATGGTGATACTCCCAACCGGCCGATGCCTTCGGTGAACCAGGGGAACGTCCTCTTCTGAGGATCGAGAGGAGCTCACAACAGGCCTCTTGCCCTCCCTAATGGCGCGACGATCCATGGACTCAAGGGGAAGAAGATAGAGCAGAAGGGAAGCAAAAAGAGACTGACCTGATGTCGTGGAAAGAAAATGAAAGTTTCGGACTCTGAAAGTTCAGGGCTCAGGAGGAAGAAGACAATAAAGAAGATGATGGTAGCATAAAGGTCACCCTCGGGCGGAAGGGGCAGTTTTATACAGGCTTTTTGAATTGCCTCACTCGAGGCAGCTGTAGTACCCGGTTCCCGGTTCATGTGAACCAGGTTCAGGACTTGGTCCTGAACTGTCCGACGCTTCGCTCTCAGCGAAGCGCTTCATTTTCCCGGACCCTTAAACCGAAGCGTTGCGCGGGGGAATTAAATATGTGATGAAGGGAGACTCCCTCCATCATTCGGGCTTCCGTTTCCTTCAGGTAATCCCCTGGCCTCTGGAGAGAGAGAGAGAGCATGAGAGACAGAGAGAGCGCGAGAGACAGAGAGAAGAGAAATAAGCGAGAGAGAGGAACCCGTCGATCGTTGGTTCAGGCCCGGCGGCGTGCTCGCCGCCTCGCCGGGCCTGAGCTTTGGCCGGCGACCCCGCCGGCACCGGGGGAGGTGTCCGACGGGGTGGTGGTGAAGAGAGAGATGAGAGAGAGGGCCAATCGGCCTGTCTCTCGCGCGGTGGCGAATCGGCTTCCGCTGGTTGGTTCGGGCCCGGCGGCGTGCTCGCCGCCTCGCCGGGCCTGAGCTTCGGCCTGTCGCCTCCATCGGCGCCGGGCGTGCGTCTGGTGGAGGTCCGGCCGGCCAAAGTGGCCGGCCGTACCGCCGGCACAGTATCGTGCCGTGCGGATGTGAGAGAGAATTAGAGTGAAATTGAGAGGGAGAGGAGAGGATTGGTGGCCGGCCGCGCCACGGCCGGCTCTGGCCCGGCCACCGACGGCCGGGCCGCCCTCAATTTGGCCGGCGGCGGCCCTGGCCGCCGGCAAGATACTCATCCCCTGTTCGGTGAAACAGGGGATCGGGAGGGCTTTAGGTTGAATCGGGCCGGCTGGGCCGGCCGGTTCAGGGCCTTTTAGGCTGTGCAGCGATGAGATTTGGGACTGGTTTTTGGGCCCGTAACGGGCCGGGATTATCAAAATAATTATATGACTAGAATCTGGGTGAATTCTAGTTTCTTGGGGTATTTTTACTTCCCCAATTGGGTGTGTATAGTGGGAGATATTCGAGCCCAAAGTTGGGCCCGTGAACTAGTCTGGGTAGAATTCTAAGGATCATTTTAATATTCGTATTCTAATAAATTAAGTGTGTAAAATGATCCTGTAGGTGCTCAGACATCTGACTAGCTGATATATACCTGTTGAATTGCGTACTGAGGTAAGTAAGCCAGTTATCAGTATTTAATAAATAATTTTATTCATTATATGAATATTTAAATTGTGAATTATATTGTGACTTTAAGAATTGTATGGATATTGTCTAAATTGTAAATAGATGAATGTTATGAATATATTGTTGTTTATGTGTTATGATTGAGAATGATTTCATATGTGGATGTTATGCATGAGAGATGCAGTTATTATGACATTGATGTGATATATTACATGCAATTGTTAAGTATAATCCACTGTTTATGCAATATAAAGATGTTATTGATATGTTTGTGCATGATGTGAGGTACTGCTATGTGTCGCTGCGGTTCTCCTTTATCATGTCATACCACACACACATCTAGAGAATGTGTTCTGATGATTTATGCCACATACACGTCTAGAGGATGTGTTCTGTTTATTTATGCCATTCACACGTCTAGAGGATGTGTTCTGCTTGGTCCGAGATGGCATCACGCATCTAGAGGATGTGTTCTGAGTTACTATGAGGTGGCATCACACATATAGAGTATGTGTTCTGGTGGATTATGATATGGCGTGACCCTGGTATCTGGACCCTTTCAGTAGGGGATACTTGTTGGTACACTATTGAGATATTGCAGGGCCGTGGGTCACATTTGCAGCTACCATTGAGGGTATAAACAGTGGGTTTACTTACATTGCATGTTTGAGTATTTATGTGCTATTATTGAGAATGTTTCATATGTGGATGCTATATTATGACATTGATGTGATATATTACATGCAATTGTTAAGTAAGTATAATCCACTGTTTATGCAATATAAAGATGTTATTGATATGTTTGTGCATGATGTGAGGTACTGCTATGTGTCACCGCGGTTCTCCTTTATCATGTCATACCACACACACATCTAGAGGATGTGTTCTGATGATTTATGCCACATACACGTCTAGAGGATGTGTTATTTTATTTATGACATTCACACGTCTAGAGGATGTGTTCTGCTTGGTCCGAGATGGCATCACGCATCTAGAGGATGTGTTCTGAGTTACTATAAGATGGCATCACACATATAGAGTATGTGTTCTGGTGGATTATGATATGGCGTGACCCTGGTATCTGGACCCTTTCAGTAGGGGGATACTTGTTGGTACACTATTGAGATATTGCAGGGCCGTGGGTCACATTTGCAGCTACCATTGAGGGTATAAACAGTGGGTTTACTTACATTGCATGTTTGAGTATTTATGTGCTATTATTGAGAATGATTTCATATGTGGATGCTATATTATGACATTGATGTGATATATTACATGCAATTGTTAAGTATAATCCACTGTTTATGCAATATAAAGATGTTATTGATATGTTTGTGCATGATGTGAGGTACTGCTATGTGTCGCCGCGGTTCTCCTTTATCATGTCATACCACACACATCTAGAGGATGTGTTATGCTTGATTCGAGGTGGCATCACACATATAGAGTATGTGTTTTGGTGGATTATGATATGGCGTGACCCTGGTATCTAGACCCTTTCAGTAGGGGGATACTTGTTGGTACACGATTGAGATATTACAGAGCCGTGGGTCACATTTGCAGCTACCATTGAGTGTATAAACAGTGGGTTTACTTACATTGCATGTTTGAGTAATTGTGGAATGTTTAAGCATGCAAATCATTTATGTGCTTATAAATTGTTATGCTATGAATTGACTGTATAACGTGGCTTACTTACTGAGTGTAAGCTCATAAAAATCTTACAATATTTTTGTCAGAGCCACGAGATTGAAGATGGACTGTTGGGGTGATGGATCTTCTATTAAATAAAACAAGACCCATTATTTTGTTGTAACCCCAGTACTTTCTTATGTGTAGGGCTTGATGCCCAAACTTTATTATTGTGATGTATAAGGGTTCGTAACCCAAAACTTTTAGTATTTAGTGATGGATTTGGCTTGGTTATATACATAATAGTGTTATATGAAAAATTTTTGTGACGCCTTGCGTGCCCGGCACGCGGCGGGTTGTCACCCTAGCCCGATATTTGGGTCTGGGGCGTGACAGCTTTAGTGGTATCAGAGCCAGGTTATGACCTTAGGGACACATGCCTAATGACACTCTAGGCAAAATACTAGGATGATATTGAGACAATTATGACTTTAAAGGAATTTTAGGAATTATGCTTAGGAAGCTTGAAATTTAAAGTTTATCAAGATATTAATTGAATTACAAATTTGATAGGAATTAAGAATGAACCATCGCAAGCCAATGATATTATGTGGGCTCCCTGGCTGGTAGCCTTGACCAGTGGGGAGGCCTAGGGGCTTCTAGAGGTTTTAACTCCGTCAAACTTGTTGTAAATGATTCATAACAGTTTCAGACCTTTAAATAATATGGGTAGATGAAACTTTAATTGGATATACAATAAAAGACAGATGAATATATGGAATATGATATAGTAGTTGAAAATTGCAATTGATGACTAATAGGACTAAGATAACATCATTATGTCCATATTGCAATTGAGTTGATATGTGAATTTTGAGGTATTAAATCTGAATTTGAATGTGGATGTATAAAATGAATTTTTATTTGTAGAACTTACATTGTTGATATTGTAAGTTTAAGATTATGAGCTAATCTGCCGGTTATAGGGATAATTAATATTGATGATATTTTGAGAATGAAATAGTTAATTACATGTTTTTGATCTATCACAATTGAGTACTTTTGAATTTGAGTCTGGATGGATAAGTATATATAGTGAATTTTACTAAGAGAATTTTATTATGGATATTGCATGTTCAAAACTGATTGTCAATTTGCTAGATGTGGAGATGGTTGATATTGATGCTAATGAAATAGTTGACTGCATATTATATCTTGATGGACCATTTAGGAAGAATATAAAATTTTAATTCTGAGACAATTACTGTTTAAGTTTTTGAGAACAGTAGACTCTATTAATCTTTAGAACTGATTTTGGCTATAAATGATCAAATATTTTGATGGTAGAAAGTTAAAGATTTTAGCAACAATGAGAATAAGATAAACTCCGCTGATAAAGAATTTCATGGGAATTTTTATCTGTTAATAGATTTCTAAATCAAGATATATATTCATTAATTTATTGTGCATACTTATTGTACCTTTCTTCATAGTTCCTAAGTAGATATCTTTCTCCTGGATGGATAAATTATCAATCAACCATAAGTGGCATAATTATTGTTAAGAAAATAGGAGGGAGATAATTTTATGTTGATTATTATCAATTATGGATTATGGTTAAGGATACATCTACTATCACTTTCAAGTCATAAAGAGATTACTATAATTTCCAATTATGTCTTTCGGATGGTAAGTGCATTTTTCAATCTTTATTGTCCTTATAAGTCTTGTATCTATCTGAGCTAGATTAGTGAAGTCACTTTGAGATATTTGAAGGGTTTAAATTAGTTGGTCATGTTATGGCATGAGACATTGCATAATCTATAGATGATTTTGATAATCATTGGTAACGAAATAATCGATTCAAGAATTTGAATCATTTAAATTGCATTATTTATTGAGGATATACTGACCTATTCAAGAGAAATTGATTGGTTATGGTGGTATTATTGATAAAAATGAAGGAGATAAATTAATCATACTGATGATTAATTATGGCACTATTATTCAAAGAAATTAAATTAGTTGATTATGATAATTATAAAGATATCCTAAATGATTGGCTTAATGTTCATTGATGTTAGCTTGAAGTATTCAAGAGTGAAACCAAGTATGTTATGATGATTGAAATAAGTGTCATAATGATTAGTGGCACATTCAACTATTTATGAGTTGAGAGAGCATTGGAAGAAAACAATCTTATATCTAAGTCACAAGAATTTAGAACTGTCTTATCGAGGAATTAAGAGTACCTGATATTTTACTAACCTTAAGAACGGATAACATAATACATGTGGACTCTATGATATTCATGATGATTGTGTTGTGAGAAGTTAAGGTATAAAAAAAAACTTCTTAAGGAATTTAATTTATTTGGTAGAAAGATTAAATTTAATTTTGAAAGTTGGACATATCACTTGGGTATTTGGGGATGAAATAAAAGTTTGTTAGTGAGTATCTATAATGGTACGAAAATTAGTGGACATTTAATTTCGAGGATGAAATTTTAGTGAGATAAAAATGTTAATATTGTTCTGGTTTAGTAGTAAACTGAGTAAATTGAGTCTGAACCCAATTGTCTCACTCTTTTAATTTGATGATGTCCTCATAAAGCTTAGTGGATTAAGCTGAATTTATGCGCAGCCTTCTACCCTCAAATAGATGGACAAACTGCAGGAACCAATTAGATTTTAAATGATATACTGCGAGCTGGTGTGATGGAGTCAGGAGGTGCTTGGTATAGCTTCTTATCCTTAGTAAAATTGCTTACTTTAATGATTACTAGGCCAATATTCAAATGGATTCATTTTGTTGTCTATGATATAAGGTGTAAATTTTTTTTTATTGAGATGAGGTGAGAGAGACAATTTTGGATACTGAGCTGGTTTAGCAAATATGAGAAAGTATCGTTAATTAAAGCAGCTTCATGTAGCTCAGAGTTAATAGAAAAGTTATGTCGATGTTAAACAGAAAGACTTAAAATTTCATGTTGAAGATCATTTGGAAGTTTTACTAACTAATGACGTGATGAGATTTGTGTTTAGAGGTGAATTGAGTCCTCAATACATTAGGCCATTTGAGATTTGGATCAAAATAAAGGAAGCGGCTTATAGCTTAGCACTGTCTTCATTACTCTTTGGGGTGTTCAATGTGTTTCGTACCTTTATGATTAAGGAGGAATATTCTAAGCTTCCATTATGAACCAATTTAGCTTAAGAAAGAATTGGCCTATGACGATTATCTTTTGCGCATCGTGGACGCAAGGATAGAGTTTTGAGTTGGTATAGCATTTCTTATATCAAGGTTCAGTGGAGTAGTATTCTGAGAGGGAGACTATTTGGGAGTCTAAGAAGAAAATGAAAAAGAAACATCCACAAATAATTGTATCTTATTACAGATCAATGATGTAACGATGACTGTGACTTTTGAATGAAGTTTAGCTGATTATGAGATAGAAACTTTGGATTCTGTATTCTATTGGATGTATATCAAATTTCGAGACCGAAATTTTTATAAGGGGAGGATGTAGTACCAGGTTCCCGGTTCATGTGAACCAGGTTCAGGACTTGGTCCTGAACTGTCCGACGCTTCGCTCTCAGCGAAGCGCTCCGTTTTCCCGGACCCTTAAACCGAAGCGTTGCGGGGGATTAAATATGTGATGAAGGGAGACTCCCTCCATCATCCGGGCTTCCGTTTCCTTCAGGTAATCCCCTGGCCTCTGGAGAGAGAGAGAGAGAGAGCATGAGAGACAGAGAGAGCGCGAGAGACAGAGAGAAGAGAAATAGAGTGAGAGAGGAACCCGTCGATCGTTGGTTCAGGCCCGGCGGCGTGCTCGCCGCCTCGCCGGGCCTGAGCTTTGGCCGGCGACCCCGTCGGCACCGGGAGAGGTATCCGGCGGGGTGGTGGTGGAGAGAGAGATGAGAGAGGGCCAATCGGCCTCTCTCTCGCGCGGTGGCGAACCGGCTTCCGCTGGTTGGTTCGGCCCGGCGGCGTGCTCGCCGCCTCGCCGGGCCTGAGCTTCGGCCTGTCGCCTCCACCGGCGCCGGGCGTGCGTCCGGTGGAGGTCCGGCCGGCCAAGGTGGCCGACCGTGCCGCCGGCACAGTATCGTGCCGTGCGGATGTGAGAGAGAATTAGAGTGAAATTGAGAGGGAGAGGAGAGGATTGGTGGCCGACCGCCGCCACGGCCGGCTCTGGCCCGGCCACCGGCGGCTGGGCCGCCCTCAATTTGGCCGGCGGCGGCCCTGGCTGCCGGCGAGATACCCGTCCCCTGTTCGGTGAAACAGGGGATCGGGAGGGCTTTGGGTTGAATCGGGCCGGCTAGGCCGGCCGGTTCAGGGCCTTTTGGGCCGTGCAGCGATGAGATTTGGGACTGATTTTTGGGCCCCGTAACGGGCCGGGATTATCAAAATAATTATATGACTAGAATTTGGGTGAATTCTAGTTTCTTGGGGTATTTTTACTTCCCCAATTGGGTGTGTATAGTGGGAGATATTCGAGCCCAAAGTTGGGCCCGTGAACTAGTCTGGGTAGAATTCTAAGGGTCATTTTAATATTTGTATTCTAATAAATTAAGTGTGTAAAATGATCCTGTAGGTGCTCAGACATCTGACTAGCTGATATATACCTGTTGAATTACGTACTGAGGTAAGTAAGCCAGTTATCAGTATTTAATAAATAATTTTATTCATTATATGAATATTTAAATTGTGAATTATATTGTGACTTTAAGAATTGTATGGATATTGTCTAAATTGTAAATAGATGAATGTTATGAATATATTGTTGTTTATGTGTTATGATTGAGAATGATTTCATATGTGGATGTTATGCATGAGAGATGCAATTATTATGACATTGATGTGATATATTACATGCAATTGTTAAGTAAGTATAATCCATTGTTTATGCAATATAAAGATGTTATTGATATGTTTGTGCATGATGTGAGGTACTGCTATGTGTCACCGCGGTTCTTCTTTATCATGTCATACCACACACACATCTAGAGGATGTGTTCTGATGATTTATGCCACATACACGTCTAGAGGATGTGTTCTGTTTATTTATGCCATTCACACGTCTAGAGGATGTGTTCTGCTTGGTCCGAGATGGCATCACGCATCTAGAGGATGTGTTCTGAGTTACTATGAGGTGGCATCACACATATAGAGTATGTGTTCTGGTGGATTATGATATGGCGTGACCCTGGTATCTGGACCCTTTCAGTAGGGGGATACTTGTTGGTACACTATTGAGATATTGCAGGGCCGTGGGTCACATTTGCAGCTACCATTGAGGGTATAAACAGTGGGTTTATTTACATTGCATGTTTGAGTATTTATGTGCTATTATTGAGAATGATTTCATATGTGGATGCTATATTATGACATTGATGTGATATATTACATGCAATTGTTAAGTATAATCCACTATTTATGCAATATAAAGATGTTATTGATATGTTTGTGCATGATGTGAGGTACTGCTATGTGTCGCCGCGGTTCTCCTTTATCATGTCATACCACACACACATCTAGAGGATGTGTTCTGATGATTTATGCCACACATCTAGAGGATGTGTTCTGTTTGGTTCGAGGTGGCATCACACATAGAGTATGTGTTCTGGTGGATTATGATATGGCGTGACCCTGGTATCTGGACCCTTTCAGTAAGGGGATACTTGTTGGTACACGATTGAGATATTGCAGGGCCGTGGGTCACATTTGCAGCTACCATTGAGTGTATAAACAGTGGGTTTACTTACATTGCATGTTTGAGTAATTGTGGAATATTTAAGCATGCAAATTATTTATGTGCTTATAAATTGTTATGCTATGAATTGATTGTATAACGTGGCTTACTTACTGAGTGTAAGCTCATAAAAATCTTACAATATTTTTGTCAGAGCCACGAGATTGAACATGGACTGTTGGGGTGATGGATCTTCTATTAAATAAAACAAGACCCATTATTTTGTTGTAATCCCAGTATTTTCTTATGTGTAGGGCTTGATGCCCAAACTTTATTATTGTGGTGTGTAAGGGTTCGTAACCCAAAACTTTTAGTATTCAGTGATGGATTTGGCTTGGTTATATACATAATAGTGTTATATGAAAAATTTTTGTGACGCCTTGCGTGCCCAGCACGCGGTGGGTTGTCACCCTAGCCCGATATTTGGGTCTGGGGCGTGACAGCAGCGCTACGCAGCCTTCTGCGATTGCACGCGACATCCAGCTGTTGACAATCCCGCCAGTGCCCGAGATACGACACCTCGATTCTACCCAGTGAGCGGGATTTGCGGCCAATGATAAGACGTGGGGAGCGCTGGAGTAACGATGGTGCCCATTTTCCCCATTCTTCGAGAGAGATTCTCTTGGCAAGCCCAATGCTGATGTCATCTTCCGCATTTTTACTTGATTACGGAAGGATTTTGAAGCGACATAGCCTCGGAAGGACGCGCCGCACCTCCGACAATTGAAGGCACATGAAAGCCAGCAGTTATTACAAATTTTCGCACTTCTTTCGCCCAAGGGTCAACGGACGCATGGCCCCTTGAGCTCAGGAGTGAGGGGGCATCTGATGTGGCTGGTGGCGCCACATGAACGTTAACGACAAAGCCAACTGACTGCATAGACAAGGGCAGGCGGCCCCGCTTCTTCAAGGTGGCCCTGCTCTTCAGCGGAGTCGCGCGTCTCCAAGGCGGCCCCGCTCTTTAGCAGGCCACACTTCCTCCAAGTCGACCCCCAATGGCCTCGACTCCTTGAAGTTGGCCCCCAGCGGTCCCGACTTCTCCAAGGCGGCCTCAACGGCCCCGCCCCCTCCAAAGCGGCCTCGATGGCTCCGCCTCCTCCAAGTCGGCCCCCATCGGCCCTGACTTCTCCAAGGTAGCCTAGACAGCCCCGCCTTCTCCAAGGCGGCCTCGACGGCCCCGCTTCCTCCAAGTCGGCCCCCAGCGGTCCCGACTCCAAGTCGGTCTTAGCGGCCCCGACTCCAAGACGGCCTTAACGGCCCCACCTTCTCCAAGGCAACTCACACCGCCTGACAAAATCAGGCCCACCTACCATCTAGCCTGCACCGCCTGACACGATCAGGCCCACCTACCGCCTGGCCTACGCAGCCCGACAGAGGCAAGCCCATCTACCTCCTGACCTGCGTAGTTTGTGGGACCAAGCCCATCAACTGTTAGACCCATTTGCCCGATGGGACTAGGCCCACCAACCAGCTCCTATTCACGTAATCACCACGAGTTTAGCAGACATTTCTCTTCACTGAACTTCACATGGCTAATCCCTAGACGGATACTGAAGGTTCATAAAAGGATAAGAGAATCCGAAGTAAAGGGGGTACATACACACACACTTTCTAACCTAAGAAAACCTTTCAATTGTCGGAGCCTTCTTCTTTTTCGATGCTTCTTCAAGCTCTCACTGCTATGACCTCGGTTGCTAATTTGACCATCGGAGGGTCCCTGCTAGAGCAACCTCCGGTCCCGGAACTTCTTGCAGACCGTTCGCTCCGAAGAAGGCTGCACCAGCAAACGACATTTTCCGACAGTTGATTCCAGTGATCGAGCGTCAACAATTGTAGAGTTACTTTATTTGAAGTCATTGCACTCCATTAGTTCAATTAATTCTCAGCTATCTAAATAAAATGAAGAAAATTGCATTACAAGTTATGGTATTGGTAACATCATCCGTTGGATTCAGCAGATGAGCAGAAGTATGATACTATGCTAAAGGTGAAACACATTCTCACAATGAAGCTGTCTCATTCTTTATAGCAGCAGTTGTAAGCTGCATATGACTATTTTCATAATTGGTGTTCATATATTTGAATGTAGGGTGAAAAGAACTTGTCAACTAAATATGAATGAGTTGACATGCAACAAAAATCACATATAATACTGTTGTGAATTGATGTTCATTGAATAACAATTATGGTTTACCAAAAAAAAGAATAACTATAACATTAGTTCCCAATCTTTAAAGCATTCCATGGAGAAGAAACCAAAAATGCTGTTCTGTCTTGTGTAATCATCACTTTACTCATATAATTTCCAGATAATTGTTTCTCATCAAAAAGAGCTGAAAAGCAATAATTGTCATATAAATAGCAAATGCAAGTCATAAATGTAAATATAAATAACCAGCATGAAATTCAAGTAAAGATTCACCAGGCTGATGAACAGTATATGGAGAGAAACAGACTAGATCTTGCAATACCCAGAACACTTTTTCCCAGAATTGTGTACGGCCTGTAAAGTACAGGTCAGAAACATGCGATCAACACAACTGTCCACAAACAGGGGCCAGTTCATGAGAACAGTAAAAAGTACCATAGAAGTTTTCATAAAAGGAAGAGAACAAATATTGTGCTATGACAAAAGCTACATCAGTGAAAAAGCCGTAAATACCAACCATCTCTTTTTCCTTGGCAGTCTGGACAGGATTTTATCTAGCAACATATAATGATGAAAAAGACTTGAGCATCCAAGATCAAGTAGTTGTGCCATGAGTTTTATCACCTAAACGACATAAAAATGAGCTGAAGACGGAACTGCCAAGAATAACAAAGTCCAGGGCCATGTATAATTTAGATTTAAAATGGTTTCAAGTGCTGGCTGTGCTGATCTTTTGCTTGCAGGGACATACCCTATCAGGCCAATGGTGGCACCTAGCAACTGTTGGCACAGAACCTATTAAATCCATTTTCTAATGAAGTTAACTAGAGTTTTTTAAAGTTTTCATTTATTTATTTATCTATTGCTTTAACATGGAACTGGACATTTACCAGAATGGGTACTGGCACTGACACCTAAATCCTTGATATGCGTAAGGTCAACTAGTTACCTTCAAGGAACTGAACTTAAAATTTCAAAGAATATCAGCTGAAGTTGGAATTTTCCTGTAAGAGGGGAAAAGATAGGTGGATCAGATATTTTCAAAGAATTTGTCTATGTCAACTTTGCATACTTTAATTGCTTGAAAGAGAGAATTGGATAACTATACATGTTTCAGATCTTCCATGTTAAAATATATGGTGTGTAGAATGCAAAGTTACACGCTTGTTTCATATCAGTAAATCTACTCCCAGAAGTCGATACTGTTTCTTTCTTCTTACTTGTCCTAAGAATGAAAGAGCCTAAGCAGTTCGATTGATAAATAATGATGGCAGTAGGTCTGTAGAAACCAGCTGCATGAGTTCAGATGGAAAATGGGAACCCAGGAATGTTTTTACATGTAACATACATGTGGGAGCCTAAAAACAAGTACATATGTATTTATAATGTAACATACATGCCCATATATGTCTATATATTACATACTTATTTCAATTGAGGATAAACTAAAGGAAGAACAACTTAGAAGGTTTGGACATTTACAACGTAAGCCTAAAGATGCACTTGTGCAAAGAAGTAATTTGTTATATAGAGGAAAAAAAAAGACAGAGTTAGACTGAAAATTATATGAGAGCAAGTAATAAAGAAAAATTAAAATTTTTGCAACTTCTAAAAAATATGATTCAAAATCGAGCAGAATGAAGAAAAAGGATACATATAGTCTACCCCAACTAGTTCGGAATTAGGATCAAGGCTTTGTTATTATTATTATTGTTATTATTATATTGCACAAATACATGTATATCTATAAGGTGTAGTTATAATACATAATATAACTTTACACACAGCATCCAATTCTAGAGATGCAAACTGAAGATTTAAAGCATTTGACGACTTCTATTGGGAATGAATTTTTGCATATCCACGAAACGAATATGGCATCAATACATCACTAAATTTTAGTTGAATATTGATTCGAGGAGTACCATAACTCATTTGACTCAATAGATAAATAATCTGTAAGGACCACAGAGTTCAATAAACAAGCTCACTCAAGTTTAACTTTTAGGCTAATCCAATTGTTAATTATTTTTGAAAAAATCATTGTAATATAGCCTATCATGATTCACAATGCCGCTTTGCATCAACAGGTGCTCCTTTAAGATGATTTTAGGCCCATTAATGTGAGGTCTTGCTCATTTGGGCCAGCCGGTTATGGCCAAGGTGTGGTCCATTTGACCAGCCCAAACTATATTAATAAAAAAGGAAAATGAACTCAAGACTCGGCCAAGTTGGACTCGATGAGTCCTAAGAGGTGGTTGAGAGTCTCAATCAAGGTCGGGCTCTCATTGAACTTAGTGTCGAAGTCTAAGGTCGATGTCATCCAAGGAACAAAGAAAAAAAAGGAGGGGGCAGAGGAGGAATCCTAAATTTAGACACCTCCCCTTCCCTATTTTAACTTGCCATTGAGTACCAATCCTTTCGATGAGTTTCCCCTCAGAGCCGTTGTCGAAGCTTCATCAAATACTAGGGAAGGGTCTCTATCCTCTCTTACTCTCAGTAACCTATGATGGCATACATTCTTGTTGAAAGCTGCAAGAAACGTAAAGGGGTGCCTCCCCTATTTGGAAGGTATTGCCTGTACTTTAGAAACAAAAAGGGCAACACCCTGCCATCAAGCCTATGCTGATGTCTATAAATATTGTACTCTTTCTCCCTTGATCGTCATTGTGATCGCTAATAATCATTGGCGATGGTGAAATCGATTGATTGCAATGGTAAGGTGCTCATTCCATAATCAGTTGGTCGCGGATTAAAATCATGGTGATCATATATTCCTTACAAATCATTCAATTAGCCAACATAATAAGTCTATTTATTATCCCAATTTAACTATTAAAATAAATATTAATTACCTTAAATTTATTATAAATTGATACTTTTTATGGATATTTGCAGAAAATGAGCCTATAGATGGAAAGAGCTCGATTTTTGGAGTCCAACGATGCAGACGACACTCAAATCAGGACTATGTTTGCCTGAAAAGAAAGAAAGAAATGATTTTGCATGATTCTCGATGCAAACTAAGGCAGGTGATGTAAAATGGACGGTTGAGGAGTTTTCTCTCAATATTTAAACAATATTGAACCTGATTGACTCCAACTTTGACTGAAAGAAAGCCCCTAGACAAACTCTATAAAAGAAGGACCTTAGGCAGTAGTAGGGGGAAGAGTTTTCTCCAAAGTTCTTTTTATTTTTTTATTTAGATCATTGTATTTAGGCCTGGGAAAAAAAATTATGGAGGGGATACTGGCGACAACAATGCGTGGCTAGATTCCTTCAACTTGGGTTCTATCTTTCTTTTTGTTCTTAATTTTATGCTATAAAAATTATGCTCTTCTTTCATATATATCTTTTGAGTTATTTTTTTGATCGAGGTTTTAATCTGGCATACACGGCCTATACCCTCTATCAACGTACCGTGATCTCAGGATACGGTATGTGCCTAAGAAAGATAAATTATAGTATAGTAGTTTAAATCTCTAACTTTACAATTAATTAGATAATTTATACTCGAAGTGGACGTGCCGTGATCTCCTGATACGGCCCGTGCCTGACAAAAGATAAATTATTCTAACCTTGAATTTGTAAAAAATATTGATATTGCACATAAAGAAAAGAAGATAAAACTTGTTTGCATTATGAATTCAGATTCCTAGGTTGCTTCTCCTACTGTCTTAATTTCGTTAATTAATTAGTGTTATCTTTTAATAACCACTATTCAAATATAATCATCTACAAATATTTTTTTTATTTCTTTTCGTAAAATAATTGCCCTTAATCCCCGAGGATACGATCCCGATTTACCGCTAGCTATAGTAGTGAGTAGGTTTTATTTTTGACCGCCAACAACAGCGATCAAATTTTGGCACCATTATCGCGGATCCCAGGCACAATTAGTTCACGAAAAAAAAAAATATCACAAATTTTCTCTTAATTTTATTCTTATTTTTAATTTTTTTATTATTTCATTATTATTCATGCTTATATAAAAAAGAATAAAAAAAATTCTTCTTTGTTGAATAGTTATTGCTCTCTTTAGCTTATTGCCTCTTTTTTAGTTACCTTAATTATCATATTTTCTTATTTTCTTTTTAACATTAAAAAAATTACTTTCCTTCTTGTCACAAATCCACTTTTAACCTAATTAACTTCTTTTAATTAACTTACCTTAAAGAACCTAAAAGAAAACCCTAAAACACTCTTTATAAAACATAATTAATTTAAGAAAAGAAATAATAAACTTTAAAAACTTTCTAACTTGTTTAGACAACTTGTTTGAATTGCATTGCATTTCCATAAAATACTTTAAGGGTGCAACCCCCAAATAACATAAGGTGGGGATTTCATCACCCTTTCTTGGCCCACAAACCATCATCCTGTGTACTACATAACCCTAATCCATTAATTTAAAATTCACTAGACGTCAACCCCTAAGGAACTCGAGCTTAATAGGACAAGGCACTCGAAAGAATTGGACCGGATCAGGATTGACTGATTAACTAGTATCTAAAAAAAGGAAGAAAAGTGGTTATTTAATTAGTTTTGTTCGCTTAACTAGTAAGCAACGGGGAGACCTCCACTGACCTTACCCTTAACTGGCTAGTTGATTAGCTAATTTTTGACTTGGAGGGCTCCAAGACGATCTTGAAAGTTAAGAGCTATCTAGATCTAGGAATCTTTGTTAACTTGATTACTAATAATTATTAAACCCTAACTAAATTATTCTTTATTGCTCTTAGTTCTAGGAATCTTTTAGGATATTTTCTTTAAAATCTTCTTCTTTCTCTTCTATTACATTAGTTAAAAAAAAAAGAGAACTAAATTACTATTTGCTTTAGAGTGTGTTGGTAGGGTGTATGCTTGGTCGCCGATCATTACAACCCAACTTCATACCCTTAAATCCTGAAATAAAGAGAACTTGTATAGCAAACAGAGCACGCATTATGGATCTTAATCAAGAAAATAATCTACCATGTCAATTGAAGGAGTATTTCGCTCCTTCACAATATACATATTCACCATGCATACAAGTACCCCCAGTAGGTTGTCCAATATGAAATTAAGTCCAGTGTAATCCAAATGTTACCAGCTTTCCATGGATTTACAAATGAAGATTCCTACAAACACTTAGATGAATTCTTGAAAATTTACTCAACTATCAAGATTCAAAATTTCTCCGATGAGGCACTTAAGCTTAAGTTATTCCCTTTCTCCCTAAAAGATAAAGCCAAGTATTGGTTAAATTCACTAGACACTATTATAATTACAACTTGGAACCAATTTCAGAGGGAATTTCTTAAGAAATACTTTCCTATAGGAAAAACGAATCAAATCAGAAAAGCCATAACAGTTTTTTTTTTCAGTTAGAAAGAAAAAATGTTTCATAAAATGTGGAAGAGATTAAAAGAATTAACTAAAAAATATTCACACCATGCAATACCTAAATGGCAGTTAGTTCAATGTTTTTATGATAGATTGTCAGAAAAGCACCGACAAATGGTGGATGCCTCATGTGGAGGAACATTTATGCTAAAAAATGAACATAAAGCATGGCAGTTTTTTGAAACTCTAAGTGAAAATTTATTGCACCATATGTCTGCTGCCCGTAGAGATCCTTCGATAAAACCTAAGAGAGGTAGAATATACAACATGGGTCAGTCTATAGACATCTATATCAAAGTTGATGAACTATCCCAAAAACTTGATTGAATTCTACAAGTTGAATACACCTCTTCCCCATCTACTCAATTACATAAGGTTTGTATAATCTGTTCGAGTCCAACCCATTCTATAGGTGAATGTCCAGCCGCATACCAATTTTCTGAGCTTGTCCAGAAGCAAGCCCATCAAGCCTAAACCCGAATGGCTCCTAGACCAGAAAATGATCCATGTTTGAATACTTACAATCCTAGCTGGCAAAATCACCCAAATTTTTTATGAAAACCCCAACCTTTCATCAGTCCAACATCAATTAGGCCTAACCATCAGGAGACCCAATTCAGAAGCATATTGTATTCCCAATATCCAAGTGCTCCTCAACCTCCACCAAATAATCATGATCCAACTTTCGAAAAAAAAAGTGTTACAAGCATTGAAAGGACTAGAAATGAATACTCAACTCCTTCACTCACACATACAATCCATTGCAAAACTAGAAACCCAGATAAGCCAACTAGCTACAGCATTCAGTGAAAGAGAATGGGGTAAGCTACCGAGTCAGCCCGAAGCTAACCCTAAGAACCTAAACATCCAAGGATCAAAACAAGGAGCCCAGATTAATCAAGTGTCATTCATACATTAAGATCTGAAAAACAAATAGATAACCAAATGGGTACATATGAAGAAGAATTAGAAGTCCCACCACTTGAATAACTTATTGAGCTGGGTCAACTCGAAACACCTGAGGCATCATTGTCTAATGTAATGCCCAACCCACCAGCTGAGCCCATGTCAGAAGGAGATAAACCAAAAATTAGGATTGTAGCACCATTCCCAAATAGACTTAAGTCCAATCGAAATTCAGCCTAATTCGATAAGATTTTGGAGGTCTTTAAGCAAGTTAAAGTGAACATCCCCTTACTGGACATGATCCAATAGATCCCAGCCTATGCCAAATTTCTTAAGGATCTATGTACCAGAAAAAAGACCACCAATGTGCCCAAAAGAGCCTTTCTGGCAACCAGCTCTTACCTATCAAACCACATGCCAGTGAAATACAAAGATCCAGGGTCACCCACTATTTCATGCATTATAGGGAATACCCTCATAAATAGGGCTCTATTAGACTTAGGGGCAAGTGTTAATATATTGTCATACTCTATATAAGCAACTAGGGTTGGGAGAACTAAAGCCTATGAAAATGATCCTACAACTAGCAGATCACTCTTTGAAAGTACCCAAGGGAATAGTAGAGGATGTATTGATCAAAGTTGGCAACTTTATCTATCCGATGAACTTTGTGATTTTAGAAACTGAACCGGTGACGAACCCAAAGAGCCACATCCCGGTGATTTTAGATAGACCATTTTTTGACATAGCTAATGCCCTAATTAATTGCCGAAATGGATTAATAAAACTTTTCTTTGAAAATATGTCAATTGATCTTAATATTTTCAATCTTACCAATACACATAAAACGAGCGACTCAAATTATGTTCAGTATACTATTTATGATCCAATTGACCTTAGTAACAAAGAGCTTGACCTAAAATCTGCATGAACAGAGTGTTGGGCAATATTGAAACATGTGAATAAATTAAGTGTAACAAAATGCGTATGTTAAAATGAATATGTGGTAAAACTTTAAAAGATAGAATTAGAAATAAACATATAAGAGAATGATAGGAGTAGCCTCAATTGAAGATAAAATGAGAGAAAATCGATTGTGGTGGTTTGGACATATACAACGTATACCTTTAGATGCTCCTGTTAGAAAAAGTGATATTTTAACAATTCATGATAAGGATAGAGGTAGACCTACGCTAATATAGACAGAAATAATTAAAAAAAATATAACTATTTGTAATTTGAATGCTGACTTGGTCCTGAATAAAGCAGAGTGGAGAAAACAGATTCATGTAGCCGACCCCACAGTTGGAAAAAGGCTTAGATGAAATGAGTTGAGTAGATGGTGAAATCGATTGAAACGCCACTCTCATATTCATCCACCATCCCTATTTTCTCAATTTTAAATCATTGTCAACCATTGATTCCTCCAACAAACCACCTCGAGTCCTCTTTTTTCCTCTCGTAACTATCAACTTTCATTAAAAATCAACAATATCAGATCCAGCCTTAGCCAACCTCCCTTGTCTTCATCAATTTTTCTTATTCTGACCAAACAAGTCCTCACCTCGATGCTCATCGCTAGAGATACCAACCTATTTTCTAGAGGATTGGAATGAGGTCGGCTTATTCAAAGACATCGTTAGACTTCAAGACCATTCTACCCTTTGTTTTTTCTTGCCCTTATTCTTTTGTTGCCAAATGCCATGGCAATATATCATTCCCCTAATTCTTGACCTGTGATTGAATCACAACCATGAAGGTCATTGAAGCACCTTATCCAGCCATTGAACCACCCCAAGGTGGGATGCCAACTAAAAAGGCAATGATCTAAGGCCTCTTGCTATCTCTTTCCTTATCTTAAACCATTGTTCACTGGTTGTTTGCTGTTTGGATAGAGAAAGTATCAATGGCCACCCTCGTAGTTGATGGTTGTCGACCCCAGCCGATTGTTGGCGTAGCACCACTAGTCCTCCTCATCATGAGGCAAGTGGAGTGAAGGAGAAATGGCTCCTCTCCTATTCTTTCTCTCACTTCCATTTTTTTCTCATTTCTATACATGTTCTTTTTTGTTTCCTTTCTCAATAGGGCTAGGTCCCAATCACAAGTCCCACTCACGATCCTAGTGGTAAGTCTAAGAGTGGCCCTAAGGAAGAGGTTTGGATGGGTTACACCCCACTCCGACCTTGTTGGATGCCATTGAATCCCATGAGCATCAATTTTTCCATCAAGATCAATGTTTCTTCAATACTATGTTCCATTCCTAGGTGAATCTCTTAGACTGATGGTTTAGATCAATTTTAAGACTTTCGAGATTTATGAAATTAATTTGAGACCTAATTACATATTGATTTAGCATAAATTATATGATTACTCAAGAAAATAAATAAAATCGATTAGGATTATCATTACTCATGCCTATTAGATAAGTGATGACTCATTGTTCTGGATTTTATGCATTATTATTAATTTATTTATGACTAATTAATATGCAAATTATAGATTTTATGAATATGCTATTAGATATCATGCTATAAACTCTAGTACTTAATTGTGTTTATCAATTTATAAATCAATACATGGTATCACGATTATTGATTCATGATTGATGGATTATCATGCCTATCAGTTATGATTTAGTCTACACAAACTATGAGAAACAAATATATAGAATAAGTTGATTTTCGAAGTTCCAAGCCAACTCAAATTTCAATGCCTATTCTGTTAGATACTCATGGCCGATAAGAGATATATATTGATCGAAACCCCATAAAAAGTGAGGTTAAATATTAGTTAATATAATGGTAGATAGAGAATATGCATTGAATAGTATCCTACCAGGAGCGATTAAACATTGATTCAGACCTAGTGACCAACAAGGGGGCATACATTGATTATACCTATACCAGTGAGGCTAAAACATTGGTTAATACCTGTGGTCAATGGAATATAAGCATTGGCAAATGATAAGATGACAATTTCAAGCATAGTCGAATTGGATGTCAAGATGCATCATTACAAACTTTTTTTTTAGGTGGGACGTTACAAACTTATTTAATAATTTAAATAATAACTATGAACCTATTAATTATGGATTTATTCTTATTATTCTTTAAATGATTATGTTGTTTGATTAATACAATTGATTGTTGAAAAACATATTTGAATATTACAATCTGTATTGTCTGGTATAGGTGATCATTGCTTAACAAACTGTTGTGCTCATTGTTCTATCATTTTTGTCCTTTCAAATTTTGATCAGTAGATGCATTGAGGCACCGATGGAGGAGTGCCTAGTTTAGTGAATGAAGACTGCATCATAATTTAGAATCATTTTCATTAGTATTTAGTAGAATTTGCCGATGGTCATGTAATTCAAATTATTGTAGATTCATTCTAGACAAGTCAAATATTAAATTTTATTTCCACTGCTTAATTATTGATTTGATAACATGATAGATGCCTTATATGCTAATGAGATCATGCCTTATGGGTATGTGGTGTTTGTCACATTTTGGACTCAAAACTTTAGGTCGGTGATGTGACAATTATCAATAAAGCAATGAATAATCCACTGTGATAAAATGAAAGCCAATTTGTGGTTTTTATTATCATAAAGTTTCATGATGATCCAACGGTGGATCTGGCTACAGCAATGTCAAAAATTGGACCCATTTGGTTCAGATCATTGAGTCTAGATATGAATCCATTGTTAGATTCACATGAGGACAAAAGCCTTGGCTCTTCATGATTCAGAGCCTCAAATGGTGTAGCTCAACCAGCCTAAGGTGAACATAGGTCCGGACTCTAGTTGGGCACATCAAAAATTCTATTAACTCAAGCTCAATGTGGTTGTCTGAATTGATAGCTCTTAGACCATGTAACACATGTCCGTGTGCTAATGCACATCGTAACATTATAAATATCACAATATCTTAGGGTCATTTTTTAACTCTTCAATTGCAGACCTAGTCTTAAATGGTTTGCAAATGATTAATGTTGGATCTTGAATTGAGCTAGGTAAACTGAAATTGAATTGGACTTAACCACATTGGACCAATTAGGTTCATGTCCAAACAAAATGGATTTCAATTAAAATTAATTTAAATTTTAAACAAATGAACTCTAATGGTTCAAACATGAATCATTTTTTATTCTGGCTTTTGTGCTGGTTCTCAAGATCCACAAAGGTCTAACATGTTTGCCAACTAAAAAAAAAATCATATTTTTTCAGGGCTTCTTGCCTATGCATCAACCAGTTCCAAATTAATAGTATTGATGACACAATATATTGTGTTGATTTTCAGACAAAACTAATAAAAAGGAAATTGAAGGAATATTTTATGCACAATCTCAATATACAACCCATGTTACAGTTGTTGCTTTTGTATTTAACTTTTACTCCTTTTTGCTTCCTTGATTATTCATGACCATTTCAAGTCCCATCACTCCTAGTATACGAATGATTATGACAAATGAGGATGCTTTGGGCCATTTAACTCATTAAACTATTCTCAAGGTGAACATAACTATCCAAAAAAGTGTGGATTTAATGATCAATAGCATTTAGATGTTTGCATCAAAGAAAATAGATATCGAACAAAAAACTCTTCCAATTTCTCATTATGAAAGTTGATTAAAAATATTGTAACAGAATAAATTTATACCTTTTCAAGAGGCCTCGACGATGAACTATAAGTGCAGGAACCAAATAAACTGGCAGATAAACAGGCAAGGCCCTTTTATATGCTTGTGAAAGGAAAGAAAAGAAATGTCCAACACATGATTGATCACCATGAACAATCTGCAAAAAATTAAAAAAAAAAGAGATCATGTGTTCATTGATTAATGACATTACCAGTAATATGACAACTGCAAAGATGGCAGATGCTCTTAAAAACATCATCAACAAAATTATAAATATGAGCTCAATATTTAAGCATAGCACTCCAAAAAACCACTCTGAGCCACATGCTAGGAATGTGCCCTAAATGGTATAAAGAAATATTAAAAAAAAATAGAGACTGGAAGTCAACAAAAACATAAAAGGTCATGAATATTATTCATCTTTCTCTGTATTGTTTTAATCCATATCCAGATAAATAATGATATAAATAATTTAATTGAATTGGATTCAGATATGAATGAATATGAGAGGGACCATTCAAGAAAATTGTACACAACAACAATAATAACAACAAATTTAACAAGGACTACTTTTTGTCTTTAAAAAATAAAATATTACAATACAATTAGCACATATGGAATAATGACACTAAAAATCCACAAATATAATATTTCCTAATGCAAGTCCTTTTGAAAGAAAATACTGTTAAAAGTGTGGAATACATACCGAACATGGTACTTTCATACTAGGGTCTAGTTTTATGTCAACACCCAAGGACTTGTAATACTTCTCAATCACCTCTAAGTTGGTGAAAGGTATGTTGCATGCAATATCCTTCACTCCCTGCAGAATAACAGCATCCTTTCCACCATGCTTATTAAGAAACGACTTGTATGATGATGGTAAACTGTCTTGCTTCAAAATGTAAGCAGATCTGCAAAAAAAAGAATTAAAGTTGACTGATATTATATGCATATCTTATCCTTAACTTCTAGAAAAATGGGGAAAAATACCATGAATTAATGCAAGTGAAGTCAAAAAATAAACTTCTCTCCTAAAGAGAGGAAAATTCATTCCTTCCATATCCCAACTACTAATCATAAGATGGAGACTACTCCCAATTACATATCTTGTTCTTTCATTTTGCACAACTCTATTGTATCATGTAAGTGTAACCCTAAAAAAGTTGACAATTATCAGTTTATTGCTTACAGTCATCACAAGAGTGATATTTGGAACAGATGAATGATATAAAATTGTAGTGATCTGTTGCAAAAAAATGGCATAATTGTTCTCAACTTAAAAACACTAAATAAGAAAAACAGGCATGTCTAGAATTATAAATTTTTAGCCAGAGATATGTACAAACAGATAAGATCTGAACCAATTCACTGATGACCCACCCATTTTCTTCAGTAATGAACAATGCTTGCATGTAGAGGCAACTACCAGGCAATCCATTCTACTGAGTAGATTATAGAGAAAAGGAAACCTGAAAGTGAAGGAACCTGGGGGCCATAACCTATACAGCATTGCCTCATATATGGCTGGTTCAGAGGGTAAAAAAAATTCTGCCCATGGCAGTTGAACTGGCCTGCAAATTCAGTGGTACTGGCCAGTGCAACCCTGACAAGGTGCCTGGAGATTCAGTCCAGTGCCATATTTGTGCCATAAAGCATGTTTTCTTCATGTTATAATGATACTGGGCCAACAAGCACTGTTTTTATTGCAACCAAGAAATTAGTTTGTATATTGGCACAGGCACTAGCTGATACAATATTTATAAAGCATTCGCCCTTTTTATCTATGTTTCAATAAACTGATGTATCCTGCGAAATTGGTTAATATGTTAACAATATATAGGTCGAGATTTCCAATATTTTGCTCAGTATTTTAAATGGATTTATTGTTCACTAAATACTACAATCTGTGCCTAAAAGGGTTCTCAATTTAGGTTCAATTATATCAGCCAATAATTCAATATCTGAGTCATGATATATTAACCAAGATCTCAATAAACCTTTTCTTTTAAGCTTCTTCCAGCCTTCCATCTTGGCTGATAAAACTTGGAGGCATGAAATTGAAGTATAGAGAAAGAAAAAAGAAAGAGGCCAATTCCTTGAAGAATGTACCCACATTTCCTTTACTACTAGAATTAAGGGAAAAAAAAAAAAACGAGGATGAGCATATACAAAAGCATAACAAGTAAATTTCAATAAGAGTTATGAGATAATGATGTTAAACTTGCTAGTTGCTAGTGTAGTAAATAAATAAATAAAATTAATATGCTTTTATTGCTTTCCTACATATTTTTGGTTTCTTAATGTGTATTATTTTTTATATTTTCCTGGTTTTTTTTATTTTTAAGTTAACGTTGTTGATCCCTAAACATGAAAATACAGTTCATAACATATCCACAAGCATATTAGGTGGTGCTTTTGCATGATAAATTAATCATGACTGATATCACAACCAGTACTAGTAATTGAACCCTGGTTAGTAGCCTATAATCATGTACATTCATCAAAATATATGCACTATGTGGTCTGTTGTTGCATTCTTTTATTTTGTTATACGAGTTAATTCAAGGAATGCCATGCATTCTACAGATACGTGCAATCCTAGTGTGGCAGCTTGCTCTTTAAGATGAAAGATATCCCCTTGGACTGCCCACTGAGAGTATTGCATGCACTCCAACATCAGAGTTTACTTATAAAGAATGTTTTCTTTTTTAAAACACTTGGACAAAAAACAAAATCTCGTGATAATGTCAATTTGCTACCCAACTTTCAGACACATTTGTGCCTGTCACTACAACTCTTTATTTGCCTATCCAAAGCAATCTACCCTATAGCAGGCATCAGAATTTTAATGAATGCAAAAGGTGATGAATGACTCCAGTTTTAAATGCCTATGTTTGTTTCTGATCCTAAACTCTTCCCTTCAAAAACAATGCTGACTACATGATAGTTCTATATCAAATTTTGTCATTCCAAAGATTAAAACTGTAAAACCAATGCCAACAGAGATATAACTGGAAAAATAATGGATTAGAGCCTTCAAAATTTTCATAAATCAAGAGTGAAAAACAACCAGTTAATTGAGATCAACAATACTAGCAGTAATCTTATTTTTGTTATATGAGTTAATTCAAGAGTGAAAAACATTTATTTTTGTTATACGAGTTAATTCAAGGAATGCCATGCATTCTACAGATACGTGCAATCCTAGTGTGGCAGCTTGCTCTTTAAGATAAAAGATATCCCCTTGGACTGCCCACTGAGAGTATTGCATGCACTCCAACATCAGAGTTTACTTATAAAAAATGTTTTCTTTTTTAAAACACTTGGACAAAAAACAAAATCTCGTGATAATGTCAATTTGCTACCCAACTTTCAGACACATTTGTGCCTGTCACTACAACTCTTTATTTGCCTATCCAAAGCAATCTACCCTATAGCAGGCATCAGAATTTTAATGAATGCAAAAGGTGATGAATGACTCCAGTTTTAAATGCCTATGTTTGTTTCTGATCCTAAACTCTTCCCTTCAAAAACAATGCTGACTACATGATAGTTCTATATCAAATTTTGTCATTCCAAAGATTAAAACTGTAAAACCAATGCCAACAGAGATATAACTGGAAAAATAATGGATTAGAGCCTTCAAAATTTTCATAAATCAAGAGTGAAAAACAACCAGTTAATTGAGATCAACAATACTAGCAGTAATCTTATTCAATACGTTCAATATATAAAAATTAATTAAATAAAAGGGAAGCGTTTTATGATAATAAAAAGAATCATAAAGAGCTTCATAAACATTAAATTAGCATCACAACTAAAAAGGTCATAGAGTCACCAAGTGAATCTGCAGTAAATAATTCATAATTTCAACTGAAATGGTGTCGGTCTTGAGACTGCATAGACAAATAGGTGCATGATCACAATGTTTTCATCAGTCCATGAAATTGTTTGGTTATGGTGACATAAAGCATTTTGAATAAAAAATTTATGCATTCAAATACATTTATGTTGCTCTGGTTACATTCGTAATCGATTTACTGCTCCTGTTCATTATCTCCATGTAAAATGAATAGCAGTTGATTTTTGTTTACAGGGTACCTCAATTCCTATATATCTCATTCTTCCACCATTATAATTAGATATCTTTTAGCATGGAATACAGAGACCTTCAAGTCAAACCAGGTGCTATGCCAGATACATAGCGATATTATACTTTTGAACAAAATGATCTAAATATAAAATATTTTATGCTCGGGTAAGATGTTGAATGAAAATGAAATGTCCAGAAGGAAGCATACAATATTTGTGAAGAGGACAAACACATAAGGAATATATCACCATGCGACCAAGCCAAAGGTTTACAAACATTTCCAAATTCTTTGCTCTTTATCCCACAGCGAGATGCTAGTACAGAAGCACGCATAAGGATGTATGTAGCCAAGCTAGTGTGCTGTGTATTTGGTCCTGTCAAGAGCATTGATGGACCAGCACATAATCCTGCTACCAGTGCCCTCCAGCAAGCAGTCCTGAATCAAAATAACATATAACATAATGTTGTTATCATGGAATCAATTTTGGGAAAAAAAGTTTCAATTCTACACCTCCACTGTTGGATTTGTGTGATAAAAGACTTAGCAAACCAAAAATGTTAAGGAAGAAACAGAACTTGTACGATATTATTAACACAACATACCTAATCTTTATTAGTTTGATAAATCTGTGACTTACTAAAATAAATCTATAGCACATTAAAAAGTAGAAAGCTGTTTATCTAGTTATAAGGGCATAGTTAAGGGTTTAGTTGATGGACAATCTGGATTAGATCACATGGTGTCTTATGGTGTCTTCATATACTTATTCAGCGACTAACTCAACCACAAGAAGATCAACCATCTCTACTATGCTCCATGTGGATGCAATGCAGCACAGGACATCTTTCCTCTTCTAGACATAAACAAGACAGTAAAAAAGAATAAGAAGGAAAGGAAAATGAGAAGAAAAGGGGCCGACAGCTCTCAATTCTATCAAAGAAGGTGCTGTCAATTCTATCAAAGAAGGTAGGCAAACTCCTTTCTCTTATCCGAGCTTTCCCTGCTTATTAGTTTGTAGTTGTCGATTGAAGGGGAGTCATCAAAGCCACAAGATTTCATCTATGTCTGTTACAATTTAAGCCTGGAGACAAGTTTTTCTTCTTCCTTCACCATATTTCTTGATCTTTTCCCCATATTCAATCACTAAAGTTTGATACTAAGCACACCAAATTGTGTCCAGAAAGAAGTAGCATCCTCTTCACTGAAATTTTAGCAACTATCAACATAGATTCACAAAATTGAACCTGGCATACATTTTCATATCAAGACTTTCCAAGATATGTCAGACTGGTCCTTTTAATTCATATATTTTGTTTACACTCCTGTAGTAAACAAATCTATTTTAATTCTGCCTCTCTAGATAATGTTTGTGTGTGTGTGTGTGTGTGTGAGAGAGAGAGAGAGAGAGAGAGAGAGAGTAAAGAACATCAGTAAACAGTGGAAGCATATTTCCTAATAAATACATTAATAATTATCACGGTAAAAATATATATCAAATGTTTAACTGGACAATGGGATTATAGCAATATTACAAAAAATCTTTCTTCATTGATCAGTCGCAGCAGCCATGCATGCCCAGAATTGCTTATATACAGTGAAAAATATTATAGCTGACCTACCCGATTATGACAAGAGATGAGTCACCAACTACATACTAAAATATAAATTATATAATTAACTTCATCATTGTTAAGTCTCATAACATATGCCATAAGTCATACCAAAATTATCAAAATCTAAATAATTACCATGGGACAACAAAGCAATTCTTGGTCAAACAACATGGACTGTCAAATTCCTTGAACAGAAATAAAGTACAACCAATTGGGTGTAAAACAGAAAGAGTAGGGGAAAAGATCGAAGTAAGTCTAGCAGTCACCTCTTATTGCCCCCGACAGCAGCAATGAATTCATCCACCGAAACAAAAGTTCCCGCAAACGCACCTAAAAACAACCCATATCTTATCGTCTCCTTCACCGCCTCCAGTACCGCCTCTTCATTTGTGATCGCCCCCACCTTTCTAAACAGTCATAAAGAAACCGATTAAATCAGCATTCGCGGGAAGCAGCCACGGGATATTGGAAAACATAAACCCTAATCGGCGGCACCTGGCGGAAGATCGCGCGGATCTGCGGCTCCGTAGGCGGACAAGGATCGAGAAGAGGGCGAGGCCACCCTTGAGGCCGGCCCCAATGGCGAAACCCTTGCCGGCGGCCTCGACGCACCGCTGGAGTCTCCTCCACTCTTCCTCTGTTCCCGGGTTCCGAACCGCAGGAATGGGACGGGGGGCGCCGGGGGGCTCCGGGCTCCGGCATCTCGGCAGGGCGGAATCGAACGACGTCTCGCGGGAAGCCACGGCGTTCTCCGGCGGGGGGCCAGCGAGGCGGTCGGCGCCTCCGTTATCGGAGAGCCGATCCATTGGGGAAGACCAAGGAGTATTGAACACGACAAGAACGAGAGAGAGGGGCGGGGGGGGGGAAGGAACGGAGAACCAGCGAGAACGTTAGACTATGTGCGCATTTGAAAGTGGAATTTGCGTTCTTTTTTTCTGTTGGTAGACTGGGGGTTGCACCAGCTGAACAAACCGACGGTCCAGAGAACGTGTCCGGCCATCGAGTTTACGTGAGTCCTCGCAACAAACATTCAGTCCGGCCCACAGAAAACGACGTACTACATGACGTGGTACACTGGTTCGCCATCCTCGAGCAAGCAAACCGGACCTCCGTTATTGCCCTATTTTATATGCTAAATTCAACAAATTTCAACAATAAATCGGATAGATGTAGAACTTTAAAAAATACAATTTAAAATAATAATAATAATAATAATAAATCATGAAGCAAGCTGCTTCACAGAACCACTCCATTCCTCGCAGAGCATCACGCACAGAGAGTAGAGTGGGGAATGAAGTGGTCTGGTAAACCATTTTTCAAGCATAGGTTGGATAAAAGCAGCAAGTCATGATAAAGAATATGATGTACTAATAGCAATTTATGAAGGTCTTAGGGTGCATGACATTGGAAAGAGAGTCAAGGCTTTGATGATTGATAAAAGGTCGAACCGTCCACGCTGGAGTAGCCATAGCACAGTTTGTTAGAGCGTATGGACTTTTGACCAAAAGGTTAAAACTTTTAAATTTGAACCAATGGTATTGTCTGTACCCTAGTGCCCTACGCAAACGTCCCTCATGTTGTGCCACTTGGGGGAGCTCGACCTTACTTTAATTTTTTCTTCCCTTGAGAAATTTTGGTTCCCCCGACTCAGACTGCTGGGAAATAATGCCACGTTATTTGTTGTTCCATAGCAATGATGCGCGTAGATAGCGAGAGGTTCGTTTATTTTATTATCCACCGTTTAGGCTTCAGGCCATTCTAAAGTTCTAATTCTCAACCAATTCATCAAGTTCCGCAACCAACTTATGCAGTAATAGATGGAGACGTTGTCTTAGAAAGAAAATGGTTCATGACTACCAGTGTGAGCTGCCAGCTATAAATTGCGGCAGATGGAACATGGAGACATTTATTTAATGTTTGACAACACGCCGCGATTCCTGCCTGCAGCACCCATGGGCCCTCCTGTCACTGTGGTCGGGTACACTTTTTTTTTCATTTAATTGTTTTTAGTCTTTATATTTAATCTTTAGTAGGAGTCCCTCGCAGTGCAAAAGAACCACAGAACAAGAAACAATCAAAAATTAATTGCAAGGTCAAGTCAGTTTCAATGTACAATAAAAAAACCACTGGATATCAGCGTTTGCGCAAACAACCGAGACCCGTCACCGGAAAGCTTAAACCTCGCTTGATTGGTGGCCAGAAACAGGGTTCAACCCTGATCAAGGAGGGGCAGGTGAATAAATAAGTAGTATATGCATCTGTAACTCCGATCAACACGAGGCCAAAAAGGATTAGAAATCTTCTCCTCAAACAAACTGCATGGTTTATAACTTGCTGTGGGCTCAGGACCAACCAAAAACAGTTATCCAGAATAGAGCGAGCTTCTGGAGCCCCATGTGTTCTCCCTCTTTCAATTCACGAATATGGAGGTTGTGGTTCAATTGAATCCAATAGTAGAGTCAAAGAATGGTGAATGATTACCGCGAAGAAGACCAGATGGTGAGATAAAATTAATCCAAAGCATCGATATATCTAAAACTTCATCCCTAAGTCGCATGTAACAAGCATCTATACAGCATATATGTTGATCCTGCGGTACAAAACCCACAAAGCAGATAATTTACAGCAGCAGTTGTACACAGATGCTGACATTCGGTATATGAAAGCGCAGAAATCTCAACCCTATCAAGCTGTGGGCATAGGGGTGTCATCCTGCCAGAGCTCTTCCGGATCAATCATGAAATCACCATTGGCAGCCTCCTCTAACTCATTCAAAATCCTCTCTTGCATGGCCTGTACAAATAATAAACAGAAATCTTAAGTATTCATAAGGTGAACTACTAACAGTAGACAGGATAATTAAACTGAGATAAGACCAATTTGTAGGCAGCAAAGTCAACACTATGCCCAGAAGACTGCTGGTCGAATGGGTTTCAAGACATAAAAAGGCCTTTATGAGATCCATTATTATTAAGCAGAATGGCAAATGTAGTACTAATGTATTACACAATAATATTCAAATATTGTCTATATAATATAAATATATTAGTAAATATACTGCACTGGTGTTATAACAAACACTACTGTTTTGTATAAAAGATACAGCAACATGATAAATCTAGTATTATGCCATTAGTACTGAGTACTGACCATGCCATACAGTGTATCAGATATACATAGTCTAATATTATGTATGACAATAGCATGATTATGTGCAACTTTAATCATATATGAGATAATATTTTGTCATTGTAATTGTTATGCCTTGACATATACTAACTCCAATATATAAATTGCACTATCGTGTTATTATGATAATGATAATGATATTTTAATAAGAGACCGACCAAGATGGTACTGAGAACCTTCGACCACAAATAATTCCTAGTCAAAAAACAATGGACCTCACAAAACAAAAATCGGCCCTGTTCAATATATATATATATATAATACTTCTTAATAAAAAACTTTTAATTTCAAGATCTCTTGGCTACATTAAACTGGGAAAAAAATAAATGCTAGAATATATTTAGCAAGCAAAAACAAAGTATAAACTATATACTTTTAAATTATAAACCATTGACATTAATCTAAATGTATGTATGTATGTATGTATATAATTTTGGCTATTTGGATGTTTCGAAATTATGGATCAAATTGAAACAAGAAATCATAATTTCGAAATGGTTGTATAAATTTTCCTTTGATGCATGGATAAAAGATCTCACTGGTGGAATAAGTTTTCGTTTGATGCATGGATAAAAGATCTCACTCATGTCCACCTCCAAGAATCCATGTTGTATACATATCCAAGTCTGCAAAACATTAGGCACTTTGATACTTATTAGAATTTATTAGTTTCAATTTCTAGAAATTGGTAAAGTTCAACAATTACTTTGACCCATTATAATAATATTTAAAGTATGATTTCAAATCCTGATAAAATGTCCTTTGAGACAATGGGATGGCTTACCATTCAAAGTGCTAGAACAATCCCACCACCATCCAAACATCTCAATCGGTGCACCTTAGGACATTCCTTATCCCAAGTGTCAGGACGGTTGTGAGTCTTGTTCCATGAAATAACAGCAATAATCCCATCCCATAAGATTTAAAACCATGGTTTAAAATGAGCTTTTATTCTCTTTAGGTTCTGATTAAGAATGTACATATCAAAATAATTTTATAAATTGTCATTTTTCCTAAGTTTTTTAAGCTAATTAAAGAAGTTTGGATTAAAAACATGCACACTGAGAGATCTTAACAACAATATCTTTTAGACTTTCTTATATAAAGTGCTTAATTGTATATATTTTATCTAAATTATTTTTTCTATGTTTCTCTATATCTCTTTTTCATTTTTTTGCCAAGCCAAGCACTTGAATACATCTTTGAATCAAACTCGTGTTTGTGTCCATGTGACGCTGCTCAAAAGTGCATAATTTTAGTTTCTAGCCAATTTAAATGCTTAAATCATCATCAACGGTGCTAATTTTCATCTTGAAAGGACTTTCATTATTTTTAACTTTGAAGCATCCTGGCATAATTTTTATTAATAAAGGGCAGGCCCTTCTTATAAAAAAACTCCTATTAATAATATTCACACTACTGTATTATTACAACCACGGTTTTAAATCTCATGACCCAAAGATATCCCAATATTTTTTATGAAACAAGATACCTCACGCACCACATCATCCCGATCTATGATCTGATCTAGCATCTCAATACTTGCTTGGAATGCATTTTCTTTAAAAAAAAATGTTTGCGAAGCTTTAGTGTTTTATTCAATTTTTAAACATATTAAAACTTTAAAAGTTATATTTTTATGATGAATTAGATCTATTTAAATTAACATTATAATATATTACGGCTAAAACGAAACGGGACTGTACGGGATGAGACAACCGAGATCAATCCTGGAATCTCCTCGGACAAGACAAGATGGCTGTCTCAAGCCCCATCATGCTAAGACTTGAATCACCGATTACAACATAACATTACTACACAAAATGTATGCTAAATAGTATTGTACATCACATACTATTATCTTGTTTGAATACTTTGATGTCCTATTTAGTATATCAATTTAATATATGTTTATATACCAATATTACCACAACATCAATATAAAGTAATAGAATGATATAATGTATAGTTACAACAGCTAGACAATGTTATTCTATTTATTGCAAATGCACAGTTAAGAACTTGACTTGTTGAAAATACTACAATTACAACCACAGGTAGCTCCATCTACACAATTGCTAATTGCATGCAGTGAACAGGCCCTATTGGAACCAAATATAGCACAGAAAGCAAATCCAATACCTAAACAGTTCGATTTACAAGTAGACCCAGATTCATAAGAAACTTAATGGAAAGGCAATTACATGAACAATCCAAAGTTAAATACTTGGATAAACTAGCTTAGGAAATGAGAGAACAAAATGCTACCTTGGACTCCTGGAGCTCAGTGACAACATTGTGGAGCCTTCGGTACTGATCTCTTGCATCTGGATATTGAACCATGGATTTCACCCTTGCAAGTGCTTTATGTAGCCTGGCCTCAGCCTGTTTTCTGCCTTCTTGCAAAAAGTCATAATCATCCTCTTTAGCTGCTTGGTTTTGCATTGTAGGAGCCTCCAGTAGTCCTTCGGAACGGAAACGACGGAATCCACTTCCTTTCCGCCTCCATCGCAATATAGCTTTCTCCACAATTAAAACTGACCAGATGATTTTTTTGTGATGTTTCCTCACTTGGTGTCCTCGTACAAGGGCCTAGTCAGCAAAAGGAAGTGAGAAGCTGATGAAAAATATTAATTGACAAAAATAATAAATTTGATAAAGAAGTATGTGTTGTAAGTGATAATTAATCGGACAACAGGACAGGTCAGAATTATACAAACAATACAAAGTACTATGTATTAGGTAACTTGTGACAGCATAACGGAAATAAAGTTGCCAGCATTCACAAAATACCATGAAAAAAATGATTAGCAGAAAAGGAAGACTGTAAACATATAAGAATAAAACTGCCGTTTAATTATTTATAGCCTCTGATACTTCAAGCATTCTGAAGAGTGAAGACCACTGAAAGTACGGCATATTATGAATATCATCTGATCAACACCTCCAAATAAAGGAAATAATTTAAACAATGATATTATATATAATTAATAAAAAAAAAACCAAACCTGTTTATAATCAATGTGCAGTTAATATTTGAATGATTGACAATAAGGCTCCTCGATCAGATTTTATGCTGATGCAACCATTAATGTGAAATACATGATCAAGCTCATTTCCATGTTTGTTTCTATGTAGTTCTAGCTGTCCAAAAGAGGATGACGGCAATAAAGTTCAGCAGAACATGCATGGGTGATGGCTTCAGTTACAACTGGAGAATCTAAGGGATTTTGAGCTCATATGGCCTCCTTGTTGAAAGGTTGTATTCTAATAAAATGCAAAATAGAGATGACTCGTGTACGTACAGCACATGGTCCATTCCACCTGATAAAACAATTTAGGCTAACAAATTTTGTTTGCATGGATATCCAAACGGCTAGAAAAAAGGAAGTAGACCTTTCCTAAGTTAGGTAGATGGGTGAAGGGATAAAGTTTTGGTTTGGAAACCTTTTAATAACTTCAGACAAACAGACGAGATCTCAGTCATGAATCCACATTATTGCATGAAAGAGGCAGAATGAAATTCTTAACAAGAAAGGCATAAATACACTTATAGTGGAATTAGTAGCTTCAAATCAGTTTGAAGCCCAAAGCTATAAACATCTTAAATTAAATTCAGCAAATGCCCCACATAATCGACAACATAAAACAATGAGAATTACTGAATTACAAGAGTAGTGAATCCAATCAACAAATAAATAGACGGAGTCGGTCAATATTAACAACTGTAGAGACTAAAATATGCTTATGGTGGAGATGGAAGCTCACTGGAATTGCATGCAGATCTTGTTCAATAACATAAAATGTAAAAGAGAAACACTGAGAGTGGCTAATCAAGAAGTTTCGTAAAGGGTGCCAACAGATAATTAGCAGAAAAAGATACTTCCAGTAATTGTGAAGTACAGCCCATTTCACCTTCTATTGGCCACAGAAGCAATGCATAATGTCAATTTCTATTTAATGGTATGGGCAATAGTAATACAATTAGACAGGTACAACAGTGGCAAGAATGATCGTGCTGCCTGCCACAAACACTTCGAATTAGCCCCTGAATTACCAATTGCTTCATCTTGATGACATGTTAATTGATGTGAAAAACAACAGCAACTTTGACTTCATCAAAGTGACATGTATAAAATGAAATTTAGGAGCAATAAAGAACATTTGGGCAGAAAAATGTCCTGGAATGTAAAGAAAAAGAAGTATAATCATCCCAGTAAAAGTAATAAGTAATTAGTTACAGAGTCACAAAATTAAGTGAACACAGATCTTGCCTGTCCTAATGCAAACTAAATATATAAGAGACATCATCCTCGCCTAATGCGGACATGAGGCGAGATTACAGTCCTCGACGTCATTTGTCAATTCTAATAACCAGAGCATCTTAATTATATATAGGGGTTTTCACCTTACAGAAGGTTAATAGGTGTACAATACCAGGAATATTAATATATTGGAAGAAGAAGAGAGAATTGGAACCACTTGAAGTTAACTCAATCAACTATACAATAAGGTGATTGTCATTCTCTTTGTAACTAATATGATGATACAAAGAGTGCTTTTACCATGACAAGACTAATAGGTATCGACTCTGTCAAAGGTTTTGATAATATAAGATAACTATGTGCTATGTTATTACCTAAAATCAGGTTTGGATTCACATTATAACCAAGGTGCATTATCTTCTTCGATGCAATGTGTTAAATGTTAATGGTTTCCTAATGTATTTTTATTTTAAAGAAAAATGTTTCCAAATGGTTTCATAGGCTCATGTAGGACTTCGTCCCAGTGGTTCACCCTGTTTTGCATTATTGGAAACTACTTCCCCTAAAAAAAAAAGGTAAAACTACAAATAAAAATACAGAACACAACAAATATACACAGTATTTATTTGCGATTTTCTAAGCACTGGGAGTAGTTGACCATAGATGCAGCTGGCTTGAGTGTTTACACCATCTAATGGAACAGCTGGCTGCAGTCATTTTATATTAGGTTGACTAGCTGAGGACAATGTCAATCTAGGTATCTGAAGCCTTAGCATGTCCGAGTAATCAACAGTAAAGCTCCAGAGAAATATGACAACCCAAAACTGGTCTTATCAATATTCATGGGCAAGCATATAATAGATAGCATTAACTGGAAGCGAGATCAAGCAAGATAGGTTAACAGACATGGTTACAATTAGATATTTTCAAAATTTAAGGCAACCAACCCATATAATTATTCCAGAATATTACAACAATAAATATTCTTCAATGTATTTCACAACCTCGATAATTTTAGCAGAAGCTCAAAAAGTTTTCTGCAAAAAACAAATTTTGGAAAGAAACAAAAAATAAATGTACAATGTACAAGAAAAGGAGACTAAAGCACAGAAGACAAACCGAAAAACATCAAATGCATGGTTTTATAAGCAAACTGAGTAGGTGGGTCAATAACAACACACCTGGATCTTAACAATACGCTGTCGAAGAATCAAAAACTCCTTTCTTCCTTTCCACCCTCTAAACTTGTTTTGTATACGAATTGCAGCAGCATGCGGAGGCAAATCGTGTTGTCCTGGTTTGGCTGTCTTGAGAGATACAAGCGAAAGAGCACGCTCATCCGATATTCCACATTTGTCATCACCATACTCATTGAGCTTCTTCCGGTGGAATGAATCAACTCTAAAACTTGATAGATACGAGCTGCAGCTAGAGAAGCATTGCGGACAGCACTCAATGAGTCCTTCAGTGAAAGTCCAGCCTGCACATCTCCATCAGCAACCTGAATGGCGCTCTCTTCTGCAACTTCTTCAACATTGGTAATTCCAGAAATTTCTGGTACATGGCCTTCTGACTCCTTTAAAGTGAGGGTTGAAAGATGGTCAGTCAGAGAAGACTCTGCCAGAAAACCAGCAATCCCCTTGTGCCCATTTGCAGATGCTAGATCTGCAGGTGTTCTTCCAGTTGGAAACTCAGTAGTAGGATCTGTTAACGCTCCAGGAGCTGCACCCAAGGCAATGAGGACAACAACTGTTCGCTCTCTGAAAATAAAAGGAGATCAAACAGTATTAAATATCAATATACACCATACAGCAAGAATAACAATGAAGATGACGTTTCAAGTGTCCTCACCTGCCACAGTATGCTGCCCAGTGAAGGGCAGTCCATCCATGTATATCCCTGAAGTTAATACTTACACCAGCAGTTATTGTTGGTCTTAGAGCCCAATCATAACCAAGGGCAGCTGCCAGATGAAGCACACCCTGTCCCTCCTTATCCAAGACACTGGGGCCTTTACCATCTTCAGCTACTTTGTGAAGAAGCCAGGAATGCAGTTTCTCTTTCATTAATTTTTCAAGCAACTGGTCCTTTGCATTGCCAGGAGAAAACCCCTCCTCGTGAGTTAGCTTAAGCAGATTGGACCACTCATCATCGACTTCCATCATCAGTGAACTAATTTTATAGCTTAAATGAAGATTCCCTTGGAGGCCATCAGGTAAAGCTTTTTGTTGGTCAACTGGTCCCAAAGTAATTAGCTTTTCCAGACGTACATGAAGATGCATTTCATTTGTGTCGTAACCATAAGAATCTGAAGCTTCCATGTATTGAGCATCATTTGCTCGGAATTCAAATTCTCGCACTTCACTACAAGCCAGTCTGTTGGAGCAGGTGACATAAAAGGAACCCTTCCAGATTTGTGCAATGAGGCATGGCAACGAAGAGTTCCATCTGCTAAAATCTCAGCTGGAACTTCAATTTCCCCAAACATGCAAGACCATTGACATTTTTCTACATCTTCTTTATTCTTCAAGAATGTTCCAGTGATTAAAACCTGTCCAATTTACAGAAGACAGTGATTAGAAGAAAATAAATAAAAAAATGTCCGTAATATCTTGTTTTTATAGCATCTATCTTCGCAGATGATCATTTAAAATTTCAGGATCTATTAAATCATTCAGGAAGAAATTAAATTAACAAAAATTTGAACGATCTGAGTGGATATACCTTAGTCTTCATGCCAGTGTATGCCCAGTTAGGAGTGAAATCAATTATACTGAAAAGCTGCTCTTGGGAAAGCGCAGGGCTCATTATATATGCATCTAAATGCTCATGATGAGACATGCTAGAATCTTCAACAGCACTTTCACTATCAAGAGCGTCCCAGTAAACCCCAGAACTGGATTTCATATGTGAGTCATCTACTTCTCCAAGTTCATTGCTCATCCATCTTGAGAAACTGTCATACTTCTTTAGGCCTTCTCCTTCAATATTAGAGAAATCTAACGATGCCTGCTTTATAAGGGAAGGGGCATCGACGTTTTCCTCTATAGCCGTACCATGTTCCAGACCAACATTTGACATAATAAGCGAACCAATGTCGGCACTAGAAAACTGTAATAGAAAAAAAAAATTTGCATCAGATAACTTTTAAGGTCTCAGAACGTTTCCTACAACAATCTAACAACATTAAATTTCGTAACATTCAAGAAAAGACTATTGCCAAGCAACAATAACTATAGCATGAAGCAAAAAATCATATAGTGCATTGGATATGATCAGTGAAGAACATGCAAAAAACAGGACCCCATATGCCCTCTTTAACACCAATCTCAATCCTCAAAACACTAGGTGGGTTATTCCCAAGAGATCTCCACAAGACAAACCAATATAAGACGCACAATGATCTAATAATAAAAAGGGTGAATGAAAAAATTGTAGCATAAAAATAATAGGAAATGCTTTCTTTTTCCCAAAAGCTCTCCGTTGAGGACTAGCCAAGGGAGCAAAGTTGGAAAAAAGGCAGAGATGCTCAAGTCTAAAAGATGAGATGAGGTGAATGAGGAATCATGAGAAATAGGAGATAGAGCAAGAAATGAATGAACAGATGATGAGAAGGTAATTCAATAGGTTCAGACGTGTGTGGATATTAACAGAAAATGACATATTGACACACATTGAAGGTCATGCATTAAGGAGAGTCAAACAATTCTATTATCTAGTTGTTAAAGCTCTGTAGTGGTTTCTAGACATGTACTGGTTCAAATTGGCATTCTTATTTGTTCTGAAGCCAGATTAGGGCAAGCTGGAAGTTCAACCTTATCAGATAGAAAAAGCCAAAGTACCTGCAACAATGATTTGTCTTGAGCACCGGTAAGATCCACTTGCTTGACCCCCAGGTCATCCGTGTACAGTTCCCCAAGCATTGAACTCTCAATTCTAAGACTGTCCACTGTGGCAGCCTGTGAAGCAGCAACTGCTGGGTGAAAAGATGTTTGGAACCCTGCTGTACAATGTTCCAGGATTTCATCCCATGATGTCAGGTCAAGCTGTGTTCTGGAACCATTAAATGTTAGTTCATCAATTACTTTAGTCATATTCTCTTGAGAAGCTGAATAAAATCTGATTCAGGTTCTGTAGCCCGTGTTCCCAGAATATCACCTAAAAGAAGAAATTTCCAAACCAAACATTCAGTTAGTATGCCATCCATGGTATAAGCCTCAAACTGAGCAGCAATAATGATCATTGTCATTCTCACATTGGTTATTTATGGAAGCAATTGGAACAGAAGGGTCCGACAGATGAACATCCATCACAGGTCCATTCCCATACCGCTGCATCTCAAGGAAAGAGTTGTATCTGGAACTTGCTTGATAATTATCTGCTGCATCGAATTTCGCTTTAGATACACTGAAAGAAAGGGTGCATGATTGAAATACGAATCAGTGAATCTATAAACAGTGTAACATGATGCATGACAAATTCAGGATGGAATGAGTAATACCAGATTCGGCATCTTCATATTCTGAAGTATGTGCACTATTAGGGCTTTCAGCATTTGTAGTTTGTGAAGGCAACTGGCTATGATTTGTGGAAGAATTAGAACAGACAGGGCTATCGATATTTGCAACTTGAGCGTTTTCTTCAACATCTCTAGTACGACTGAAACTTGGTTTGCTACCCTGAAGAGCAAAATTCTACATTACAACATGACCTATAAATGAATCAAAGGCAGCCCCTATTACATAAAAGAAATGCAGAGAAAGTAAGGAAAGGATGGTCCATGTTAAACCAGCAATCACCATGGTGATATAGGCATTTAACATTTTAAATATATCCCACTAGTTGATCACTATTAGCCTAAAACTTTAGGTTGAAATAGCTTTCATTTCAAATAAAATATAACAAAAAGAATAAGGAAGAGAAATTTTACGATAATATATATGTCCTTTGTCAACATAACAACCGATACTTTTTAGAAATTGGATGGCATTGTAAAAATTCTACAATAGGTTTTCATGGTTCCATCAACAGGCAGCCAGCTACAACTCTTAATAGATTTTAAAATTTATCTGTGCTGAAAGCCTAGCAATGTGCTATGATAAGTGGTAGATTACAAGAGTTATCAAGTGTTCATCTTGTTTTGGTCTTTCACATGTAAAAGTGGAAAATGTTCAGATCAAGAATCCACTGACATCTAAATGTGTCTTCTGCTGCCATCTCTCTCCCACACACACACATGTACGTGCGTGTTCAATATGTGAACCAACAATAATGTCACCAATACAATGAGTCAATTAATCTGATCATGCCCCAGGATCAGCAGAAAGATATGGATCACCAAACTTGCCTGCTGGGTCCACCAAATCCTAGAAATCCAAATCCCAGAAATTAAACAAAGGATGGGGGTGTGTGAATAAGCTATTATTGGTCCAGAAATGGAACAAGCTAAGTAGCTGGATGGTAGTTATAGTCAATGAATGGACTGAACTGAGCATGTCTATTGATGACGCTATTATTAATAGCAAAATTATTGGCCCAGAAATGGAACAAGATAAGTAGCTAGAGAGTAGAACACCAAAAAGTGGTTTGCTAGATATGAAGAGTTAAAACCCAAAATAAGCCAACCATGGGACATTTAAAACCCAAAATATGCATAAAATGCATGAGAGCTAAAAGATATCCAAACAGATACAGGAGCCACTGAGGCAATCAATGCTTATTATTACAAAATTTAGATAGTTTTCTAACACAACATCATATGAATGAAATATACAATTCTAAAGGGCTTGGTAAAGAATCTATGTAGAACAAAAACAAAAAGGATGTGTTTGTTTCCAAGGAAGTGCAATTTCTAATCGTTAATCACTACAAGTGATTATCATGCAAACATTACTTAAATGTTCGATTATAAGGAGAAAATCAGAGAGAGCATTAAAGTGGCGTGAATGCTCTGCCTATTCTCAGAACCTGACTTTTAGGAGTAACCATCCCCCCAAGTCAAGTTCAGCCATTTTGGGTTAACTGCTAACTTGAGTTTTGAGTGCAGTCTTGTTAAAGGGAAACAAACAGTGGGGAGCGCTCTTTTCCATCTGAAGTTGAGTTTGGGCCCCTCAGTTATTAGTAAACAAATGCACAATAATAATTAGAAAATGGAAAGAAGATGATGACCATAGAATTCAAATTAACTTCCTTTGGCTCTAAAGATAGATGTAAACAGAACTTTTTGTATAATATTCAAACTGAACATGATTACATCAATAACCAAAGGAAAGGGAACTGTATTATAACCTTGACTTCACGATAATGTACAAGAACAATGTGCATGTAGTCCCTGCAACACAAGATAAATCAATAAATGGTTAATCTTGTCAAAAAAGTACAATAACACTCTGAATAAAATGGTGATCATAAGCACTAGATGTCGTTCTGAATATTTTGCCTGCATATATTTGCATATTACAAGAACATAATGTAAAGTAAACACAAAGATAAATTAGTGAAGAGCTAATAAAAAACATGCATTAAACAATAAAAAAAAAAGGCCATGACAAGCACTTTTTACTTAACTTCAGGGTCAACAGGCCTTCGAAAGGAGCACAACATTTTTTTTTACTTTTCTAGGTTTTTCCCAATGGCATAAACCTAGGATGGTGGCATGATGTAGTTTGTGGAAGAGTTTGCATTGGCCACATAGCTTGCCATAGATATCTGTTCAATCTGTCCAATCATTATGTGAATATTTCTCGACCTAGAGTAATGATTGTAATTACCCAACAAATCATTGGGTAAAGGTTTGGGTGCCATTAGATAATATTCCTATAAAATGCTCATATGCGTGAGACAAAGGCAAGAAACTGTTCCGAGATTACTAACAATAACCAAGTAATGCAACCACCCAGAAGAGAGGTTACTAATGACTACTGCTGGTGCGGCTACAGCAAGGAGTGCGAGCAGTTCAAAGATGAGTGAAGTGGAGCCCAACAGACCGCAGCTTAAGGCACAAAACTGCAGATGAAAGCATATGGTTGCTGATTTGGACAAATAAAGAGCCTAATGAAAGATATATGAAGCAAAAAGTCTCCTCAGTCCACTTCCAAGCTTTGTACCGAATATTGGAATCAACAGGAGGCCAAATCAACATAAATTGGTACAATAAAGCTGTTCTTCTAAGTCTTGCAGTTAGGATCTGATAAGAGACTAGAAATATTAAAAGGGAGGGCTTAATAAGTGGTACTTAAGGATATTTTGTGCTAAAGTTGAGGTTAATGTAGATTCCAAAAGTTCAAACTTGGGGGTCACGTTTAGTCAGGTCTAGCAGATATATAGAGAAATTGTACCCTGGAGCCATTATCATCTAGTCTTTAAAGTTTATAGGGATCTCACACCATTTTCATGAGATTCAGACTTACCGATTAGCCTTTGGGTGGTTCCTTGACATGTAGGGATCCTTCCACCCTTAAACTCCCCTAGGTGGATAGATTAATCCTGTGTGTCCTTCTCATTGCATCACATTGTAAACAAGTTTTCAAACATAATATTTCTCATAATTCACCATCTCATAGACTTCAAGATTAGTTCACCCTCCTCCAAAATCATTGGAAATTACAATTTCAGTTCAAATGACACCATTTTGTTAATCCATGTGATCACTCATTACTTTGTGGATTTTAATCAAGTATACATCCTCACTCTTCCTTGTATTGCCTGCTCAATTTTTATTTCACCTTAACCAGTCCAAGGATCATCTCTCTTCATAATATCTAATTGCCAAATCTAGGTAGTTATTCAGCCCAACTTATCAAAATCACTACCTTTGATGTAGTTGACTGTTGTTCTCTACGTCATCATATATGATCTTACTTCCATTAATTACATTGAAATTACATTGAAATTTCATTATAGTCATTAATTATCTCTTCCTACAGGCCCTTAGCTTATATGAGATTCTCACAACCTTGAGACATTTAATCTATAATTTAGTGCCTTGACCTTGAGATTATATGCTTAAGGTACAGTATGTACATCTAATCATCTCATCCTAGAACACAGTGACAATGCATATATTTATGAATTCCAATATGCCAGTCTTCCAGCAAGACTTGTCTGAGGTTCTTTCCTAATTTTGAGACTACACTTATGTCGATGTTTTACTTTGCATTTGCCTCATATGCCCAAAGCTCTCACAGAACACACATCATATTCCTAGAATGACTTCTTAGCCACCACAAAGTAATAGTTTTTGGCTCACTCTCTCAGTTATGCAGATGAAATTAGTCCATCAAAGCCTGCATCAGCTTGTTCTCTCAGATTTAACTTCAACATGCAAACAATCAGTATCTGAGAAAGAACTAATAAAATAAAGCAAAAGAAAGGTTTCCATCCAATTGCTAAAATAAAAATATAAGAAGACACGAATTTATAATAGGAATATATGATATCTTATAAATCTGGTCGTTCATCAAACAGCATTATAATAAGGAACTATCATGGTAATGATAATATGAATTATGAAAACAAAACTATAGTCAAAAAGAGCAAATTGATTTTGTATGATTAAATAGAACGACCAAGGTTGCAAAAGATATTGTAAAAGGAAGTATAAAGTGATCATAAGCTCTTTATATCTTATAGAACACAAATCGAAATTGCCTCAATACTCACTCTTCCAACATCCAATAACTCCGTCTTTGAAAATTTTCATTGTCTTCCCCATGAGCATAGTAGCAATGTAGAACATCAACACTTCCAGCCTGAAAAATGTAGACCATATCAGCTTTCTTTCCATCTCATGATACTTGTTCTAAAACATTAAGAAAATAGTCTAAGAGAAAAAGCATATATTCAATCACAGAACCTTAAGGCTTAAGACATGTTTGCATAATTTGTTATAAACCAATTTGTGGAAAATAAATCTTTGAGAAATGAAATATTTATACCAGAACAACATTTTTTTTAAAAAAAAAGAAGATGAAGGCAGATAACTAAAGACTTAAAACACAAGAATAAAACATCAAACTAGTACTACTCACCCTAAAATATGTGTGCGTGCACCATGCGCATGCACATGAATAATCACAAGCACGTATGCATGGCAAATGCATGGACCCATGAACTAAGCAATCAACTTCTAAGGAACATGAACAACATTTCAAAATCAATGGCCAGACAAGATCTCCCAAACAGTTGACAATATATTTATAAAATTTGACTTTGTTTTATATTTGATAAACCCCTTAAGCAGCATTTCAAGAATTACTACAAGCAAGTTATCTCATCTGTTCAATAACTATATGCAACATGCTTGCAAGATAAGCATGGCCAAAGCATGATTTGGACTTTGCATACCTTTAATCTCTCATGAGCTTCTTTCACAGTCTTTCCATCTTTTTTCTTTTTCCAGTTATGGCCATCCTTCCGGAAGTATCTCAAAACTTTCCGATCAAAAAGAAAAAGCGAGCCACCTAGTGCAAATACATGTCCAGTGAGAATTTGCCTGAAGCAAATATTTGATTAAATAGCACAATGTAAAACATAATTTTTAGTTGCTAATCATTTCAATATCAGTCTCAGAAGCATTTACTCTTCAAATTCTACTACTAATTCTGAGATTCATCAAGAAGAAGGTTTTAAGCCATTTAACATCAAGTCTAACAACACAGAGACAACTTGAGAAACAAGAGAAAAAAAACCATAATCAATCACATCCATAATTGAATGTATGGAGCCATTTATTTTATTATGGTAAACAAAATTTTCAAACACTGAAAACTTTTTGTGCTGGCATAAAGCATTTTTGTTTATGTGCAATTCATTAATGCATACAATTATTAGCACAGATCTGTGCACCACTAATGCCAGCCAACTGATTACAGATATGGCCAGGATGATACAATGGGTGCATATAACCTTAAATGGTTAATGATACAAGAGGTTTTAATGTTTAATAAAAAAACCAATAACCTGCTTAGGATCTGCCATGTGTAACAAAGACTAGAATCAAATCCTAAACAGCATATATTTCATTCAAATACAATACTGATAACTGCAACTAGAGCTAATGATTAATATCCTAGGCAAGATATGCAATTCCAACCTATACCGACCATACTGGTAAGGTATTGGTGTAGTAGCAAAGTTTGATTTGATATGAACTAAACTGATCTAAACCAAGCTGAACCACGTAGTATCCACTCAGTATTGACCCATGCCACCTGATTTTGAGTGATATTATAGATAAGAATAAGAAAAATATTCGAACCTTATCTAGGTATGAGATGCATACTGCACCATACCAAACTGATAATGAGGTTATCAATACCAGTCTTGCGGATCTTGGTCCCAAGCTTCCAGCTAATTGAGGTAGAATTTACCAATAATCATGCCCAATCTAACAATACCTATAAGTCAAATAGAAAAAAAAAAAAATTGAAGGGGGGCCAGCTTGAGTACAAAACAATCATGGTGCATTTGAAGATATTTTATAATAGACTACATTTATGGATTAGTATAAGTCTAAAGATGTGTGCATGTCACCAGCATAATTATAATATATGACTATATGATTTCATGCATATTTTGAAATGTAGATGCATTCAAACAATATATAAATTTAAGCTTAACATCATTTATATGCACCAACAAATATGTTAAAAAAAAAAAAAGACCACTGGATATAATACATAGAGGGCAAAACTTATGATTGCCTGAATTGAGAGAAGGTATGTATTTGAGGAAGAAGAGCTTTCAGGGGAAAAAAAAAGAATGAAGTAACAATGTTATATAATATTGCAAAAGTGTCAGCAGAAAAATCTAACCAAGAAGTAACAATGTTATATAATATTCATAGTAAGAAACAATGGACCTCCAAATGTGGAACTTTGTTTACGATTTCAGACATGCAGCCATATAGCAAAGAAATATAGTGATTTTTCAAGAAGATAAATCATTAGCAAATAAGCTCATGATGCATTGCAAAATAGAGGATGCATTAATTTAGATTAACTAATCAAGTAACAACTGATATAATAAGAAGTTGAAATTAAAGGACTTACTAGGAGGTTTATTTGGTGGTTCTGGAGAAATACGAAATTTCCTATAGTTCTGAAGAATTTCACAAATTTCTGCAGGGCGTAACCATCGATGTTGTGCTTCCAAAAGTATCTGCTCAATATCTGTACATCCACAGTCAGTTACCAGTTTAGTGCCCAAAAGTAGATATCAAAAGAGAGGCCTAAAACAAAATAAAAGTGATCTATATTCGTGGTCACTAATGGCATGGAAGTCACAAAAAACAAAATATTAGCATCTCTAATTTTTAAGCAAATGATTCTTTGCAACTATAGTGAAAACTTCACATCATCACTCGTCAGAAAAGCTAAGATGGATTTTTTTTTTCTTTTCAACAGATAATAATTACTTATGCATGGTAGCAATTAGAACCTGAAAGCAAGGTTGAGTGACATAAAAAAAGAATGATGAGGGATGAAACACAGGGATTATTTATATCACATTAAATTGGTGTCATGAGAGGCTTTTGCACCATATCAGTCTGATGTGAAGACCACTTAAATCCTGGCTTTTAAATTCTATATGTGAAAAATTAGAAGGGAAAGAATAAACTTTGTGGTGCAAGCACATATCCACACAAAGATTCTAAAAGATAATTCCATTTTGGTATTCCTTTGGAGGGGAAAACAACCTCTCCAGGAGATTTCCAGGTTCTCATAAGAACTTAGATCCATTACTATTGCTCCATCTGGATTTTCAAGGAAACAAAAGTGCAGATTTCGTAATTGATCAGTTCTTCACTTGAGATTAACATGCCAATGTCACAGAAACTGATAAGTTCATAATTTTAATTGTGTAATTGAAAAGCATTTCTAATGTTCATATACTCAATTCAACTCAACTTATCTAAGCCTTTTCCCAACTACATGGGGTCGGCTACATGAATCCACTTCCTCCACTTTGCTCTATTCAGGACTAAGTCGACACTCAAATTACAAATTACATATAAATGCTACTGAAAGGGAAATTTACATGCCACCTAAAACATGTGGAATATTGTAACTTCAAAGAAATGTTAGTACCATCATTATCAACAGATTTAAAAATATATGCTTAAGTAATGAAAAAAGAGTCATTGAGGAGGGAGAAGACATGCCTTAAGTTCTACACATAAAGAATAAAACTGTGTCAAAACATGCACAGAGGAATAGAGCGCTGAAGCTCAAATTATATACTGCTTGAATAGGTATAACAAATTTACAAAAATATCATAGTTTTGAGTAAGTCACATGATGCAATAGTAACATGTTTCCCAAGCAATCACGTGATATATGTTCCACAAATTAAATACAGAAAGATTATTATGTTTGAGCCTTTATATCTATCAAAGGACTATATTTTACAAATCATTAATCAAAATATATTTTAGTATTGCAGTCCATCGCAATTTTAAGAAATCGATTTCCATCATTTTTTTACTCATGAAGGAAACCTAACTTTCTTTTTTCTTGAAATTTTTTTTAAAAAAAAAAGAGCTAGAAAGTAAGATCATCATGGTTTCAAAGGTTGATCGACATCCAACTTTGCTAGTAGGAATCAAATCACCAATGTTCAGCAGCCTTAAGAAATACAATTCTCTAAATGCTGACATAATGTCTTTCATGCTTTCACTTGCTACAGAATTTGGGCCTCCTCTAGTAATAAAGGTCAATAAAATGCAATCCCTGACAGCACTTTAGGATGAAAAAACATCCAGGTCTTTACCACATTCAGATCACTATATTTACAGCAACACCCAGGCTTGATCTAATCAACCATCCCATCCAAGACATACGTTGGTTAACAAATACTCATCACAGTTACACTTAAGTTCTTGTTAATGAATCTTTGTCACCTTTAGTAGGATTCAACCATGCATATGAGACCTACTTTTTTTGAAAAAAGAAAAAAAAAAGAAACCGCTCTCCATGTTAAGCATCATACTTATAATCCATGCTCATTTGAAACTCCAGATTTCTCTCACCGACTTGCATCGATAATATTTCATAAACTCTACACACTCAACTGCATAAGAATAGTCAATCATATTATTATAGATACAGATGCAAGCACTTACACATAGATTTTGAATCTTATATTTATACAACAAGCATGGCTAACATTTTGTCTCATCTATTTGGCTTTTCTATTAGTGTTTCTTCATAAGTTTTTAGTTAACACTACATCCTCCTTCATAATAGACTTCTTAAACACGCTTTCTACTTCTTCCATCTAGTCTCTAAGGCTGACCTCTATACTTCATGAACAGGACACTAAAATGAAAATTTCACTACGACATTGTCAAAGGCGCATCTAAGGCACAATACATAAGATACAAGATACCAAGGATTAAATGCTTCTTATATCCTAAGATGCACTTAAGGCACAAGACATCCTTAAGGTGGATTAGGTGCTTCTTATACTTTAAGCAATGTGCTTTTATCCTGATGGACATGAGATAAAAAAGCATAAGCTTTTAATCTGATTTAAGACACAAAAAATGTGCTTCTTTTTCGTAAGCTATATTTATAATATCTTTTTAAAATTTATTATATATATTAAAGTATATTGACTTTATGATGTATCATTTCGTATGCAATTATTTTTCTTATCTCATAAAAAATTAAAATTTGAAAGATAAGAAAATGGATCATCAAAAATTATCTATCATCTAAAAAGAAGAGGAAAAGCATTAAGGAACTATAAATTTCAGCTTAAAAAGAGGAGTCTTTTCATTGAGCTAATAGGTTAAATACATTATTATGATGATTTTTTTAAAAAAAAAATTTCTATTGTGCATTATAAATCTTACTTATATAAATTATTTTATTTATTTTAAAAATATGCATCTTGACTTAACTCACGACATGTCTGTGCTTACAATCCTTTGCGCTTAAGTATGACTATCACTTTTAACAAGACTGTTCCACTACCACATAATATACACATCCCATATGTTCGCCTTTTTTTTTTTCTTCTGGAATCCAATCCACATAATATTCCTAACATCTATGACTAGTCTGATGAAAATGATCCCAATCCAATGACTTAGATTTATAACCCAACGGACCAAAAACACATTAAACAAAACATCAATTCCACTCATTATCCCTGCATGTAAAAGATCATGATCAAAATATCAGCATCTAAGATTTAATTTCGGCATATAAAATATCGCCTCCACGTAAAGATTCACACGCTAGTAAATTCACTGATATTCCGCAGTAAACCAGTTCAGTGCAAAACCTACCATTCCTTTTCAATAAAAAAGAAGAATAAATAGATCGTTCTTGGATCACTCCAAAACCACTGTTAAATTGATTAAAACACCAACTCAGAAAACTCTGCACAATATATGGATAACAACAGCACATGGAAACAGAGCAACAACAGATCAAGAGATCCCTACAAAATCACCACAGAATCCAACGAAACCGACACGAAATCGCGACGTCAAGATCGAAAATTTTCACCCAAAAAAAAAGGCAACAAAAACCGGCAGAATTCTCCTCCAATTCTCACCTAACTGAGGGGTTAATCCATACCGCCGGGCATCCGCCATCATCCCGCCCCACAATTAATCCCAAAACCACGACTCAATCTCAAAACCCTAGCTCTTCTCGTACCAGAACTCGAAGAGCCAGAGCCGGAAACTGAACTCGGACACAAGTAAAATTCGAGGCTAAATAGAAGGAATCGGGATCGGGGAAGCTTCGACGAAGGAGGAGTCGAGATCAGAGATTTGGGGATCTCGGAGACTCGGAAACCTTTTCAATTACGTGGGGAAAAAGGTGACGAGATTGGAACGGGCGAACCTTCGAAGGAAAGCCGAGACCAGCCGCCGATATGGAATCCGGTCGAGAATAGAGGCGAATGCCCAGGACAAGAGGAAAAAGGCTCATTTATTGCTGTCGGTTTGCCGAAAAAATCTCTATCGCACCGTCAATATTACGATACCCCTCATGAGCGCATCCTATCCGTCCATCCATATCGTCAAGAAGTGACGGTATGTAAGGATGGAGGAGATGCAGATGAGGTGGATCGGAGGGCAGATGGAGATGGAATAAGCGAGTTCATGCATAAATGAGAGGAACCCAAGCGTGGTTCCGGTTACCGCGGTAGTCATTGTTGCTCGTCAACGGTTGACCACGTGCTTTCATTTTTCAATTCCTGCCGTCTTCCATCTGATCGGCTGCGGTAACCGGAGGTGAGATTATGGTCAAGGCGCATCGCCTTAAATCCAATAGATTGGGACCGGTGGGCCGATTAGTGCGTGCACTGCTAAAATGCGTTCATATTCCTAATTTTCTGGGTTAAATATCTTAAGAAAAAAAAAAAAAAAGTAAAGCGGCACCCTCTCTAATGCTTGCTCGATTTATATATTAACTTAAAATTTAAAAAAAAATCCTAAAACATCCATTCCATCGCTATATTATTTAAAATGATCAAACTATTGAGTAAAAGCCGAATTTGCTTTTATAATTTCATAAAAATAATTTTAGTATTATATTAAAAAAATTTATTATTAGATCGTCACATGCTGACGTTCGATGGCAGACTAGGGATGGTTGGAAAAACGTTTTTGTGCCGTAAAATAAAAGTTTCAAAGGGTCCTACCGTGGCTTCCCCTATTTCTTACTTGGTTTTTATATAATCCCAGACTTTCTTCATCCCAACTTCTTTAATCACGGTACTTCAATTTTTCTTCTTCCACCGCCTCCGACCTAACGCATGGCTAATCGGTACCTACCACGTGAACAATGGTCGCCGGTCTCTTATTTATAGAGTTTTATGGAATATGATATTCTTTCCATACCAGATATCCACGACAGTCTTCCAGCATGAGAACGGCCTTGTGGTCTGGGTCATCCAGCCATCGTTGGCCACTTGTCCACCAAGCATCGGGTCTTTGAAGGGAGAGAGTAAATTTTTTTCTTAATTTATCGAGATTAAAGATTCATATTTATGTAACACCTCAAGTTCACTATTCAACCAATTAATTATTAGTGAAGAATTAAGCAAACTTATCCATCAAGCTTCGAATCTTTGAAATGTGAGAGTGAAATTTTTATAATTTTTTCAGATTAAAGATTGATATTTATGATACGTTGATTCAATTAAGCAAACTTAAGCCATATGATGTTAGTGGATTAAAATCATGTGATTTTCATTGAATTTTTAGAATGACACATGATTGTTTGTTAGTAAACTAAAATCATATGATAGTCCAAAAACTTGAATCAAAATTATAAGGCATAAAAGTCAAGCGAAAATTAATGGATAGCAAGTAGACTGAGTTATAAGCATATGATTTTTTTTTTCATCCAATGTGAAAAAAAAAAATTATAAATCATTGGTACTACAAGATGACTTCATATTCTTTTTGTTCATCAACTTCTACACACTTTTAGGGTCGAGTTGATCAGTTTTTTATTATATTCTTAAATTAATACAAACCATTTATGGTTTGCTGGCTTTTATCATTTTTAATATTTAGTTTAATGCAATCCGAATAAGGACTGATTTTTTTGAAGTCTTTTATAGTTGAAAATAACTCAAAAGAACCTCTTTTTAATAAAAAAATATTGATTTGAAATCCAAACATATCTGGATGTGATATGGCTAATCCTATGCCATTAGAGTAAACGGCAAAGATAGCGGCAGCTGATGGGGGCTATATCAACCTCTGGGACCTATCTCTCGGTCTCGGGGCACATGAACAGTATCTCAACCCCCGGGACCTACCTCTCGGTCTCGGGGCACATGAACAGTATCTCAACCCCTGGGACCCGCCTCTCGGTCTCGGGGCATATGAACAGTATCTCAACCCCCGAGATCGAGAGGTCGGTCTCAGGGTACATGAACAGTATCTCAACCCCCGAGACCCACCTCTCGGTCTCGGGGCACAAGAACAGTATCTCAACCCCCCGAGACCCACCTCTCGGTCTCGGGGCATATGAACAGTATCTTAACCCCCGAGACTCACCTCTCGGTCTCGGGGCACATGAATATTATCTCAACCCTCGAGACCCACCTCTCGGTCTCGGGGCACATGAACAGTATCTCAACCCCCGAGACCCACCTCTCGGTCTCGGGGCACATGGACAGTACATTAACCCCCGGGACCTCCTACTCAGTCTCAAGGCGCACGAATGGCATCTCAATCCCTGGCGCATGGTCAGGTTATTTTGGGCCACCTGGCATGCTCACATAATCTATCGCACATCCGTGGCAGAGGGTGGTCATGCCTCATAACGGCGTATGATCCATTGTATCTTAATCACTGTGCATGGCCATACCTCGTTACGGCATGCGGATCACCACCTGCCCTTTGCAGCAGGTGACGCGCACGAGACGCTACCCCAGACGCGAGACATCTATGAGGTCGTACTGACAGGTAACTCATGATGCATCAGGTGTGTACGATAACAGTACAACTTGTCATCGTTGGCCCCATATTTTGTCCGTTACTGAACTGGGCTCCTAAGAATCAGTGATGATGGGAATAGAAAGGGGACATCCGAACAGATATAAAAGCACGCGCTCGCTGTAAGGATATTCGAACTCGGGTTTTCTAGCTTTCTTCCTCCTAGCAAACCCTAACTGTCTTAACTCTCTTCTGCTGAGCAGTTCTTGTCTAATCCCAAGTAACTAACTTGAGCGTCGGAGGGTCCCCACCAGAGCATCCGGTCTCCGGGGACTTTTCTTGCAGGGGTCCGGTGAGAAGGACGTCCGTCTTCCCTCGACGCTTGAAGAAGGTGACTTGGCGTCATCAGATTGGCGCGCCAGGAAGGGGGAGAAAGCAGAGTTCTGTGACACTAAGCTACAAGCTCTCACTCCCTCTACGACAATAATGGAAGCTTCTGCCAGTTATGCTGGGGGGCACCCTCAACAGGCTGAGCAACAAGATGCTAGTTCTCTGTTCCACTATCACCACCAGTTCATGCCATTCAAGCAAAATACCGAGCCACCCTCACCCTGAAGATCCAAGCATTAGCGGCAGTTGTTCAAAGGCTATGGGAGAAATATTCCATGGCCACGTGGCAACAAGCTCAGGAGCAAAAGCAACCTCAAACTCAAACTCAACGGCAATTTAAGGCTCGGGCTCGTTAGCCAGCAAGAGCGCCACACCTTGCCATCCAAATCTTAACTCCTAGTCACCTCACGTATTTATGGGCAAATAGCGGTGATAAGCTAAGACATGCTAAAGCTATTAATGCAAGATGGGAGATGAGGACAAAGGACTTTGACCGTTAACTCTATCTACCCCCTCTCTCTCTTTTCTCTGCTGCACCCAGAGCCAATCCGAACCCAAGACCTCCTGCGAATTCCATTCCAGCTGCCTTTGGATTTCAACACTAGTATCCTCCGCCTTCAATCAACATAGTCATCTGGGGGCAGGTCGTCAACTCAGTGGAAGGAGAGAGAGACCGTGGAAGCTAGAGGGCCCCTCGCCTTGAACCAATGTGGAGGCTGCCCGAATCCTGTAACTCCCAGCAACATCCTCTCTTCTAGCCGTCCGTCTTCAGCGGACTCTCCCGGCCGCTCGTCTTCAACGGCCGCTAGCTGCTCGGGCTTCCCTCGGCGACCTCTGGCTCCCAAGTCCGACTCCGACCCTCGTCCGTAGCTCCGCTCCAGTGTCCTCGGCTCTGGATCCCATTTTTCTCTTCACTGCACTTCAAAGATGGGTCCCAGCTTCATTTCAGAGAGGAGCTGGTCATCAACCAACTCCAGGCTCTGTCCCAACTTGATTCCCTGGGGGGCAGACCACCAGCGGGCGGAAGTGCTCAAATTCGCAGAAGGAAAACAAGGGTGCTACAAGAGCTAAGTACACTGCACTTTAGACATTTTTCTTTCATTGATACTTAAAAATATTATGCAGGAAGGAAGACCAACCTTGCATCAGCATTCAAGACCGATGTACCATCGGCACCGAAGACCGGTGTACCACCGGATCCAAAAAGCCCGATGTACCATCGGCACTCAAGCCCAAGGTCAACTCGGCACCAAAGGCCAAAGACTGACTCCAACGTCGGCAGTAAAGATCATTGGCACAAAGTAAAAAGGCTCCTGAAGACTCTCAACTCTCAGGTCACCCTTCGGGGTTAAAAAGGCTTCTAATGACTTTCAACTCTCAGGTCACCCTTCGGGGTTAAAAGGCTCATGACGACTCTCAACTCTCAGGTCACCCTTCAGGGTTAAAAAGGCTCTCGACGGCCTCAACTTTGCCTCAGCGGCACTCTTGCAACCTCAGCGGCTTTATCTCAGCCTCAGCGGCATTCCTGCAGCCTCGGTAGCTTCATTACAGCCTCAGCGGCTTCAATTCTGTATCAACGGCCAATGGCCAATCGAGTAAGACCCTTATCTAAATTATATACTTGCAACACATTGCTGGTTACTTTCAGCCATCAAGAAGCCCCAAGGCGACTCACAGCTGGGAAAGGCCAACTCCTCAGCTTACAGTTGACGGACACCCACCTCCAAATTTCATGACAAGAGAAGAAGACCCAACTAGCTCACAGCCGGGAGAGGTCAACTCCCTACTCACATCTAACGGGCATTCACTTCCGGGCTCTACATCAGGAGGGGATCACTGGCTGCCAGTCAAAGGTAACCAACTTACCTTCAAACTTTGCTTAAAGTTTTTGAACAGGCAAAAAGCATGGCTCCAAAGAGCGTGAAGATGTCTACACAAGGCATCGCAAAAGGAGAGAAGTTTTTTCACCTGGACGGAATCACAGTTAAAGTTGACATGAAAGGGCAGACGCGAAGGTAAAGAGTTATACACTCCTTTCGTTTAACTGACGCAGGGCACACAAGCTCAAGGAGCGTGGGGGGCATCTGATGGGGCCAGTAACCCCCCCATAGGCCACTGATGACAACACCTGGGCTCGACCTTAGTGAATCGGCCTTTTCTCCGCAGGCCCAATAGGTCCAGGGCGGTCTCTCCGAGTCTGCCACCTTTTCTCTCTCCTCGCATGAACAGTGTTTGCTCTCGGCCATGAACAGTGTCGGCCTCCGTGAACAGTATTTGCTCTCGGCCATGAACAGTGTCGGCCTTCATGAACAGTGTTTGCTCTCGGCCATTAATAGTATCGACCTCCGTGAACAGTGTTTGCTCTCGATCATGAACAGTGTCGGCCTCCATGAACAGTGTTCGCTCTCGGCCATAAATAGTGTCGGCCTCCGTGAAAAGTATCTCAACCCTCGAGACCTACCTCTCGGTCTCGGGGCACATGGACAGTACATTAACCCCCGGGACCTCCTACTCAGTCTCAGGGCGCACGAATGGCATCTCAATCCCCGGCGCATGGTCAGGTTATTCTGGGCCACCTGGCATGCTCACATAATCCATCGCACATCCGTGGCAGAGGGTGGCCATGCCTCATAACGACGTATGATCCGTTGTATCTTAATCACTGTGCATGGCCATACCCCGTTATGGCATGCGGATCACCACCTGCCCGTTGCAGCAGGTGACGCGCACCAGACGCTACCCAGATGCGAGACATCTGTGAGGTCGTATTGACAGGTAACTCATGATGCATCCGGTGTGTACGATAACAGTACAACTTGTCATCGTCGGCCCCGTATTTTGTCCATTACTGAACTGGGCTCCTAAGAATCAGTGATGATGGGAATAGAAAGGGGACATCCGAACATGTATAAAAGCACGCGCTTGCTGTAAGGATATTCGAACTCAGGTTTTCTAGCTTTCTTTCTCTTAGCAAACCCGAACTGTCTTAGCTCTCTTCTGCTAAGCAGTTCTTGTCTGATCCCAAGTAACTAACTTGAGCGTCCCCACCGGAGCATTCGGTCTCCGAGGACTTTTCTTGCAGGGTCCGGTGAGAAGGACGTCCGTCTTCCTCGATGCTTGAAGAAGGTGACTTGGGTCATCTGGATGCATTCTCACGTCACGTATCCAAAATGTATCTATAATATATCTAAAATGAAATATCTTTTATTATACCAGATATATATATATATATAGAACTTATCTGGACGTATTCATATCTGATCAATATCCGATACGGATACGAGGCTTGTTTTGGTGTACGTACTTGGAATGGGACGGGCCATATCCTTGGTAGTTAAGGGGAGAAAGACCAAAAGTTACACGGAATTTGCGAGGAAGTTGACGGATATCCGATGGTGAGCGGAGATCCACAAGGAAGGCAGAACCCGCAAGCTACGTCCAGTGGGGAAAATAATTTGCCTCAAGCCAAGGGGACGATGACACTCGATGGAGAGTTTGAGACGACCGTCTGCTCTCGGAAAGAGCTAGCGTCAACGCAAGCGTCAACCCATCCTATTTCCCTCTCCATCGTCTTCTCCTCCATCGAAATAGAGCTAAGCAACCGACAAAGAACAAAAAAAAAAAAAAAAAAAAAAAAAAAAAAAAAAAAAACAGAAAGTCTAAAATATAAGAATCCAAGTTTCTGGATTCGGTTTTGATTCCAGTTTTTGCGTCCAATGCATTGAGGAATGAATTATAAGTGGTCGAATAGATGAAGGGAAGAGAGAACGAAGAAAGCACAATCGGTTTCCCCTTTTTTCATTTAAAAAAAAAATCCTCGAGAAAGGGATTTTGAAGAGATTTGCAATGCCAATACAGAAAGAGTTTTCTCATCCACTCGTTGCCTTAAAAACGAAATAGCCTTTCATTTGGTTATAGGCTTGCAGTTGGTCGTCCGCAAGTCATTAAGTCATTTTGAATCCGAGTTGCAGCACCTTAAATGCATGTGGTGGTCCTGTTGCAGCACCTTAAATGCATGCATTATATATATATATATATATATATACTGTAATATTAATGATATTAATATTTATGCACTCTTCATCATTAAAATTTATTGATAAATTTGATTATTAAAACCTTTTATTTATTATCTTATACTGCATTGGGTAGTTTGGAAAAAAAAAAAAAAATCATCCCACACCCAGAATTCTAAATTCTCCATCCAGCGTATGAAATTGATATTAATAACCCAGCCATTATTAAACTTCACCACCTAGCATGCAACGAATATTAAAAAAAAGAAACGTATTAATATGTTTAACTATAATTAAAATCCATTGCTCAGTAGGTAGAAAATTTGGACTAGACAATTTTTTACTTATCATCTGTACATTTTAAAAATAGTCAAAAGAACTCGCACATCACATAGGACCGGCATCAATAAAGCTGATCCTAACGAAAGGAAAGGTTCAATTTGTGCAGGATTCTTTGTTCATTCTGTAGCCATCAATATTGCGTAATGACATCAATTTTTTGCTCAACTATTAAATTTATTCTTTAATGTACAATAAAAATTTATCGATTAATACCTTCCACTTGTCACGAAGAGTGCTGTTTGGCTACTTGCTCACCCATGCAGAGCAATTAGATAATAATATTTCTTGGAATGTGCATGATATATGATAAAATATGAAAATGGCCATTCTTATATACCCATCCAGACATGGAGTTAAGAAGTGATATTTTTACACTAATTGTCACTTGCGTCAGCTAAGTGCTCTTGCTAACCCCCATGATCAATCATGGAAACAAAACTAGCATAATTAAGGGACAAGAATGAAGGGGGGTCAGGACTCTCCTCACTAATAAGTCCAAGCGAAGGTGCAAGAATGTAATCATGCAGTAGTGACTCCATCATACTCTGCATTAAAATTCACAAAGGCAATGGAGCAATACTGACAGATTTCATAGATGTCTATTTAAATTAATCTCCAACAAAGAAGGATACAGTCTTCTTAGTTGCTCAAACCATACCAGCCAGAGAACCTCAAAACGCTTTGTGAGGAGGGCAATTAGCCTGTGTTCATTCTACTTTCAGAACTATCTTCATGAACTCGTATACCAAGTAACTAATGGCAGCAGAGGGCAGAACCTGAAATGAGAAGAGATTGGATGATAGAATTCCCAGAAGCTATCAACTAGCAGTTTATATATAGATAATAAAGAAAACAAATGAATCAGTTCCTTGATGACTGCAATAAATACCTGTAACAAACTGGGAATCAGGCCAGCATACAGTGCAGGGATCCCCCCTTGCTCAATTATTTTCAGAGTCGTAGCAAATGCATTTAGTTTTGTTGCCTGAACCTGCATTTGTAGCTGTCGCCTGACTACTTCAAAAGGATATGTGGCGGCCTCAGAACAAGCACCGGCCATGGCCCCACACAATAAAGTCCTCATGGGACCCAGCTCTAGTTGATCCAACGCATTCACGTCTTCACCTTGTTGTTGCTTCATCAGAGATATCCTTTTCTTTCCCGCAGGTGAATGAAGATAGGCTGACTTCAATATATCATAAACCCATAGAAAACTGCACCAGAAGGTGCCATGCTAATAAGAGAAGGCAGTAATCCCTTGTAAAGAGAAAGAACCCTTCAGTTTGCACCATGTGACGAAAAACACCAATAACTCCGCCTAAAGCTTCCCCTCCGGGGGCTACCATCTTTGTACGGATCTGATATTAAGAACTTGTACGTAAATAGACATATTTAGGGGAAAAAAGAATAAAGAATTGCAGAAAGAGCATGCAACTGTTTAAACAAATGACAATAATATTGTTCCCCAGTAGAGGCAAGCGAAATTCAGGTTATGCTGCTTCATAGAGTATCCATGATATTATTTAGCTAATGCTATCTAACCACAAATAACAACCAGGGCGTTTTTCCTACAAATAACCGGGTTACTTGTCTAAAATTAGGAACAGAGTGCTACAGTTAATCTACCATCTTGACTAAGTCATGTATGGATATATATGTATATATGTATATATATATATATATATATATATATATATATATATATATATATATATATATATATATATATATATATATAAGGGAAATAGGAATTCAAGCACCCAAGAAATGATGAAGTAGAACCAAGTGGCACATACCGTATCCAATGGAAGACATAGTATTGCTGCAGTAATGCCAGCTGCAGCACCAGCAAGGAATCTTTCAAAATTTGTTGTTTCTTCGTTTCCAGACATTTTGAGAAGTTGTTTCGTATATGTATCATATGCATAGAAATTTACTGCCTTAAATGGAGCAGTACGAAGAATATTAACAAAGTTGCCCTTCCAGAAGCCTTTCAGACCTTGAGTGGTTGCAATTTTATGGATAAGCGCAAATAAATTCATCTGTTCACCACGAACTATATACTCCAGCTTTAGTCTCTCAAGAGGGGCAACAAAGGTTCTGATACACCAAAACATCATGTTTAGGATGGATAATATAATTGTGACATAAATAAAAATGATGACTATATGCTGCAACTTTAGTCTCTCAAGAGGAGTAACAAAATTTCTGATACACCAGAACATCACGTTCAGGAAAGAAAATATAATGATGAGATAAATAAAAAAGATGACTAGTTTTTAATATCATTAACATATAGGATAAGCAGAAATTCCTTCAAGAAGCATGTGATTCAGTTCCACAACTAATAGAATTGACATGTTTTTTAACAGCCATGTCAAAAGCTCAATCCCAATGCAAAAGTTGCTTATGCAACAAAGAACTTGCTGACATGTCATGGAGTCTAAAAAATATCCAGAACATAGGGTTCAAAAAACATTTCTAATTCTACATGAATCAAATATGCAACCAACAATGTTGATTTGCTAGATACCAAGCTAAACATTTAATGGTTAGTATTCATGGAAATTGTAATTTTTCTAACAAGAGGAATTTGGTTGAAACGATACACAGAGTATTTTGGACAACTGACATCAGAAAAAATCAAGAACTTGATTAACTACAACAATGATTGAATAAATGCAGAAAATGTCCTACATTTACAGCTTAAAAAAAACTTACGAACCTGAGACATTGAATGCATAATAGTTGCCAATATAACTCTGGACACTTCACTTACAGGGCCATGATGCACCTACTAATGATATTTTGAGTCTTAATGACTGAAAATGTGTAGCTATTATAGTTCTGCCATCATTGTGCTCGCTCAAAGCACATACAGGCCTTCATTATTCCCTCTCCATAACAACTGGATCATCAAGGATCTTCATGACTCCAGAAATAATATGGCATTGTGTCCAATAAAATATCAAATAGATTGGGAAGATGGCTTCTTAAACTTCAATGAAGGTTTTGGAATTTGACTTTTGTTTCAATTCCCTGAGCTAAAGTTTTTATTTTGGCAGTTTTCAGCTCATTCACTCAGTTGCCATTTGCCAGGATCAGGAGTAGGTGCAGGAGTTTATGCTGGCACAGGTACACATAACTGTATATTTTAGAAAAACTTTTAGCAAGCAAGTGCAGGTTTATAGAATTTCAGTTAAAAAGGGTCAGAAACAAGGCCAAAAAAAATAAAGAAAAACGAGTAAAAAGCACCCAAAACAATTTTTTCATATCATTTTATTGTATTTTAAATTACATAGAGTCATAATCTGTATAGGTCAGTCAGTTTTAAGATTAAAGTAGATTTTATTGAAGCTATAGGAATTACACTTAACAGAAAATGTAAGAGTATGATAGGTTAAAAAAAAAGGAATCTACCTATAAAGATGAGTTTCACTGCAGTTGCTAATATTCATAATGGAACCTTTCATATTAATTAAACTGACATCCAAATGTAGTCACGAGAAACAACATACATGGCAAGAATCCAGAGGGGAGCAAAAAATAACTTGCATCGATGAGCAATATCCTCCAGTGTATTAGCATGGAAGAAACAAGAATAAAATTGGACTACCAGCCATATTACATGACTAAGAGATCAAGGACTTAAGAGACTGAGGATAATTGAATACTTTTAATCCTTCCAATAGTGACTAAAAATCCTCAAAGGCCATGTATTCATTAACACAAACTTGCACAGACCATGACATGCTGGTCAATTAGATTTATCAATTCTTGATGCAAGTACATCAAAAGCTTCTTTATACAAACAATCCACTAGTATAAACACCAACAGCAGACACAGCATATCTGCCACACATTCTCAGATTACAATTCTTAGAACAGTGGCTGAACTTTTGTAATTTTGTTCTACATTTGGAAGGATGGCATCTCCATCTTATAGTACCCCAACTCTTTTATTTCTTGAAGAATCCCATCGTTAGTCAGACCAGTCATGCAAAACCTCAGACTTGCAAAAGAAAAGGCCTAGTGCTCAAAAAGATGTGTCCCTTAGATTAATACTGCCAGCAGCAAGACTGACAAAATACAGACTCTTTTGATCCTAAGGACAACATGGATTATCTAAATATGACATGAGATGCAACTGAGGTAAGGCAGTCATCAACAAACACAAAGTGCAATTTTTTTTAAAAAAAAAGTTGACATATCAAATACAAAGGACAGCAAACTAAAACTTCTCCTTATCTCGCCGAAGGTAAATCATGGAACATATTATTCAGCATCCAGCAATAGCTATAACAGGTAATGGAAAGATAAAAGCCACCAAACAGCTACACCATTACCTCGAAACCATCGCGGCCACAGCCCCTGCCCACAGATGCTTGGTAGTGTTCATGGCAGCAGCTCCAGCCCCCAGGGTTCTAACCTTCTTCTTCTTCTTCTTCCTCTCCACCTCCATCTCTGCCACCGCCACCTCATCCACCTCCTTCCCCTCCAATGCCGGCTCCTCCGATCCCCTCTCCCCATTCGGCCCCAAAAACCCCTCCGACTCCCTCACAAACCCCTCCCCTCCCTTGATCGACAAGCTCACTGACAAGAACTTGCCCCCATAAGCCCTCTCCCGCCGGCACTTTCCCGGAACAAACTTCTTCCGTCGAGAAGAAACCAATCTAACAGCGGAGGCCGCCGGATTCGCGACCGGGATCGAGGAGATGATGGAGTTGGGGACTGAAGAGTCAAGGAAGAGACCTCCCGCGACGAAGACCGCGGGGTCCTCGGTGGAGAAGGGGAAACGAAGGGGGAGGAGGGCATCGCGGAACCAGATCTCCAGCGGCGGCATCGGGAAGGTGGGATCGAATTGATAACAAAGCTAAGATCGAGGAAACAAGGGAGGGGATTGGATTCGGAGGAGGAGAGGGTTTATAAGGTTAGGGTTTGGGGGGAAGATGGAGGCGTCGGGCGTCATGGGATGCGAGGGTGGGGAAGAGAATGTAGGATATATTCTCTATTCTTTATTTCTCTATCGAGAATGCATCGTTCGTTGATAGTGGCGAGGATGCGGCATAGCTTCCATCGATCTCCCGCTCCCACCGTGTGTTTGTGGTGTTGGCTTTCGATGTCCCTGACAAGCAACCGGGCTGCCGGCGGCCGCTAACGTGCGCAGGACGTGGCGGAGTTCCGTGGAAGTTGGTCGAACGTGAATTGGCTGCTTTCAGTGTAAGCAGCGAGCGGAACATGTTTTATTTATGATAAAATTAGTACTTTTAAAAATAATTTTCTTTTTTTATTACAATCTTGTAAACACGTTAATCTATTGCAAAGACAGCTCAAAAAATCAAGAGAAATAATGAACCAGAATTTCATCCTCTTTGAAATCATGACCATCCAATGAAATACCGAGCAACGTACAAGACAACTTAATCGGTCATTATATTTTTAATATTTGAAATTTAATTAAAAAATAAAAAAAATGCATCGTACCAATTTTAATATTAATAATTCTATGTTCACTCGGTCAACTGGCTCTCATATATCATCTAATTATCTTTAACCGATTTGTTAGACGCAATCTTTTATCCATAATCCAAATTGTTGATTAAGCTCTTTAACGAATATTGTCCAAATTGTTAATTAAGTTCTTTATCGAATCTTATTTCTTTCGAGACTCTTGGGTTTTCTTTTTGGTTTTTCTGCATGCGTATTCCCTGGATGCTAGTTTATAAGAGAACAAGCTCTCCATACCACATTGGTGCTTTATTTCATCACTGGAACATAAATTGAGATACCGGTCGGTGTCAAACTTGCTTACAGAAATTTCCATGCACGCCCCTATTTTTTCTCCTCTTCCTTCTTCCGCCTATCTAACCACATAATACCTATTTCTGGTAAGTGAAAAAGGCTTGTTTGGATTTTTAACTAAAAAAGTAGCGGAAAGAATAGAGGGATCAGAATTACTACAGGTCTAAGTGAATTGAGATAATTCGTGAATATCTTAAAATTAATTCAAAAAACACGTAAAATCGACTCAATCGAATTAAGCTTGAGCTATTATATTATTGAATCGAGTTTGAGTATTAATATATTCGACTCAAAAAATTTATGAACTTAATTGAGCTGATGTAATTTTACTATTTTATTCTTATAATTATAAATATTTATAATTTATATAAAGATAAGACTCTATATTTTAAGTTAAAAATATATTTTATTTTAGTTTAAAAATTATTTTTAAAATTTTTATATAAAAATTTAAGACAAATCGAATGAGTGAAGCTTGAGTATATTGAGTATTTCATGGAGCTTTAAATAAGAAACTTGATTAAACTTGAATCAAGTTTCAAACTTTAAATTTTAAAATCGAATCGAGCTCGAGCTTGGTACTGTATCAGTTCGACTCGGCTCGATTACACTCTTGGATTACCATCAAGATAATAAATTAAATTCTATAAAAAATTAATAGCAACCATCTCGATAAAGGTGGCACTCCAGTTAAGGAAAAGGAATTCGTGTGGACCACGGAATTGTTCTTGCTTCCACTAGGATATTAATCAAATATTAGAGCCCAGTGAGAAGAAAAAATAATGTATTTTATACGGTATCAGAGCATCCAGCATCCAAGAAATTCCATTCTAGGCACAAAATTTAGACTATGCGGTCCAATTGCATAGTGAGCTAATGTCAATCTAAATAATTGAATCAAGCAATAAAAGGCAGACTGCAGCAACAAAGCTTTTAGCCACTGATAAAATTGTTAAGTTCTCGAATTAGTGCTGATCGACAGAAGAGCAAACAGAGTGGCTCATGGATAAGAGAGAGAACTTCCAAAAATGCCTTGGTATTGGAGTAGCTAGTGATGTTTGACAGAATAGGTGGTGACTGGAAGAATTTTGTTCCTTTTTACATGATCCAAACAGGAACGGGGAAATTCTATTTGAGGAACCAGCTCTTAACTTTATATAGGTTTGCTTTGTTTGAATCTTTGGAGGGAGGAGAAAAAAAAAAAAAAAAAAAATAAAAAAATTATTATTTTTATTTGAAAATGATAAAATAAAAAAGAAAAATAAAATTAATTATCTTATTTGGATAAAGAAGAAAAAAAAATTATATAACATTTATATTTCTTTAAATGAACTGTAGGGTGATAAAAATAAAATATAAAAAAAAAAAATATTTTGATCTAAAAAAAATATATGATTTATACTTTCATTTTTTTTTTCTCTCTTTCTTTCATTTTTCTTCTAAATAAGATAACTTATGATTTTTTTTTCCTCCCTTTTATTCCGTTCCATCCAACCAGATTCTAAAGAAATCTGAGAATAATAAATCAGATGAATACCCCCACAACACCCGTTTACATTATTATGTTCTCATCCCTTGAGACAACTAGAAACCACTTCCATCACCTTGGGAAATCAAAAGCTCAATATAATACTGTTCCTCTGCTAAAGTTGCTAGCAGAAAATTCCATTAACAATAAGAGACACAAGCACGCTCATGCGTGCACACGCAAGTGATAGCATGATTGAAAAGGATACCATAGATAGCTTCTACTACCGTAACGAAAACTCTCATATTTTACTCCAGTCTAATTTGGAACTCCACTTTTTTTTTTTTTTCTGGTAAGTACACCATGAGCTCTCTTCAATATTTCAGTCTTATAGATCTCATTCCAAGCGGAAATTTAATAGTTTATTTCATGGTTTCTTCTTTCAGGGTAGCGTACTCCCGCATCTCTTTTCCAAATCATAGGCCTAGTTTAGATTAATATTCCAAGCAATACCAGCCTTCCTTATGTCCCCATTACTTTAATGAGCATGCGTGAAAAAAAAAAAAAATAGAAACAATTCAATGACCTAATATAATACACCAAGACCAAGAAAACCAACACATTTGATGAAAAAAAAGTCTTTTAATCTTAAAACCTTTACAAAAATAACCAATATTCATTCATTCAATCTTTTAACAAATTTAATTAAATTTCTTTATTTTTAAATGTGTCCTTTGTTTGAAATATTTTTAAGCAAAAAAAAAAGAATTGAAGTTTAAAAGTTATATTTCTGTACAATTAGGATTCACATTATTTAAATATAATTTGGAGAGTTAAAATTTATTTGGTGAAATCCATTTATAAAAATATTAAAGTATTCATTCTTAACGTGTACTTTTTTTTGTTTTTGTTTTTCCTTTCACATTCTAAATTATATTTTACCAACAACCAAATTGAGAATCCCAATATTGCTATTTTTTCTAATGGTCATAAGAGCTTAAAAAAAGATAAAAGATAGAGGGATGTTGTTGAAATTTTACGTGGATTCAATTCATTTCAAACTCTTCGAAATAATAAATGCAGATGAAATTTAGCATTTCTTAGATTTATTTTAAATGCATAACCATAAATACATTTCAATTTAATTTTATTACTAAAAATTAATTGAATATAATGGTATTCTACTGTAGAATTGATTCCAAATGAAACGTGAAAAATCAAATTTGAGGGACCGTTTCGGTTTGAGCAGCTTTGGACTTGCTATCCTTCTGCTCGAACTCTGATTCACCAGGTCTGGCATATGGCGGTCAGAGGGAGCTCTACCTATCGTTATCACGACATCTGGATCTAGTGAAGCGACGACTCCGGAGATGGCATGGTAGGGAGATGGGGGACCTGCAGCAGCGGGTGCAGTCTGTTGAAGCTGATATTACTTATCTTCAGTCTAAGGAGGATCGGGATGGTGGTCTCTCTTTGATTGATCTTCAGTCTCTCAGGCAGAGCTTGACCTTGCACCACAGGTTACTCATCCAGCAGGAGATTTTTTGGCGCCAGCGATCTCAGATCCAGTGGCTTCAGGAGGGTGACCGAAATACTAGATTCTTTCACCATGCTACTTTGGCTCGTCGTGCAGCCAACCGGATTCGCCATATTAGCGACGAGGACGGACATATCTTTGAGGATGATGACGCTGTTCGGGAGCATATATCTCGTTTTTTTTTTCAGACCCGTTGGTCGGAGCAGGTCGGTGGATGATCTCCTTATTCTCCTGTCTCACAGTCTGCTAAGGTTACTGATGCTGATAACGGTAATCTTACGACGGATGTGTCTGCGGAGGAGATTCGATCGGCGGTTTGGCTTTGGGGCCTGATAAGGTTCCAAGACCAGATGGCTTTCCGCCTTTTTCTTTCGGCACTACTGGGATATTGTAGGGCAGGATGTTGTCTCAGCTATCTAGTCTGTGTTCTCTTCGAGATCCATTCCACGGGACTGGCAACGAACATACATTGCCCTTATCCCTAAGCGTTTGGATGCTTTGCTCCCCAGCACTATCGACCCATTAGCCTGTGCACAACCTTATACAAAGTTTGTGCCCGTCTTTTGGTCACTCGGATGCAGGGTATCATACCGCGGCTGATCTCACCTGAGCAAGGGGCTTTCATCCGGGGCCGCAGTATTACCGATAATGCCCTTATTGCCCAGGAGTTTATGTTTGATCTTCAGCGGGCGGCGGGCAGACACAGATTAATGACTGTGAAGTTGGATATGGAGAGAGCTTATGATCAGATCAGTTGGACATTTCTTAGACAGACGCTTCGGGATTTGGCTTTGCTGATCTCTTCATTGAGTGGTTTATGGCTTGTGTTCAGTGGCCTACCTTCTCTATCCTGATCAATGGTAGCCCTACCGACTTCTTTCCCTCTGCTATGGGTCTTCGCCAGGGATGCCCCCTCTCGCCCTTTTTGTTTATCCTATGTGCTGATGATCTCTCCCGCAGTTTTGCTCAGGCTGTTGGTGTGCGTCAGTTACAGCCGTACATGCCAGGGCCCGATGGTCCCCCTCTCTCACACCTGCTCTTTGCGGATGATTGTATCCTGCTTAGCCCTGCTACTATTCAGAATGCGACGGCCTGCTCAGCTATTCTGCAGTCTTATTGTCAGGCTTCTGGCCAGCTTATTAATGTGCAGAAATCTATCTATATTTTAGCCCATCTACGCCACAGCGTCATCGTGCTGCCATCTCCCAGTTATTTGGGATCTCGACGACATCTGACCATATGTCTTATCTTGGGATCCCTATTACCGGGCGGAGTCCTTGTCAGCACGACTTTCGGACCCTCGAGCGACGAATTACTGATAGATTGGACAGATGGTAGGTTTCTGGCCTTTCCATGATGGGGCGTGTTACTCTGCTCCGATCTATCCTTACCTCACTCCCTCTGTACACTTTGTCCAATGCTCTGATCCCCATCTCTTGCCTTCGACGGATAGAGCGTCGGTTTCGTGCATTCTTATGGGGATCGACGCAAGGAGGTCATGGCCTTCATCTTCTGTCTTGGGAGATGGTTTGTTTGCCTATTCGTGAGGGCAGCTTGGGATTCAGTCTTTGGTGGTCCGCAGACAGGTCCTTATTGCTTGGCATGCCACCAGATTCCTCCTGGAACCTCATTGCTTTTGGAGCTCTGTTATGCGTGGCAGATATAGAGGCTAGACTTCTGAGACGGTCTCCCGTATCCCACGTGGTTGTTCCTTCATGTGGAGAGCTATTTGTCAGGTTGCCCCACTATTATGTCTAACATTCATTGTATGGTTGGGGATGGGAGATCTATAAATGTTACTCATGACACCTGGATAGCGGACCTTCCGTTTGCGCGGTGGCCGACATTCCTAAGCTCTGGGGTTGGACCTTTGATGTCTGTTTCTGCTCTGATTAGCCAGCACTCTAATGCTTGGCATGTTCCCACGGTGTCACGATTTTTGGAGGCGAGCTAGTGCAAAGGATCCTTGCTACCCCGCTTGTCTCCTCTGCAGCTTCTGATACCAGACTCTGGCGTGGCTCCTGCCTTCCTCGTGCTTCCACTAGAGATCTGATTGATTGCATCTGCCATCGGTCTGCGGGTCTCGATGATGTGGTTTGGATCTGGCGCTTGCCCTGTCACCCCAGGATCCAGCTTTTTTATGGAAACTAAGGTGGGATCGCCTTCCTACCTGTTCCCTTCTGGCTGGGCGCAGCCTCAACATTAGCCCGCTCTGTCCGATATATGGGCTCCAGGATGAGACAGTTGAGCATGTCCTATTTACCTGTTCCTATGCCTCCCAGATTTGGTTGCATCTTCGATACAGTCCTTGGACGACGGAGGAGGAACCCGACCGACGGGTTCTATTGCATGCTGTTCACACAGCTGTCCAGAGCGGCCGATGCTTCCAGGGTGTGTATCTAGCTTATTTGGCTTATCAGATATGACTGACCTGTAATCAGATCATCTTCGCTGAGGGTACGGCCTCAACACAGACTATTATCCGCACTGCCAGCTTCCTTGCTACGGAATATCTCCGCTCTGATTTGGATAGTCACTCTGACAGACTGGGCATCTGGGACTCCCCTGCTGCTTCGGCAGCGCATCGTACTACGGTCTTTATTGCCTGGGAGCCCCCACCACCTGGTTATGTCAAAGTGAATTTGATGATTCTATAACAGATCGCATTGCTAGATCTGGATTTAATATCAGGGGGCCTGAGGGTGAGCTGCTAGCGGCTTGCGGGCATGATTCTCTTGACATTTTGGTTCCCATGGCAGAATTGCAGGCTGCGTGGGCTGGCATAATCTACGCTGTTCGCATCTTGCGTTCGCGCCGGGTGGTTATTGAGGAAGATTCTATTACGGTCATCCGGTGGATTCGACGGGCTCTTGATCTTTGTCCCTCCTATAACCCATTGATTAGTGATATATGGGATATGCTCCAGTCCAGCTATGATCCTTTGATTCAACATGTCTATAGGAAAGCTAACGCTGCAGCTGATTGGGTTGCCTCGGCTGCAGCTCGCCATTCTGGTCAGTGGGAATGGCACCCTGGTGACCCTTATCCGGTTATTTTGAAGCAAATTTTATATTTCGATATTTCGGGGTTGACTCATCCCAGAGTGGTGTGATCGCCCGCTTGTAACAAAAAAAAAAAAAAAAAACCAAATCTGAACACACGATGCAATCATCAGTCATCACACACGATTCTTCGCAAACTTTCCAATCAAGTCAGTTTCATCTTCTCCCCTTTCCCCCAATTTTCAACCTTTCTGACAGTAGACAGTTCGAATCAAACTCAATGGTAGGAAGCAGAATTGCCCCTAAATCACAGCCCCCCAACTGGAATCTCTATATCAGCTACATCCAAATCAAGACAAGAAACAAAGAGAAGCACAGCATTATCGCCAGGAGACCAACATAAAGCATTACCTCGTTCCCAACGAAGTGCTCCAGTCTCTTCCTCCTCGCACGCTCCAGGACCAGCTCCGCCCTCAGATCCGCCACGTATCTCCGCAAATCCTCACTCCCCTGATAGAAATCTTGAGTGAAAACGAGGAATCGTTGCCATAGGATGCTTAGGGTTCTAAATGGGCGCAATGAAGCACTGAAACAGAGGAGAAAGGACAGGGAATCGAAGGGCTTTGGGAGAATCACAGTAAGATCCGCCGCCGCCGCTGGCGCGGCGATCCGGCTGGGGAAAGACCGGAGCTCAGCGAGCATGGAAGCGATTTTCGCACATTGGATCGCGGTCTGGAGCTCGAGAGTAGGGTCGGGTTCGCTGCTCCTCCCCATCTCGCGCCGGCTCCTCTCTCTCTCCCCCGCGGCAGCTCCTTCTAAAACCCTTCGATTCCCGCGCTGTAATTTTTTTATTTTTTAATTTGAAAATTTAGCTGGAGAAATAGATTGTGCAATCTTTAAACTTTTTCTATTTTATACGTTAGCTTTTTATGCCGTTATTACTGGTCATTGCAGTTATCACAATAATTTTTAAATTTTAAGAAAATAATAATTACGAAATTCTTCTTAAAAATTTGCCTATAAATTATTATGCAGGTAGCTAGTTGTATCCTACCATAAAAATTGATCATAAAAAAACATTTTAGATATCTAAGTTTATTAGGTTTAGAATAATACTATCAAAATTTGTTATATTTACAATATATTTATGAATTATATCAACCTCTTTTATTTATGTGCAGCTGACGATGTTTTTTAGCATTATTTATTACAATAATTAGTTTATGATAAAATATAGTTGCCTTTATTTATAGTTCATGATTCATAAAATCAAAAAAAAAAAATTCAAATATTCATTCCAATTTGAAAATAAGATTGCAAATAGATGGATTATTAAATAATACCATTTATTGCATGTTATTTCTATTTTAACTTATATTGAATAATCATCATTAAAATTATTTATAATAAATAACATTGGAATGGAGATTGCTTCTTCTCCCCCTAAAATATTTCAAAAATGAGTTTAATTAATTATTTTATATACTATCACGAATAAAATTAGCATTTTAGCCCTTAACTAACAATTAACCTATGATGTATGGCACTAGAAAAGGAGGCACTCTCATTTTGGTTAGATTGTATATATATCCTCATGCATCATAATTATGATCAAAAGGAGGTACTGTAATCCCCTAGATTTCTCAACTGCTCGTGAGAGTTATCACGAGATCAGGAAGATAGACTCTAGATATTTAAATTCCAAATATATCTAACTAATAGAGTTCCTTGATTTGGGGACTTTGCATTGCCTATAAAAGATAATGTGGAAACCTCCTTCCCATCATACGTGGACGCCCCCTTCTCATCATCTTCTCATGCGGACGTTTCTTCCCCAGCACGCCTGCCTCTGGTAAGTCCCCTGTCCATGCCTGGGAGAGAGAAGGTTAGAGAGAGAAAGTTAAAAAAAAAAGAAAAAAAAGGAAGAAACAGGGAGGAATCCGGTTACAGAACCCAGCTCCTTCCCTGTGTCGACACAGGTTCAGGCCCAGCGGCGTGCCCGCCGCCTCGCCGGGCCTGAACCCCGGCCGACAACCCCACCGGCACCGGGGATGGCGTTCGGTGGGGTGCCGAAAGAGAGAGAGAGAGAAGAGAGCGAAGGTGGGAGAAAGAAGCGGCCTGGGAACAGTTACCGGTGGTACGATCCTTGGTTCGGACCCGACGGCGTGCTCGCTGCTTCATCGGGCCTGAGCCTTGGTCGGCGACCTCCACGGCGCCTGGCGTGCGTCCGGTGGAGGTTCGGCCGGCCATGGTGGCCGGCTGTGTTGCCGGCACATCTCTGGCCACGGTAGACATTGAGAGAGAAAGCAAGGAAAAAAGGGAGATTGGAGAGAGAGAGAAGGAGGGGAGGCCGGCGTGGCGACGGCTGGCTTTGGTCCGGCCAATGGCGGCCGGACCGACGCCAATTTGGTCGAAATTGGCGCCGGCACCATGGAAGACATGCGAGCAATGAAAGAGAAAAAGAAAGATTTAGAGTGATGAATTGATGAGAGAGAGAGGTGGGGGAGGCTGGCCGCAATGGCGGCCGGCCATGGTCCGGCCAACGGCGGCCGACCGCCTTTAATTTGGCCGGCGATGGCCCTGGCCGCCGGCACGGCTTTCGGCTCCTCTGTTTCTTTTGAAACAGAGGAGCGGTAATAAGAGATGAATGGGCCATTGGGCCGTTCAATCTTTGGGCCTGTTGGGCCGTTTCTGGGGCACTGTTTGAGCAGCATTTTGGCCCTGTATCGGGCCGAGAATGGCAAAGTAAATATATGGCCCGAATCAGGATTGATTCTAGTTTCTGGGGATAATTTTATTTCCCTATTTGGGTGTATACATTGAGAGATATTCGAGCCCAAAGTTGGGCCCGTGAAGTGGTTTGGGTAGAGTTTAAGAATTATTTTATAATTCAGATTTTAGAAATTTAATAATGAAAAATGATACTGTAGGTTCCCAGGTGTCCAATTAGCTGAGTTATCAATTGGAATTTGCGTACTGAGGTAAGTAAGTCAAGTATTATAATTTTATAAATTATTTAATTTGTAAACTTTGAACTTACAGTTAAATGTAATTATGTTAATTTTGCAAAATCATGTTGTTACTATGATAATATGTAATTATGATAATGACAGTAAAACTTTATGTGTCGCCGCGGTTCTCATGACAGATTATCACATGATAGATGACAGATTCTCACATGACAGATTATCACATTATCACATGACAGATTATCACATGACAGATGACAGAATATGGTACCAGGACCCTTCCTCTTAGGGGATATTTAAGAGTGATACACAAGATGTGTGTTGTAGGGCCGTGGGACACATAAAGAAAAATAATGACAGTAAAACATGTTTTGTTTACATCGCATATATTCTAGTAATTATTATTGAATTAAGTTTCAAATTAATTGATCTGATGACATGAATCTGCTGATAGCATGATAAATGAAATTTTGAAATTATATTAGGCTTACTTATTGAGTGTGAGCTCATAGAATTCTCACAATGTTTTTCAGAGCCTCAGAATGAAGAAGGATAATTGGGATAGAAGGAGCTTCTATTAAATAGACTTAGTTTCATTATATTGATTTAGTTCAGATTTGCTTGTGTGTAGGGCAGATAGCCCAAGACTGATAATTATGGTTTGTAATAAATCATGGATGTAAATTTTGCTTTATATGATTTATGTGATGAAGTTCGAGACGCCTTGCATGCCTGGCATGCGGCGGGTTGTCATCCTAGCTCAATTTTGGGACTGGGGCGTGACAGATACTCTCATTTCGGTTAGAATATTATAGATATTCTTTCTTCTAGAAGAAGGTTTGCCGGCGTATACTGGCTATATTGAACAATATCTCATGGATGATTGGAGATAATTTCTCGATGGATATTTTCAGGATACGTGGATTGCCGATCTCTTCCTCTCATGATAGCCCACTTTTATCGGTAGTGATATTCCTAGTAGCATGAGGGTTACAGGACCTCTCCCTCTAGCATATTCCTACGATGTCCCAATTTTTTGGTGAAGAGCTATCTTGTCCGATATACAGGCCACAGCCTCAGTACATGATGGATGTAGCATGGATTTGGAAGATTCCCATTCATCCCATAATTCAACTTTTTATATGGAAGCTTGCATGGAATTATCTTTCTACTTGCTCATTGCTCTGTAAAAGGGGCTTATCCATCCAGGCTACTTGCCCTTTATATGGACTGAAGGAGGAGACAACAGAGCATACCATCTTCTTATTCCCTAGAGTGAGACAGTTATGACAAATGATAGGATACCACCTCAAGGAGGGTGGCTCGGATTCTTGGAGGTCCCTCCTCCTATGCAATATTCGGCGGGATAACCAGCAGCAGGGAGCCATTTGGGTCGCCACAGCCTACCAGATCTGGTTATCACGAAATTTGCTTATCTTCACTGATGACATTATCTCCTCCCATAGGATATTGAGGAAAGCCTTATCCTTATTTGCTGAATACATACTCCATCGCTCTGCTCTTGATTCTGACAACTTTGGCCACTGGGGCTCCCCTATTGCTTCAGCAACGATCCAGCATCCGGTCTTTATCTCTTGGGAGCCCTCCCAGGGTTTATCAAAGTCAACTTCGATGAGAGTGTTCGGGGCAGATCAGCAGGGTCAGCATTTATTATCCGTGGGATCGATGGAGCAATGTTGACGACGGAAGGGTTCGACCTCCTAGACTTCTTTGTTCCTTTGGCTGAGCTTTATGCAGTATGGGCTGGTATTTCTTATGCTACTAGAATCCTTCATGCTCATAGTTTCTTTATTGAGAAGGACTCTCTTACTGTCATTAGATGGCTTCGGCAGGATTGCTGTGACCATGTTCCTACCAATCCTTTGCTCCATAATATTTTATTTATCCTAGGAGATATCCATAGAGTTTAGATTCATCACGTCTATCGAGAAGTTAACTCTATGACTGATTGGATGGCGGGCACTATGGCTGATTGGGTGGCGGGCACTATGACTCATCATTCTGGGTTTTAAATTTGAAAATAGGATGCTCTCTGTCTTACCGTACTGACTTCACTATTACCTTGACTGCAAGGTGTTGCTGCCAAGTCACCGGTGATGAGCGCCGGGCGTGTCGAGATCTTCGTGGGCCTCCGAGGATGGGAAAAGACCGCCTTCTTCCTTCGGGAACCTGCAAGAAGTTCCGGGCCGGTGGTTCCGGCGGGACCCTCCGACGCTCAAATTAGTGAACTCGTAGAACAGTAGTCTATTTTTTTGTAAGTTGGAGAAAGAGATGGAAAAAGAGAGATCTCCCCACGTCAAGCTCGGGTCCTCTTTTTATACCTGTCCGAGGGGTCACCCTCACCCCGTTCGAATATGTTTTGTTAGGTAGGATGAACTCTAGGAACGGCGGGTAGGTGAGCCATTGCTGAATAAGTGCCGCATATATCGGTAACTGCGTAGCTCTTGTAACTGCCCGTGATTTTGGTGAATAGATTGCATCGTAGTATTAAGTTTGTTCAACATTGAAGTTCAGCTTCATGATTTGAACTGCGTCGATGGCTGAAATCAGAGCCGGAATTGGATGCCGGGGCCAAAAGCCGATGTTGTAGCCGAAAGCCGATGCCGGAGCAAGAAGCCGATGCCGGAACCGAAAGCCGATGCCGGAGCGAGAAGCCGATGCTAGAACCGAAAGCTGAGAGGAAGTGCTGTAGCCAATGTGGCAGCCATAAGTGCTTTAATACGGGAGATAATAAGGCGATAAATGCCTTAAAGTGGATGCGCGTGACCTTTGGGGCCATAAATATTTTGGTGCTAAAAATGTCGTGGCCGCGTCAGCCGAGGCTGAAGCTGGAGGCCGAGTCGAATCTGAGACCGAAGCTGGAGGTCGAGTCAAATCCGAGGCCGAAGCTAGAGGCCGAGCCAGATCCACGGCCGAAGCTGGAGGCCGAGTTGAATCTGGGGGCCAAGCTGGAAGCCAAGCCGAGCCTTAGGCCAGCGATAATTGCTCAAAAATTATGTGGTGTTATTGTTCCGCCTGACAGTTGATTAGCCATATCAGATGCCCCCTCGCCCCCAAGATGGGTGAGCGTGCACTTACCATTGAACGGGGGCGCTTTATCACCCGGTGGCTAATTCTCAGGCGCCACATGCCAAGGGCCCTGCCCTTGGACACGCATCGGATGCTGCGACGCCATCATCTCGCCCACCTCGACTGTTGGGATCGAGGCAGATCTCCCTCGAGTGCTGGGTGAATACATCATTACGGTGAGGTCACCGCTATCTTTTCGTTGGCAGGGGCTCCCAAGTTCAACGCTTTGGTGGTTGCCGTAGCCACCCCCAATGGGAAACGAGCACGTAGCCGGAGTGAAATTAGCGGGACGATTTTGAAAAAATAAGTCTATAAAGGGTGGCATTTTAGGCTGCAAGTGTTCTTATTGCTTCCATTTTCATTCCTGCCCTAATTTTACCTGGGCTTGTTCATCTCCCGTCTTCCCGAGTCCCTCATCCTCGATTCTTCGTGCTCGAGTTTTCCAGGTTAGTTCTGTTACCATGGCTGATTCGTCCCTTTCATGTTCTATTTCTGGTTTCGAGGGCTATTCCCTCGATCTTCCTCAGCAGTCTGTCTCCTCTCCAGCGTCTAAATGGTCCACCTCTGCAGAGGATGTCCCAGCGGAACAACCGCAGGTGGTCAGGCGATCTCTCGCTGAGAATCGCCCGGCCGCTGGACGGACCCTTGCCTGGCGCCGTCCGGCCATCGCTAGCCCCTCTCACGCGGGGGAATCCCCCGACGGGATTGCCTCCGTGATGACGACCCATGAGATAATTAATCTTCGGGCTCGTTATCAAATCCCTACCAATCTACGTCTTTACAGGCCTCTTCCCGAGGATAGGATAACTTCTTCCTATCCCGGGAGGGTTGCCCTCTACGAATACTACTTTAAGGCTGGCCTCCGCATTCCCCTTCATCCTTTCATATTGAACGTCTTAGATAGGTATTCCTTAACCTTAGCCAGTTGGTCCTAAATTCCATTCGGACCCTTGTAGGTTTCTTAGTGCTATGCCACATACATGGGATAGAAGCTAGGATTTCTCTCTTTCGCAACTTCTATACTCTTAGGAAACAATCAAGCTGGTGGTCCTTTACCCCCAGGCCCACTAGAATTCTTAGGCTGCATCTTCCCACTTCGGTTAAGGGATTGAAAAGTAGGTTCTTCTTTGCCCAAATCGACGAAGTGAAGATTGAGTGGGGAATGCTCGATACTGAAGCCAACAAAGACCCCAGAATTCTTCCAAGGGATCAGGAGGTGTTCGGGCAGTTGATTACTGCCGATGTCCCTCGCTGCAACCAGCTGCTAGCCGAGGAGAATCTTCGGCTAGCGGGTATTATTTCCGGTGATGGTGAGCAGTGCAGCCTTTTCTCTTGATTTTTCCTTTTCTTCCCCGTTTAACCAAAATTCATTGGTTTGTAGGTATGGCACCATCGCTACGTGATATATGGAGGGCCGCTACAAGGAAAAGAAAGGCTCTGGAAGAGGAGGCTCCTGCTAGAAGGGAGGTCGCCACCAAAGCCGCTGTAGAAGCCGAAACCAGAGAGGTTTCAGCAAAGGACGAGGCCGAGAGAGGACGGGCTCATTCCCTGCCTTCTGCTCCGTCCCCTATCGACCTGACGGATACCCCTCCGGAGCAAAGGAAGGAGGCGTCGCCATCACCACCAGCGGCTCCCGAGGCGGAGCCAACCAACACAATTCTGGGGCCTGATCTGGAGGCCGCCCCTTTCAGCGAGGGGGCAGGAGCTGAACCTGCCCAAGCCAAAGCGTCGGGCATGCAACCAGAAACCGAACCTGCCCCGGCTGCCACGGAGTCTGCCGAAGAGGAGATCGACGTTTCATTCTAGTCGATCTTGTCTCGTCACACTCGCTAGGCCGAGCAGACAATGATTGATGCCTCCATGCCTGAGTTGCAGAGGTACCTCCAGCATCAAAAGACCTATGTGTTTTTTTGAGAGGCGTCTGTGGCCCAACTTTAGGTAAATATTGCCCCCTTGTCAATCTTTATTGTCCCTGTTTCTTCATCTAACTGTCAGTGGTGCGTAGGCATTGAATTCCTTGACCGCCATGAGGGGCCTTTGGTTCCAGTGCCAGGCCGCCCTCGATCAGTCGCTGGAGGAAGTCCAAGAAGTAAAGGCAAGGGCCAAGGCGGCTCTAGAAGAGGTCCGAGTAGAGTCTGCCCGGACGCAGAAGGCCGAAGCCAAAGCCGAGGCTGCCCGGCTTAGGGCTGAGAAAGCAAAAGATGCGCTGGAGGTAGCCCAGCGCCAAGTGGCCAATGAGTTGGACAATACTCAAGCGCTGAGGAAAAGCAAAAAGAGGCAGAAGAAAAGTTGAAGACAGCGGAGTCGGAAGTGTATCTGCTGACGGGTCGGCTACATTCTGCCACCATCGAGATCGGTGTGGCCGAGAAAAGAGCCGAAAATGCTGAGGAGATCGCCCTCCGGTCTGACGCAGAGATCACCAATCTAAAAGCGGCATTGGCCGAAGCCGAAAAGAGAGCCACCGAGGCCGAGACGAAGGCTGTTGAGGCTGTGGAAGATTTCAGGAAGTCTGCTGCCTTCAACAAAGAGTTGGCTAAGACAACGGCCTTCGCATATGACGACGGCTTTCAGGACTGCAAAGAAAAAACTCAAAAGCTTTACGGCCTGGAAGGGATTGAGGATCTCCAGCCAGACGAGGAGGATGATGGCCCAGATCTTGCCGAATCTTAGTTTTTCTTTTTGGTTGTGTCAAGTCCGGCTTTGACCGGCAATTTTGTAAAACTGTTTCGTTATTAATGAATTTCAATTCAATCTTCCTTTGATTCGCCCGTAGCTGGCCAACTCCAGCGAGTATAGTAACGCGAATGGGCAAGGGTCATTTTTAGGGGTAGCCTAGACTAGAGTCGAGGCCGAAGGACCAAGACCAGAAGTGAAATCAAGGCCGTCGATCGAGGCCGAAACCGAGAAGTGGAATCAAGATGAAGTTGAAACCAGTAGCCATGGCAAGGCCGAAGCTGGCAGCCACAGCGAAGCCGGAGCCGATAGCCATGATGACCGATAGCTGTGGCGAGGCTGAAGCTGGAGCCAACATCCAAGAGCAAAGTGAGGCCAAGGCCGGTAGCCACGGTGGGCCTGGAGCCAGTGGCTATGGCTAGGCCGACGCCGGAAGCCGTGACGAAGCTGAAGCCGGAAGTCGTGGCGACGCTGAAGCCAACGGCCGTGGCAAGGCTGAAGCCGGAACCAACATCCAAGAGCAAAGTGAGGCCAAGGCCGGTAGCCGCGGCGGGGCTGGAGCTAGTGGCTATGGCCAGGCCGACGCCGGAAGCCGTGACGAAGCTGAAGCTGGAAGTCATGGTGACGCTGAAGCCGACGGCCGTGGCGAGGCTGAAGCTGGAGCCAACAGCCAAGAGCAAAGTAAGGCCAAGGCCGGTAGCCGTGGCGGGGCTGGAGCCGGTGGCTATGGCCAGGCCGACGCCGGAAGCTATGACGAAGCTGAAGCCAGAAGTCATGGTGATGCTGAAGCCGACGTCCGTGGTGAGGCTGAAGCCAGAGCCAACAACCAAGAGCAAATTGAGGCCAAGGCCGGTAGCCACGGCGGGGCTAGAGCCGGTGGCTATGGCTAGGCCGACGCTGGAAGCCGTGACGAAGCTAAAGCCAAAAGTCATGGTGATGCTGAAGCCGACGGCCATGGCAAGGCTGAAGCCGGAGCCAACAGCCAAGAGCAAAGTAAGGTCAAGGCCGGCAGAGTTGTCCATGCAGCTCCAGTCTTGGAGCGCCGATGCGGATTGGGCTCAATTGCCGAGGGGAGACTCGGGCTTGTTGCTGACGCGAAGCCAGGCTTGGAGTGCCGGCGTGGAGCCGGGCTTAATCGCCGAGGGGAGACTCGGGCTTAATTGCCGAGGGGAGACTCGAGCTTGTTGCTGACGCGAGCCAGGCTTGGAGTGCCGACGTGGAGCCGGGCTTAATTGCCGAAGGGAGACTCAGGCTTAATTGCCGAGGGGAGACTCGGGCTTGTTGCTGACACGAAGCCAGGCTTGAAGCACCGACGCGGAGCCGGGCTCAGGTGAGAAGCCAGAATGCTTAAACACTTCCGTTAGTGCAAAAGGATGAACGACAATTATAGGTTAATGTTTAAAACAAATATGACAATGGGCTACTGATAATACCGCCTGAGGTTATCCGCATTCCAGGTATAAGGAAGAGGTTTCCCATCCAGTTCTTCGATCCGGTAAGCTCCGTGATGAAGTGCCTGGGTGACTCGGTAGGGCTCTTCCCAATTGGGAGATAGCTTGCCTCCCTCCATAGGTTTGGAGACTGCAGCTCGCCTGAGGACCAAATCTCCCGGGAGGAACATCCTGGGATAGACTCGAGCGTTGTAGTACTTTGCAACCCTTTGTCGGTAAGAGGCCATTCTAATTCGTGCTTGATCGCAAAGCTCTTCAACAAGGTCGAGGTTAGCCCTTAGTTGACTGGGATTGTCATCTTCATTGTATGACTGTGTCCGGGGACTAGGGACACTGATCTCCACTGGGATGATGGCTTCTGTTCCGAAGACAAGGCTGAATGGGGTCTCTTTAGTGGAAGCACGGGGCGTTGTATGATAAGCCCACAGCACGTTCGGGAGCTCTTCTATCCATCTCCCCTTGAAGTTGTCCAGGCGCGTTCTGAGTCTCTGTAAGATTGTACGATTCATCACCTCGGTAGCCCCATTAGTTTGCGAGTGATCGACAAAAGTGAACCTTTGGTGTATTCTCAGTTCAGCACAGAAGTCTCTAAATGGGCCATTGTCGAACTGGCACCCGTTGTCGGTAACAAGCATGTGAGGTAGTCCAAATCGGTAGATAATGAACTTCCGAAAGAAGTTCCTCATCTTAGCCTCAGTAATCTTGGCTAGCGCTTCAGCTTCCACTCACTTAGTGAAATGATCGATGGCGACAAGCAAGAACCTCCGTTGGCCAGAAGCGGAAGGGAAAGGTCTCAAGATGTCCATCCCCCATTGGGCAAACGGCCATGGAGCCGATAGAGGGATCAGTCGAGAAGTTGGTTGTCGTTGGATGTTGGCATGCCGCTGATAACTATCACATTTCTGGACCAGCTCGGCCGTGTCCTCCCGCATGGTGGGCCAGTAATAGCCTTGGTGTTGGGCTTTGTAGGCCAGTGCTCTGCCCCCCAAGTGGCTTCCGCAGATACCTTCATGAATTTCTCGAAGGATGTAATCGGCATCTGTGGGGCCAACACACCTCAAGAGGGGATGAGAGAAGGACCTCCGATACAGCTGCCCGTCGAACATCAGGAACTTATGTATTCGTCGTTTGAAGATCTTGACATCAGTGGGGTCGGTTGGTAGGGCTTCAGTAGCAAAGTACTTAGTGTAGGCGTCCATCCAAAAGGGCTCTTGGTGGACTGGCATGGATTCTTTTATTGTGTCAATACTCGGGGCCTCCAGGCGCTCCATATAGGTTCTTCCCAAGGTTTGTCGGCTGATGTAGCTAGACGAGATAGCGCGTCGGCTCTGGCGTTCTCCTCCCGAGGAATGTAACTGATGCTGAAACGGGTTAAGGGAGAGACCTGCGACTGTACCATACTCAGGTAACGTGACATGACGGGATCTCGTGCCTCGTATTCCCCCTTTATCTGGCCACAAACTAGCTGATAGTCGGTGAAGACTCTGAGATGCTTTACCCCAAGCTCACAAGCTAGTCGTATCCCGGATAGTAGGGCTTCGTACTCAGCTTGGTTGTTGGTAGCTGGGAAAAGGAAACGAAGGGCGTACTCCGTCACCATTCCGTCTGGACTGGCTAGAATGAGGCCAGCCCCACTTCCCTGAGAGTTTGATGCCCCATCCACATGAAGTAGCCAGTCCCTCCCCTCTTCCTTGATTTCATCATCCGAAGGGTTCGTACGGGATTCTTCTCTTTGCTCTTCTATCCAGGTGCCTTTGACCAAAAAGTCTGCTAAAACTTGGGACTTCATAGCTGTCCAGGGTTGGAACGACAAATCAAATTCTCCCAACACCGTCCACTTTGCTAGTCGGCCAGAAGTATCAAGATAGGATAGGACCGCCTTGAGTGGCTGGTCGGTGACCACTACGATTGGGTAAGATTGGAAATAGGACCTGAGGCGTTGGGCGGAGATGATCAGCGCAAAGATAACCTTCTCGACTTTGAGTACCTTGTCTCCGCATCATGCAGTATCTTGCTGGTGTAGTACATCGGCTTTTGTGTCCCCTCGGCAACCATGCGCACCAGCACGGAACTAACAGCTTCGGAGGAAGCCGCGAGGTACAAGAAGAGTTCTTCTCCACTCCTTGGATTGGACAGCAGTGATAGGGTGGATAGGAATTCTTTTAATCCTTCGAAGGCCTCCTGACACTCCCTGTTCCATTCAAAACCATTGACTCGGCGCAGTGCCTTGAAGAAAGGCAAACACCTCTCCGCAGACTTGGACAGGAAACGACTCAGGGCCACTACCCTTCCAGCCAAACGTTGCACTTCCTTCTTATTGGAGGGAGATTTCATGTCCAAGATGGCTCGGACTTTATCGGGATTCACCTCGATTCCTCGTTGGGTCACCATGAAACCCAAGAATTTATCGGTCATCACCCTAAAGGCACACTTACGGGGGTTCAGCCTCATTCTATACCGGCGGAGGTTATCAAAGTCTCCATTAGGTCGGCGATATGGCTAGTGGCGTGGACGCTCTTTGTCAGCATGTCGTCCACGTATACCTTCATGTTGCGTCCGATCTAACTCTCGAAGACTTTGTTCATCAGCCTCTGGTAGGTGGCTCTGACGTTCTTTAGTCCGAACGGCATCACCTTGTAGCAATAGATTCCCTTCTCAGTTATAAAGGAGGTGGCCTCCTCATATGTGGGTTCCATCCTGATTTGGTTGTACCCAGAGAAGGCGTCCATGAAACTTCCAGAGAAGGCGTCCATGAAACTAAGTGTTTCATGGCCAGATGTAGCGTCTACCAGTTGATCGATTCGGGGTAGAGGGAAGCTGCCCTTCGGGCACGCTTTGTTGAGATTGGTGAAGTCTACACACATCCTCCAACTCCCGTTGGCCTTGCGGACCATCACGACGTTGGCCAACCAATCGAGGTAGCGAACTTCCCGAATGTGGCCTGTAGCTTTTAGTTTACGGATTTCCTCGTCGACAGCCTTCTGTCTATCCGGAGCGAAGCTCCTCTTCTTCTGTCGGACAGGCCGACATTCTGGCTTGAGGTTGAGTTGGTGAGTGATTATCTCCCCAGGGATGCCTGGCATATCAGATGACGACCATGTGAAGACGTCGGAGTTGGCACGCAAGAAAGCAAGGAGCTGATCGCGGGCCTCCTCCGGAAGCAATGCCCTGACTTGGATGGTCTTTGCAGGGTCATCTCCCAAGGGAAGGTCAGGAGGTGCTCGGTCGGCTCCCCTCTCTTCTCCACATCTCGGGGGTCAGTCAGTTTAGGTGCAGTTGCCGATGCTGTCTCTTGCGAACTGGGGGCTAGGTGGTAGCAGAGTGGCAATGGGTTTTGCTCTCCCCTCATTTCTCCTATTCCTTCGCTGGTGGGGAACTTCACAAGTAGCCTTTTGGTGGAGATGACAGCATCCAACATGTTTAAGCTAGGTCTTTCCAAAATAGCATTGTATGCCAAGGGGACCCGCACCACCAGGAAGTTCATAAGAACCGTGCTCTGGCGTGGTGGGGTTCCGACTGTGACTGGGAGAGTGATTTCCCTTTCGACCCAGACTGAATCCCCGATGAAGCCCATCAAAGGAGTGATGATGGGTAGAAGAGAACTTGCAGGTAAATTCATTCTAACACAAGCATCGTAACTTAAAATATTCACGGAGCTTCCAATATCAACCAAAATCCGCTTTACAAGATGTTTGGCGATCGTCATAGAACGACAACGCCATCGTCGTTTTTATTCACTACCCCCTCTAGGTCTTTTTTGAAAAAAGGAATTACAGGATTGTCATCTTCCTCTCACTGTCTTTTAGAACCGCTGCCTGCCCCCCAGGAGATCATAGCCACCGTCTTCTCTGTTGAGGCGTTGTCTAAGATAATCTGCTGCGTGGGAAGTGCTGATGGACCCACGGTTGTAGCGCTCCCCCGGCGGACGAACTTGCTCATATGGTCCTGTTGGACAAGCTCCTTGATAGCTTTTTTCAGTTGGCGGCAATCTTCAGTGTCGTGGCCATAGTCTCTGTGATATCGACAATAGACTTCTTTGCTGCGGGGGACCCCTGACTTTATTGGAGGTGGACGCCAAAAGTAAGGCTCTTCCTCGATCTTTAATAAGATGTGAGATATCGGAGCGAGGAGGGGTGTGAAATGCTCCTTGGGAACTAGTGTTTGGGCTGGCTATCCGAGCGACGAGATGGCTCAAGCTTTCTGGACCATCCTCCAGCAGGTTCTACGGGTGCTGACTTCTTGCTGGAACTCTTATCGGCCTCCCTTCTGTAAGAATCTGCCTCGTTGGCGCGAATGTACTTCTGCGCCCGGCTTAGCAGCTCGGCGTAGGAGCCGGGGGGCTTTTTATCTAGAGAATACGCAAATCCGAATGGGCGAAGTCCTCGCTTCAGCGCGAGAATGGTTACAGAATCCTCCTAGTTATAGACCTCGAGCGCGGCCTCCTTGAACTGAGCCACAAAGTCCTTCAGAGTCTCCCCGCTCCTTTGTTGGACAGCGAACAAGCTATCGGCGACTCGAGGGATCTTCCGGCATGCGTCGAAGTGGGCTAGGAAAGATTGCTCGAGTTGCTTGAACGAGTTGATGCTGCGTGGTGGCAGACGAGAGTACCATGCATGCGCCGCCTTCTGGAGTGTGGCTGGAAAGGCAACACACAGGAGAGGGTCCGTCGCCCTCTGGACCTGCATGAGGACCTTGTAACTCTCCAAGTGATCTAGGGGGTCCGTCGTGCCATCATATGGATCCAGTTGAGGAAGATGAAACCGGGGTGGGACCGGCTCCTCCATAATGCGACGAGAAAGAGGTAGACGGCAGTTGTAGTCCACTCCGTTTGGATTGGCGATCCGGCGGATGAGTTCTTCCAATCGTTGATGATACTCGTCGAGCCGTTGCTCGGCCCGACGAGCAGCCTTCTTGCTCGAGTCTCCTTTAGAAGAGTCAGAGGAAGAGGATGAAGAGGCATGCCGGTCTATAGAGTGCAATCGCCATGGCTCCTTCTCACTGCGTCGCCTATGAGAGCGATCGGAATGGTAGGAGAGGGATCGTCACCGTTTCGAGGTTTTTCGGTAGCGAGACCTCGGGGACGAGTGGTGGGAGGCCTCACGAGGGGTCCTTCCCTGATGAGGTTGAATGGTTTCGTGACCTTCCTCGCGGAGCGGAGGGGGCTGAGGCGGCGGCCTAGGCATGGCAGCGAAGCAATGCTCCTGTAGTCCCCACACCACCGTCATCAGATCCTGCACTTGATGGGCCAGGGCATCTAGCCGATCGAATTGGCTAACCTGCGGTGGCGCAGGAGGTGGAACATGGAGGTTGTCCTCCGATTGTTCAGCCTGCAGGATACGCTCCACAGCCTGACTGGTAGAAGCTTCCTGAGCTCGCGTGGTCACCATCGTCTCCCTTGCAGAGGTCAAAGGTTGAGCCATCCCCCCTACCTGGCGCGTCAATCTGTTACTGCCAAGTCACCGGTGATGAGCGCAGGGCATGTCGAGATCTTCGTGGGCCTCTGAGGATGGGGAAAGACCACCTTCTTCCTTCGGGAACCTGCAAGAAGTCCCGGACCGGTGGTTCTGGCGGGGACCCTCCGACACTCAAATTAGTGAACTCATAGAACAGTAATCTATTTTTTTGTAAGTTGGAGAAAAAGATGGAAAAAGAGAGATCTCCCCCGTGTCGAGCTCGGGTCCTCTTTTTATACATGTCCCAGGGGTCGCCCTCACCCCGTTCAAATCTGCTTTGTTAGATAGGGGAACGGCGGGCAGGTGAGCTGTTGCTGAATAAGTGCCGCGTATATCGGTAACTGCGTAGCGCTTGTAACTGCCCGTGATTTTGGCGAATGGTAGGTGAATAGATTGCGTCGTAGTATTAAGTTTATTCAGCATTGAAGTTCGGCTTCATGATTTGACTGCGTCGATGGCTGAAATCGCAGCCGGAATTGGAGCCGGGGCCGATGCCGGGGCCAAAAGCTGATGCCGGAGCGAGAAGCCAATGCCGGAACCGAAAGCCGAGAGGAAGTGTTGTGGCCAATGTGGCAGCTATAAGTGCTTTAATACGGGAGAGAATAAGGCGATAAATGCCTTAAAGTGGATGCGCATGGCCTTTGGGGCCATAAATATTTTGGTGCTAGAAATGTCGTGGCAGCATCGGCCGAGGCTGAAGCTGAAGGCCGAATCGAATTCGAGGCCGAAGCTGGAGGCCGAGTCGAATCCGAAGGCCAAGCTGAAAGCTAAGCCGAGCCTTAGGCCAGTGATAATTGCTCAAAAATCATATGGTGTTATTGTTTCGCCTGACAGTTGATTAGCCATATCACAAGGGATTTGCCGCAATGTTTCCTAACTAAAAAAAGGGTAAAAAAAAATCATGCCGTAGGATCGCAGATGGACGGTCTAGATCCGGTCGCGCAAGCGGCTGCAACAACGGGTTGCGTTGGGTTCCCTAATTTCATGGGCTGTAAATAAGCTCAAATATAAAGGCATTTGACGGGCAACATGATGGCATTAGTTGTAATTGGGCGGAAGTTTGGGGGCAAAGTAATGCTTCGATGAGCAAGCCACTGACTGCCATTCGATTCAAAAGGAAGGGCTCAGATTAACACCCGTGGCTCAACTGGTTTTTATGTCATCCCGCAAAGAATGGATGGCTGGGATTGAGTGGGGTTGACGGACGGAAGAATTGTAGCATTTCCCCGGCTAGAAAATAGAAATACGCCAGCTTGTTTGTTTAGAACATCAGTCAAGTTCCATTTGCAAGCCCACGCCAGGTTGATAAAGCAAGCCAAAATTTAATGTCAAATAAGGGAAAACTCTGGACTAATTTGGGAGCCAAATCATTTAAGTGGTTAACTAGCTGACCTGGAGCACTCATTCACATTCATAACTCAGCTCGGCTTTATCTCCAATCAAGCTCAAACATCCCTTCCAATATAAATAACTCAGCCAAACACCCAAAAAGCCCCTGCTTAAGCTTTATTAGTTCACAATGCTACTCTGGTCTCCAGGGACAAGCCATTTATTATATGAACTATAACTAATCTCAAAGATGTAATTTAAGTGCATGAAGACATTAATTATTTTGCTGAGTGAAGCATCAAAAGTTGTTATCAAGAGTACATATATATATAACATGTATTACTTGATCCTTTAATTTGCAGTCAAGTTTGACTGATCAAAGCATGGAAACATGGCAATTGGGTGTCAGCATGTGGAACTCTGCAACCTAGTTCTAAGTCTCAACTTTGGGACCCATGCCGGTCACAGGGGTCTGAATTCTGGGAAAAGTTCAGGTTTGTCAGGATCAACCTGACCCACTGGTACTTGTAAACATAACCAACCTGATATTTTCTCCACTGTTTCAATCTTGAGACAAGACTTTAATAGTTTCCCATGAAACCATGATGAACCCAAACTTAGATTTCATCTATATATGCTGGCAACTCTAAGCAACTTGAAAGGGTATCTTGGCTCCGGACGAACTTCAAAATCGTGGGCGAGAAGAATAATTAGGCTTCAGATTCTCGACAAGAGTAGGAAATGGTTACCGGAAAAACGTTATCTTCCAAGTTTTAATTTCATTAGACCTTTCAAAACTTGCTTCGCTCTCGGTGCTGGATCCTCATGCTCATCAATTTTCGGCAAACTGGCAGTTCGGATGACGCAATGAGTGCTAGTGGTTTTTGAGAAGCCACGAGCAAACCTTGTTAATGATCTCACGTGTATTCCATGTTTCCATCCACAGACGTTAGATGGTTTAGTCATTCACATGCATGGATGCATCAACTTTGACCACCATCATTTTCTAAGTCTCCGTACGTATTTGCTCAATCTATCCAATTCATCAAGTACAATCTCTGAATTTTTCTCAGCTTGGAATGCTGCTCTACTTACTCTCAACAAAATTAAGATCAAATATTGGATCTGTAACTTATCTCGGTATTTTTGTCATACCGAACTTTCTTGTATATTTGTTACTAGTCTTATGCAAATGAAAGGGAATTTCATATTAGTCATGATCTTGTTTCAATAGAGCAGCTGGAAAACAAAAGTTAGCTGCGATGCCATAATTTAAAACATGGACTACATCATCATAATGATGCCATCCAAACTAATCAGCATTAATTGGACGACTCTACCTCACCTAAAAGACAGAGAACTCATTAATTACTCCTACAAGAAAACGAAATAAAGAGAAAGATATAATCTTTTTCAGAGGATTCTTTACCAGATTTAAATATGGCACCCCCCTGTTGCAACCCCCATGCTCACCTCTTAACGAAGGTGGGCTTAAATCACGGTACAACTTAGCACAATGCTCTCCACAGTAAGTAAGCCTGGCGTAGGACTTGCATTCCGAAATCCAAGATCACCACTTACTCTCAATATAAAAGAACAAACTATATATGAGAAAGAACGAGGGAAACCATCTACTACCAGTAAAAAAACACACACATATATATAACTACCAAACTAGCTTCTTTATGTCAGAATAAAACCATACATGGACAATGGTTTCAGCACCAGCCATCTACTACTTAAAAGTGGAAGGTGAATCCATTACACAGACAATACTTGATGCCTATAACTTACCACTACCAAACACATTCCTGTTTGTAAATTTACATCATCCTGGGAAGTTCTTAATCCTTCTATTTCTATATAACCTCTTATCCTCCTTCCTTTGAACTATATTCTTCTTTCTATCTTTAAGTTTTTGCCATGACATCGAATTAATTAACAACTGGGTCCTCCATGGTAGTCTGTGATGAATTCCCTCTCTTAATCCCTGCAAAATAAAAGCTTGAACCCAGGCTTGAGCAACGGCGACGAGCTATGGTTTGGTGGGTGCACAAACTTGCAATTCGGGCATGATAGAGTGGCCTTGCACATCATGACCAGCATGTGGCACCGCATGCACACGCCAGCCACCATCTCCTGGTGAGCGGTGTCCAGGGATATCCAGGATAAAGACTTGGACATGCCGCCAGAAACATCCTTGGAATTGCGCCGGCCGCCGCAGGAATCCTGTTTCATTCGCTCTTCTCCATTGGCGTGGCTTCTTGGGGGCACGAACGTGAGGTTGAGCTCGAGGTCTAGGCTTGGACGTGAAGTTGGCGGCTCTGCGATTCCTCTAGGATCCTCGGAGGTCCTCTTGTGCGTCCTCGTGTTATAGAAGTGAATTTGGCCCGACTGCAGAGAATGGGTCATCGATCATAACTCCGTCAGACTACTCTATCCCAGGCATCGTGGAGTTCATTATAATTGAATTATAGAGTTAAGGCGCATATTTTGACAGAAAGAACTGTTGATATACCTTGATATCAAGGCACCGTTGCCATTCCAAGGGCAAGGGGGTGTCGAGATTGAGCTCGATATCGGGAGTTGCATCCTTATCTTCCAACGACCTGGGCTCCTTTGCAAAGTTGTCGTCGCTCTCTTCCCTGTCTTCTCTCTTCCTTTTCTTTGATAGAGGGTTCTCGACGTCGGCGCGTGCCTTTGCCTCCGGAGAGAGGGCTGCTTGCAAGGACACCATGGATTCTGATCGAAAGAACCGAGCACTTCCTCGTCCAAACTCTCTCTCTCTCTCTCTCCAAGCTTCAGCCTTCTCTGTTTTGTGTATCTAATGGTGGATATTGGACTTCTTTTATAGGCTAGATTATAGGAGGCCAATTTAAGGACGGGGAACTGCAAGAAGGATCTAATGGAGAAAGTCATAAAGAGCGCAGGAAAGGGCCCACATCCTCTCTTTTGAGGCGCATCCACTCTTGCCCATTAGGGATCCAGTCACCACCCCTTTCTCCATCCCTTCCTTCACATGTTTCTCAAGGCTGGCTGCACGGGCTTTCTAGTCTCCCATCGTATCACATGTCACAAACCACGAACAACAACAAAAGAGCGGAGCGGCGATTCTCTACGTTGAGATGGCCCAGGCCATTTGATTAAATCAGAAGGGGGGGGTGAGAGAGGGTGCACAATTGGAAGGTGACGCTAAAATGGAGAACAAAAAGGGAGAAGGGCATGCGGTCTAAATAAAGGAGGAAGGGCATACAGTTGAGGGTGGATTGAATGCCGTGGCTCTCCCATTAACTCCAACTTCCGCATTTGGATCGCATAAAGCACTCAAATTTAAGGCACCCCAACACCCCCTATAAAACCTAATTTATAACAAGCACACTCCGTGAAATAAATAGGCACCCTCCCCCTTCTCTTTCTAATAAACCCCTCCTTCAATTCCTGAGGTCAGAATCCCGAATTGGCCCATTTAATCCACGTAAAATTAATGCTCATGCCATTGATTGCTTATGTCCTCTGTTTTCCCCTTGCAGTCCTCGCACATCACCCCATTAGTTATGGCTGATGCAGGGGGGTCGGAATTCAACTTAACTCGGTGGCAACCGTGTGAGTCTCTCTCCGTTCCTCAAGTTTGTGTGCAACCGGAGAGAGGCATCATCAATGGCTAAATATCTCTGTACTTAATGGTTAATTCCTTGCGAGTGACCATTGATTTCTAAGCCTTTGTTTGGCTTTGTCCTTGGTTTGGTTTGGTTTGTGTGCAGAGTCCACACGTTATTCTTCAACAGAAACATTCTCCATCAAAAATTATTCAAGACTACAAATTACAAACAAAAGAATTTTTTTTTTTTGTGGCATAACCGCATTCTAATTCCAGCTAGCCTTTAATATGTGCTGCATCTTAGCACCTCGAATGGAGGGCCATGGAAAGTTCCGTTATTATTATTATTTTTTTTTTATGGTAGGACGGCTGGCGGGCGAGGTGATGACCCCTGAACAACGGTATTACTTACTGCCTAAATGAATCGATATATATCTGGACCCACGCAGCATCGGAGCTACGCTTGAGGCGGTCATCCAAGGCCAGTGTTGGAGGCGAGCTCCTCGACATTAAAAGCTGGAAGAAGACGGTCGTAGTTCATGCGTTCGAGTCCACCTGCCGCCATTAACTCTCCTTGAATTCCCCCTTTAATGCTGGCTACAAAAGAGAGCCTTCGCTTCCTCAACAGTCATCAATCCCTCCCCCCCCCCCCCTCTCCTCTCCTCTCCTCACCACCGGTCTCCGTTTAATGCCAGCACCCACCTCTCTCTCATTCTCTCTCTATCTCATGCTGAAGCTATATATCTCGGTGCCCTCTGGCTGTTACTATCGGAAGTCATGGCCGCTGCACCGCATGCAACCTCGGAGTAAATGTTGCCAGCTACCCCATCCTCCAAAAATGCTCACTGTTGGTGCCCTTGAAAAAAAAGGAATTAAGACCCTTCTATTAAAGGTTGGGTTAGAATTCTAAAAGATTTAGTTGGATATTGTTCGGTTGGGTGCACCTAGCATGAATGCATGATTGCACTTGAGGATGACAAAATTGAATACCTGTTCTATTTGAATCCAATACAAAATAAGTAGGTACAGATTGACAGTAAATAGATTTGTTTCGTAAATGTATCGATCCATTATGATTCGAAATAATAATGTTGTGTCTTGGGTTGATCTGCCAATTAAAAAGTGATCTATTTAGAATCTATTTGATTAGCAACATATTAAGTAAGTTATATCTATTCTTGTTGAGTGAATTATATGTGTTAAAGTTGTGCCTATCCTACTATATTACTATTGGGATATGTGCCCATAAACAAATAACATTTATTATTTTACTGAATAATATAAAATTTTTTTCAATATTATACTTGCATACATATTTTGATGCTTTATAAATATCAAAAATTCTTGGATTATTTAAATGTGACTTTAAATATTGTATATAAGTATTATATACAGAGGATAATATTTAAAGTAAAATAATCTAAATTTATCCGTAATTATAAATTAAAGTTGCAATCGGGATTTTTAATTTAAAATTACTAGCGCGGTCTATTACATTCTGAATTAGGGGTGCAACTTGGGCCGGGTTCAACCCGAACCCGGCCCACGGAACCCGATTTGCAGCAGTACTCAAACTCTAATTTGCTTAATCCGAACCCGAAGGATCCGGGTTGAACCGGACCGATTTGCAACTTGGGCCGGGTTAGGGTTGCAGTCAACCCGAACCCGAGAAAACCCGAACCCGCAAAGCCACAAGCAGCATGCCCACTGGTATTGTGAAAGTGATGATTTAGCCTTGTTTGTTACGTTTAAAGTATGTAGAGCTGATAATAGTTTTGTGGAAGTGATGATTCTTGGTATGAACATTTCATTAGAACCTTTATTACCTTTTAAAATGAGCAATATACATTTAACCATTGCATTTTATCATGTAATGTTGGTGGGCCAAACTAGTATCTTTATGTTTTTTTAATTATCTTCTTTGAGTTGTAACTTCTAATATGAAGTTTGCCAAAATTTTATGAAAGCATCTGGGAAGAGGTGATGAGCGGAAAAACTAAAACATCTAGGAAAGGGATGATGAGTAAAAAATAAGAGAGCTTTGGATAGCGAATGCAGTCTCGCTACATGGAAAAGATCTATCATACCAGACTTATGTGGTCTTCTAACTGGCTCTTTATATCGTTTCATATTTCTGCTTCTGAAGGATAAAGGTGACTTCATCAATGCATATGGTGGCTATTGAAATGTTATGCAACATTTGGATTACTTTGAATATGTTTGGTTTAAGAATATACTTTTTTTTTGTTTAGTCTTATGTAAAAGATGTATATTTTTAGACATGTAATTTGAAATGTGAAGCTTGTTTGTTTCAAACTTCAGCTGTTTGTACAATGTAAAGCTTGTTTGTTTTAAATTGTCATATATATTTTTTTTTCTGTCAACCCGAATTCCAACCCGAAACTCAACCCGAACCCGATTTTTAAAAATAGGGTTAGGGTTGGGGTTTTACAATAGGGTTAGGGTTAGGGTTAGGGTTGACATTTTACAAATAGGGTTAGGGTTAGGGTTGAGGGAAACCCGAGTTTCATGAGCCCGAGTTGCACCCCTATTCTGAATGAAACGATCTTATCCGGATTGTTGATAATGAGATTATCGGAATAAAAGCGCTTTATATAATTTGATTATATAGGACTGAAATACGATTAATTATGAATCTCTAATAAATTCTGTTGTTAAAATAGAGTATTCAAAATTAATCAATGATGATCATATATGAATAAATCTTAATTCTGAGTAATTAATAGACTCCTATTTATTGTATTATATTTTTTTGAAACATAGTATTATATTGAAAATATAATAATATAAGTAGCCGAAAATATTAATATACAATATGAAATCCATTCTTTCATGAAGAAGTCAGATGGACGGTTTCTATTTAATTCGGGACTTGAATAATATATTATTCATTATAGAATCAATGGTACTTATGGATAAAGATATAATTAAAGAGGTTAACAGAAAAATGCCTAGCTTTAATCATGAACTATTTATGGAGGATTGATTTATATTTAGTGACTATATTAATTGACGATTCAAATTCTTTTGAATATAATTAATTTTATAATTTTAAGAGTGCAGTTTCAAATTTTTAGTGGAGTAATTTAGAATTAATAATTTTAATATTTTAATTAAGGTGTTAATTGAATATTAAAATTATTGGAGCTTAAAATTATAATGTTCATAGTTCCTCTCGCTCCATTAAATTATGTGAACTTTATGATATGTTGGGTTGAGTTATTAATTTGGAATTGAGAATTCTAAATTAATTTTCATACAGAAATTAATTGGATTAATTTCTATTTTAAATAATAAATTATTTGAAAATAAATTTAAAATTATTTTAAATTTAAGAATATACGGTGTGCTAGGGAAGACATCGTAGGGATATTCAACGAGAAGAGTCTATAGGGAAATTATTTAGTTATTGAAAAAATATATGGGATGGTGAGAGAGCCTTTCTCTCTCCCGTAACGTCCCATGATAAATATATCAAAACTAACCAATTGGTCATTGGATTAATATACGTTAAAGTAATTTCAAGATTTGAAGTTATCTTTAAATTTTAATTAATTAATTAATTAATTAAAAAGGTTGGTAGTTATTATTCTCTCAGAATATAAGATTCACGATAGAAAATAACATAGTAGACCATTGGAAGATAATGATCACTCTTCTTCAACTTCACTTTATCTCATGAGTTGAGAATACAAAGTGAATAAAACTCAGCCGTGTGATCTCAACCCAAATCAAAAGGAACGCCCATTCGTTTGCGTTCATCATAATTTGGAGAACGTTTAGAAAGATCCGTGGTGATCAAAAGGATTTGATGATTTCAAAGTAGTGTTGGAGGTGAACGAAAGATTAATATTTTAATCTCATTATTGTTCTTGTTATTAAATTAATACGGATATAAATTGCTAACTTAATTTTTTAATATATATGATTTGATCCTTATCTCGCTTTCAAAACATTTCAAATCGTTCTGAGATAAGTATCAGAGCAGGTTATACCCCTATTAATTTAATAATAGATTATATGATAATCTTTATATGATTAGATAGGCACTCATGCATAATGGTCTATGCTTTTAATATTTTCATGATGATGAAGTATGTGCGAATGGATTAGTGTTATTTTTTTTCGATTCCATAGAATAAGTTATGTAATTTTATTTTTATATTGATGAAGAAAGGTTCTTCGTGGTTTTGAGAAAAGTTCTCAATTAAATTTTTTTTTATACTTATTAAAGAGTCCTATTTTATTGAGAATTTTTTCAAAGGCTCTCTTATAAGAGATTTTGAATGAGGAATTTTTTCTCTTGGCTCTGAGCCTCATCATTTCCCAGGAATTCGAAGAGCCTCATAGTTTCCCAAAAATTCAAAGACGTGAAGAGAAGTTTTTTTATTTCGCTATTGAATGTTTTTTATGTTGATAATAATTATATTTACTCTTCACGAGAAGTTTTTCTATTTTGATTTTTATGGAATGTGTTTGTTATGTCGATAATAATTGCATTTCATGCATGCCATTGAAAAGTGTCTACCTGTATGTTATATGTCATGTATGTGCATTATTATTTTATTATTTTTTACTAAAAAGGTTTTAGTAAACTATATTTAATGCACTTTGTAATAAATTTAATGAGATTAAATTTGTAAATTAATTTAGCAATTGGATTTGCAAAATTAATGTGCCAAATGTGATGTTTTAAATTTAAATGTTATATTTAAGTTATCACATTTAGCTTATTTATAATTTTAAAGTGTTTAAAATTATAAAATCTCAGTGATTTAAATTGTTTAAATTAACTAAGGGTTTATGAATCAAAAGTTGTTTTATAAATAAAATATACTTTTGCAAATAATGAGTGAAAGGGGTAATATGACAATATAAACCCTTGGTCTTCATCGTTAGTACAACACTAGCGCCTCGAGACGCTTTGATTTCGTCCTCCTACGGAGGGTATCTGGCAATAACAAAATTATCTTCCATGAGATAAGATTTTTAAGATGCATTTTAGAATTGGCGGCAATTTCTAAGTTAAGTCTCAAAAGTCTGATATGATGGGTCACACTCATGAAGAATAATTAAATTAGTTAATTATTTTATTGATTAAAATTTAAGAAAATTAGAGTATTAGAAATATGAGATATTTTGGGAGATACTTATTAAAATGAGACTTTCTCAATTAATAATTATCTCCCAAAATATCTCATATTTCTAATACTCATTAGTTTTCTTAAATTTTGGTCAAGAAATAATTAACTAATTTAATTATTTTTTCATGAGTGTGACCCACTTTTGAGACTTAACTTAGAATTATCGTGGTAGGATAGGTCAATTTTAAAATACATCTTAAAAATTTTAATACATCTTAAAAATCCTATCTCATGGAAGACAACCTTGTTATTGCCTTTAGTAGACACCCTCCATAGAGAGGACGAAATCAAAGCGTCTTGAAGCACTACTAACAACTTATGGTGTTGTACTAACGATAGAGACCAAGGGTTTATATTGTCATATTACCTCTCTCACTCATTATTTTGCAAAAGTGTATTTTATTTATAAAACAACTTTTGTTTCATAAACCCTTAGTCAATTTAAACAATTTAAATCACTAAGATTTATAATTTTAAACACTTTAAAATTATAAAATAAGCTAAATGTGATAACTTAAACATAACATTTAAATTTAAAACATCACATTTGGCACATTAATTTTCCAAATCCAATTGCTAAATTAATTTATAAATTTAAGCTCATTAAATTTATTACAAAGTGCATTAAATATAATTTACTAAAATCTTTTTAGTAAAAAATAATAAAATAATAATGCACATAGATGCATAACATATAATACAAAGGTAGACACTTTTCTATGGCATATAATATGCATGAAATGTAATTATTATCGACATAACAAAAATATTCCATAAAAACAAGAAAAACTTTTCATACGTGACGAGTAAATGTAATTATTATCAACATAATAAAAACATTCAATAAAAAGTGAAACGGAAAAAAAAAAAAAAACTTCATATACGTGACTCTTCACGTGTTTTAAGATAGTGAGGCTCTTCGAATTCTTGGGAAACCATAAGGCTCTTCGAATCACTTAAAAATAGTGAGGCTCTTCAAATTCTTGGGAAACGATGAGGCTCATAGCAAGGGAAGGGATTCCACTCAAAATCTCCTACCGGAGAGCCTTTGAAAAAATTCTCAATGACTCTTTAATAAGTATTAAAAAAATTTTAATTGAGAACTTTTTTTAAAATCATGAAGAACCTTTCTTCAGTTACTTGTTTAATAATCATATCATGTTTGTATTTAAATTTTTAATTACGATTGATTAAACATGTCATATTTATATCGATTCACATATAGTTATACCTTATCTTTGACATAATATGAACATGACATAAAAATATGAATAGCCACCCCTAATTGCACTTCAACTTTTTAACGAGTTTCATGCTATGTTGAATCCTTATTATAGCTGGACTTGAATTTTCTTGCAACATTGATAGATGACGATGATTTGAACTTTTTTTGCACTATAGTTAGCCCACATTGAATATTTAGGACTTGCGGGTAGAGCCCACATTAAATAATTTGGGACTTGCGAGTAGAGTTTACTCTTGTTGTCATGGAGATCCAAATTGGATTGATTGATGTATTTAATCTAAATTAGTGACTCATATCCGAAGATTGGCCTAAATTTTGGATCCATATGTCATTGATAACATTGATAACTATATTGTACTTCTTGGTATAACGTCGTAAGCTCATCTACTAGTTCAATTAACTTATTAATGGGCCGATTCACATGGTCTTAAAAACTCAAGTGAAAGTCAATTAGTAACAGATGAACTTGGCTTATAACCACTTAAAAATTTTCTTTTCTATCCTATGTGGAACTATTTTGAGGTATTACAATTTTCCATCGAGGCGACATCCTCATTGCAAGAGTGTCTCCACATTGTAGTAGAACTTTACCATCACCACGTGTGTAGCCCTTTCTTCATGCTCACTAACTTTCGCACATCTGGATCAGCTTTGATAACATTTGTAATGCATCAAGCTCACTTGCTGATCTAATTAATCTATCACAAATTAGGTCCATATGGTTTTAAAAATTCAAATATAAGTTAATTGATAGTATGTAAACTTAAATTATAAGCACTTCAAGCTATTCTTTTCTATATGATGGGGGACTATTTTAGAATATTACATTTGAAGTCTCAAAAATAGTTAGGTTTATTGATTTGAAGAACCTACAAGAAGTATAAATATCAAAAGTTGGTTATCAAGCTTTCCGGCGATTGATTATTGATAAAACCAATATAGAATGTTATATGTGAACACATGAACCAGTTATATCCCAGCAATTACAATTCTCTTTGAAACCTCTTTTGCCCTAGTAAGAAATTTTTTTTTTGTTTTTTTGTAATTGGATGATGTTTCAGGTTCAGATGTGAGTGTCTTTTTCATTATTTTTGTGAAACAATTACTAATACATAAAATTAGAGAATATATATATATATATTTGACCACATTCGAATATAGTCAGTCCAAAATCGGGTCATCTTCTCCATCCAAAATTGGGTCATCTTCTCCGTGAATGCTCATGAATTCTGAAGCTATCTGTCTGTTTTATTTTTCTATTTTGGAAATTTATGAACTGTATAGATTTAAAAGTTAGGAAGATGATCGAATTTTGGCTTAACTATATTCAAATATAGCTCAGTTTACGATCCGATTATCTTTCTCACCCTTAGATTCATATGAATTTTGAAGCCATTTTATTTTATTTTTTACTTTTTTTTTCATCTTTAGAATTCATAAATTATGAGATCTAATAATGAAAGAGGTGATTGGATAGATGCTTGACTATATTCGAATATAGTTAAATTCAAGTTCTCTCTTTCTTTCTCTCTCTGTATGAAGTGATGGCCTTTAATACTTGCTTCAAGATTTGGTCATAGTGTTTTTGAAAAAAAAAGTTTAAACATATATGATTAAAATTTCTTTACACATTTAGTGATGGAATCTAATAGCCTAAGCCTCAAGGGTTATTAATTTCATGATAGCTAGAATACATAATGATATGACTGATCCCAGCACCGTCAGCCTGATATGACTAATCCCAGCGCCGTCAGAAAAGATAACGGCAGCCATCCCCTCACCCCCGGCACCCCCTCGGGGTCGGGGGTAGGGTCATCATCCCCTCACCCCCGGCACCCCCTCGGGATCGGGGGTAGGGTCACCATCCCCTCACCCCGGCACCCCCTCGGGGTCGGGGGTAGGGTCACCATCCCCTCACCCCCGGCACCCTCTCGGGGTCGGGGGTAGGGTCATCATCCCCTCACCCCCGGCACCCCCTCGGGGTCGGGGGTAGGGTCACCATCCCCTTACCCCCGGCACCCTCTCGGGGTCGGGGGTAGGGTCATCACCCCCGGCACCCCTCGGGGTCGGGGGTAGGGTCATCATCCCCTCACCCCCGGCACCCCCTCGGGGTCGGGGGTAGGGTCACCATCCCCTCACCCGGCACCCTCTCGGGGTCGGGGGTAGGGTCACCATCCCCTTACCCCCGGCACCCTCGGGGTCGGGGGTAGGGTCATCACTCCCGGCACCCCCTCGGGGTCGGGGGTAGGGTCATCATCCCCTCACCCCGGCACCCCCTCGGGGTCGGGGGTAGGGTCATCATCCCCTCACCCCCGGCACCCCTCGGGGTCGGGGGTAGGGTCACCATCCCCTCACCCCCGGCACCCTCTCGGGGTCGGGGGTAGGGTCACCATCCCCTCACCCCCGGCACCCTCTCGGGGTCGGGGGTAGGGTCATCATCCCCTCACCCCCGGCACCCTCTCGGGGTCGGGGGTAGGGTCATCATCCCCTCACCCCCGGCACCCCCTCGGGGTCGGGGGTAGGGTCATCATTCCTTAACCCCGAGCCCTCATCGGCCCCGGGATGAGTTATCATTCCCCATCTCCGATACCCCTTCGGGGTGGGGTCATCTGCGACCAACATGCGACAACTGCCACGGAGCGCGGTAACCTCCAGGTTGCACGGCGCTCGCGTGTAACTTTCAGTACATGACCATACCTTGCCGCAGCATACCTTTCGGTACTTCCGTGATTATGCCCTGTTACGGAGGGTCATGCCTCATAATGAGGTTTGGCGCGTTGCATGCCCCTGTGTATGACCATATCTTGCTACGACGTACGGCATGCTGCACTCTGTCCCATCAGCCGGTGGCGCGCACTATCTACCTTCACGGCCACCAGACACGCGTGACGTCACATCAACGGGGGGTACGGGGGATAGCTCCGGCACGTAAAGCTGCAGTACGAAAGCAATCTCTCCTAGACGAAAGACGAGGTATTAGGACAATGATAAGAAGACGGGAATGCGCGGTAAGTGGGATCCGAACTCTGGTTTTTCTGAGCTTTCTTCCTCCCAGCAAAAACCCTAACCGCCTCAGCTCCTCTTCGCTGGAGCGGTTCTTCGTCTGAACCCAAGCCGCTAACTTGGTCGTCGGAGGATCCCCACCGGAGCTTCCGGTCTCTGGGGACTTTTCTTGCAGGATTTCCAGGAGCGAGACGTCTGTTTTCCCCGATGTTCGTGAAAAGTGGCTTGGCGTCATCAGATTGGCGCGCCAGGAAGGGGGAGTGCAAGAAAGACATCGAACCAGCTGCCTTCTTCTTCAAGACCCTGAAGCTATGGTGACCACTCGGACGAAGGGAGCTTCAGCCGGCCGCGCTGGGGGGCAGCGCTGCGGGGCTGGTCCACCCGCGGAGGCCCCCCCGACTCTCCCATCCATCTATCCAGAACCTCCGGATCTCCAGGGGGCAGGGCCTTCTGCTCCGCGGAATGACGCTCCTGCGCCTGCTCCACAGCCACTTCAAGAAGATCGATTCGCTGCCCTGACCGCTCAGGTCCAGTCGCTAGCGGCGGTGATCAAAGACATGCAGCAGCAGCAGCAAGCGGCCTTACGGCAACCGGAGCCAAACCCGTCCGTCCCCGGAGTGATGCAGCCTAGCCAGCACTCCTCCGCCGGAGATCGCCGGTCCCTGCAGAGCCGGCCAAGCCACATCCTGAGAGGTGTCCAAAAGGCCCCGGTCTCCCTCTCGCCATGCCAGCATCTCTCCAAAGCGGCGGCACGGAAAGGAAGCGGAGCGCACGCGCCGGCATCGCCGCCCCCGCTCTTCTTCTGAGTCTTCGGGAGAGGGCTCCTTTGATGGCCGGATGCCTCGTCGAGCTGAGCGTCGACTGGAGGAGTGCAACCAGAAGCTGGAGGAGCTCAGCCGCCGCATCACTCACCTGCCGGAGGCTGATTACGACAGTCGGCCCCCTCTGTCTCGCCGCATCATGGAAGAGCCCATTTCCACCAGGTTTCGCCTCCCTCAGCTGGACCCTTACGACGGGACCACGGACCCCCTAGACCATCTGGAGAGTTATAAGGTACTCATGCAAGTTCAGGGTGCCACTGATTCGCTCATGTGCATTGCTTTCCCGGCTACCCTGAAAAAAGCTGCTCGGGCCTGGTATTCACGTCTGCCGCCGTGAAGTATCGATTCTTTCCGCCAACTGGAGAGGGCTTTTCTGGCCCACTTCGACGCCTGTCGGAAGATTCCCAGGGTGGCGGACAGCCTGTTCGCCGTGCAGCAGAAGAACGGCGAGTCTCTGCGGGACTATGTCGCCCGGTTTAAGGAAGCCACCTTGGAAGTCTATAACCTGGAGGACTCGGTGGCAACTCTGGCTCTGAAGCGGGGGCTTCGCCCTTCCCGCTTCGCCTACTCCCTGGACAAAAAGCCGCCGGGTTCCTACTCCGAACTTCTGATCCGCGCCCAGAAGTACATCCGGGCGGACGAAGCCGACTTTTCCCGGCGGGAGGCCGGCGGAAGTATACCCCGGAAGCCAACCCAGCCAGAACCCGCGGAAGCCCGCCCCAGGAGGCCCGAGCCTCCTCGCCGGCCCGACAACCGTCCTCGACCTCCTGCACCGAGAGACGGGCCCTACACTCCGTTGCTTGCTCCGATATCCCAGATCCTGCTCGAGATCGAAGGGGAGCCCTATCTGCAACGCCCTCCTCCCATCAACCCGAAGATCCCCCGGAACAAAAATCTCTACTGCCGCTACCACCGGGACCATGGCCACAATACCGACGACTGCCGACAGCTGAAGAAGGCCATTGAAGACCTCATTCAACAAGGCCACCTGAGGAAGTTCGTCCAAAGGAACAACCCAGGAGCTCCCGGCCCGTCGGCGCCTGCACCGCCGGCAATTGATAATGCACCGACAGGGAAGACAGTAGCGATGATTTCCTGGGGGGCAGGAGGCCCGTCAAAGAGACCAAGGGGAGAGGGAGGAGTGGAAACTGTAATTCCTTTTTCGAAGAAGACTTAGAGGGGGTTGTAAATAAAAATGATGATAGCGTCGTCGTATCCATGACGATTGCTAAGCATCCTGTAAAACGAATCCTGGTCGACAGTGGAAGTTCAGTAGATGTTTTGAACTATGATGCCTTTGTTCGCATGGACCTGTCGCATGATCTACTTCGGCCTGTCGTCACGCCTTTGAGGGGATTCACGGGGGATTCTGTGAGAGTCGAGGGGGAAATTACTCTTCCCGTGACAGCCGGAATGGCTCCATGCCAGAGCACTATCCTCATAAAATTCCTGGTAGTCCGTGTGCCTCTGGCGTACAACGCGATCCTTGGGAGGCCTGGGCTCAACCTCTTGGATGCCGTCATTTCCACCAAGCGGCTCCTGGTGAGGTTCCCAACCACCAACGGGATCGGCGAGATGCGAGGAGAGCGGGACCTGCCGGCGCCATGCTATCACTTGGCCCCCAGTCCCCAGGGGGCAGCGCTTGCATTACCATCTGCATCGACATCAGAGACCCTTGACCCGCGGGACCTGGAGAGGAGGGGGGAACCAGCCGAGCGGCTGCTCACTTTCCCCCTCGGGGAGGACCCCGCGCGGGCGGTTCGAGTCGGAGCCTCACTTCCAGACGAAGCCCGTGACCGGCTCCTCACCTTTCTGCGGGCCAACGCCGACGTTTTCGCGTGGTCAGCATCCGACATGCCCGGGATCCCGGAGGAGGTGATTACACATCGGCTCAACATCCGACCGGAGTGTCGACCTATCAGGCAGAAGAAAAGGAGTTTCGCCCGGACCGGCAGAGGGCTGTTGATGAGGAGGTGCGGAAGCTGTTGGCGGCTGGCCACATCCGTGAGGTGCGCTACCCCGACTGGTTGGCGAATGTCGTGATGGTTCGGAAGGCCAGTGGAAGCTGGAGAATGTGCGTGGATTTCACCGACCTCAATAAGGCGTGTCCCAAGGACAGCTTCCCGCTCCCCCGAATCGATCAGTTGGTAGACGCCACCTCCGGGCACGAGACGCTCAGTTTCATGGATGCGTTCTCGGGGTACAATCAAATCAAGATGAGCCCGGCGGATGAAGAAGCAACCTCTTTTATCACGGAGAAGGGGATCTACTGTTATAGGGTGATGCCCTTTGGACTAAAAAACGCCGGGGCCACTTACCAAAGATTAATGAACAAGGTTTTTGAGGATCAGCTAGGGCGCAACATGGAGGTATATGTGGATGACATGCTGACCAAAAGCACCAGCGCGGAAGATCATGTGGTGGACCTCGAGGAGACTTTCAGCAATCTGCGCCGGTACCGGATGAAGCTCAACCCCCACAAATGCGCCTTCGGAGTAGCGGCTGGCAAGTTCCTAGGATTCATGGTGACCCAGCGCGGGATCGAAGCCAACCCCGACAAGATCAGGGCCATTCTGGAGATGCGGCCCCCGGTCAGCAAGAAGGAAGTACAGCGCCTGACGGGAGGGTGGCTGCCTTGAGTCGTTTTATGTCTAGATCGGCGGAGAGGTGCCTGCCCTTCTTCAAGGCGCTACGCAAGATTAACGGCTTCGAGTGGACGAAAGAGTGTCAAGGCTCCTTTGAAGAATTAAAGCAATTCCTCTCCACTCCGCCGCTGCTGTCCAAGCCCGAAAATGGAGAGGAGCTCTTTCTATATCTGGCCGCTTCCCCGGAGGCCGTTAGCTCTGTGCTTGTGCGCGTGGATGCCGACGGAGCTCAGAAACCAATCTATTACACCAGCAAGGTACTCCACGACGCTGAGACCAGATATTCAAAAACTGAGAAGATTATCTTCGCCCTGGTGGTCTCCACTCAACGCCTGCGGCCTTACTTTCAAGCTCATCCCATCGTGGTGCTTACGGACCAGCCCCTGCGAGCTATCCTGTCTCGCCCCGACACCTCCGGCCGGCTGGCGAAATGGGCCATCAAGCTGAGCGAGTACGACCTGGCCATCCGGCCAAGATCGGCCATGAAGTCTCAGGTGCTGGCGGATTTCCTAGTCGAGTGCTCCTGGGCTGAGAAGGATGTGGAGGAGGCGCGACCGGAGGAGTTTGCGGACCCCCCCTCATTTGGGGAGGTGGGAGACTGGATCCTGCATGTAGACGGAGCGGCGAACTCTCAAGGGAGTGGAGCCGGACTTATTCTCGCAAGCCCGGAGGGAGACGTGGTGGAGTATGCTCTCAGATTCCAGTTCTCGGCGACCAATAACCAGGCCGAGTACGAAGCCCTGCTGGCGGGGATGAGGCTGGCAAAGGAGCTAGGTGCGGGGCGCTTGAGGGCCTTCACGGACTCTCAACTCATTTCTGGACAAGTTGCCGGGGAGTACGAGGCTAGGGACCCCGCCATGTCCCGCTACTTAAGCAAGGTGCGGTCCCAGGCGTCTCATTTCTCTTACTTCCGTGTCAGTTATATCCCCAGAGCGGAGAATGCCAGGGCTGACGCGCTGTCTCGTTTGGCCACTTCGGTCGACGGGACGTTGGGGAGAACATACGTAGAGCATCTACAAGTCCCAAGCATTGAGGCCGCCGATGAGGCACTACCCGTGGAGCCGGAGCCCCTCCTGGATGGACGCCTACACCCGGTACTTGACCGACGGTACTCTCCCAGGGGACCCGGCGGAGGCCAAGCTGCTCAGGCGAAGGGCCCCGAGATTCGTGGTGATGGACGGGAAGCTTTATCGAAGATCATTCTCACATCCGGTCCTTAAATGTGTGGGGCCAACAGAATCGGATTATATCCTTAGGGAGATCCACGAGGGTGTATGCGGGAGTCACCTGGGGGGCAGAGCCCTAGCATACAAGGCCCTACGCCAAGGGTATTTTGGTTGACAATGAAGGAGGATGCGGCCGAGCTTGTCAAGAAGTGCGATAGCTGTCAGCGTCATGCCAATATTCAGCGACAGCCAACGTCTCACCTAACTCCTCTGGTGGCACCCTGGCCCTTCGCCCAGTGGGGGATGGATATCTTAGGTCCATTTCCCCCGGCCTCCGGGCAGCGGAAGTTTCTCCTGGTGGCGGTGGATCACTTCACCAAGTGGGTTGAAGCTGAGGCTCTAGCCAAAATCACCGAGAGTAAAGTGAGATCTTTCTTCTGGAAATCAATCATATGTCGGTTTGGACTGCCCCGCACTTTAGTCACTGATAATGGCCGGCAGTTTGATAACGCGCCTTTCCGGGAGTTCTGTTCCGAGCTGGGCATCTGTCAAAGGTTCACCTCCGTCGGACATCCTCAAACCAACGGGGCAGCTGAGGTGACTAACCGGATCATCCTCCAGGGGCTAAAGACTCGGCTAAATCCCTGGCCACCCTCTCCTTAGCATGCTGGAACCCGTCGAGGTATACAGCGGCCGAAGCTTCGGCCAGGTCATCTGCGAAATGCTCAGATGCCTTGTACTCTTCAACAAGTCCAGCAGCCCGAGCCTTCTCCGCAGCAAGGGCCTCCGCCGTGGTTTTTTCAGCCTCCCGAGCCTGGCTTATCTCCTCTCGGGCGGCTCAACTCTTCCTCACGGCGGCAGTCTCCTCCCTTGCCGCTCCCGCCGCACCCGCTCGGTCCTCGGCCTCCTGGAGCGCTGAGGTCACTCAGAGATGTGCATATCCCTGGCCATGACTGCGCTCTCAGCCTCCGCCATCTGAGAGAGCGCCGCGCGCGTGCGATTGGCCTCCATTTCCGCCCGGCTCGTGGCGGCCCTCACTCGCTTGCACAGGCGTCTTGACCGCTTCCAGCGCCTTTTCTGCCTTTTCTGCGCGGCGCTGGGCCTCCTCGGCCTCCTTCTGCGTCTCCCGCAGAACCTTTTTTCCCCGTGGATAACCTCCCTGGCGGCCCTCAGGGAGTGCGCGATCTGCACACAAGCCCAGGTCAACAGGATATATATATGTAGGAACAGTAAGGGGAAGGAACGAGAAGATAACTTACCTTGACCACTGCGGCGTAGGAGTCCGGAAGAACGCGCCCGCCCCAGATGGCTGAGATCTTCTATAATCCTGAGATCAAAAACCGGACCCAAGGCCTGCTCGGCCCAGCGGCCGTCGTCCAAAAAGTCCCGAGGCGGCCTGGGCGCGCCCTCGCCTCCCTCCGCCGTTCCTGAAGGCCCCGGCTCTACGTGCGGACCACTCCCGAGTGGCCCTTCGGGGGATGGGCTCGCGGGGCCAGATGGTCCCTCGCCCCAGTCCCTGGCGGCGTCTGATGGGGTCGTCTCTCGGGGACCGGGAACTCCCCAGTTGGGCACGCGCCCCCACTTCTGTTCCTCGGCGGCTCCCGCACTTCTGGTTCCTCGACGGTGGCTCCCGCAGTCGCCCCCACCTCTGGTGGAGTGTCGGCCGTAAGGTCGACCTCCGGTACAGCTGGGGCATGTGGCGGAGCCGGGGTGGGGAGACTGGCGCCGGGAGGGAGGCCCGGACCACCAGGCGTTTCGGGGCCGGGGCCCGCTGGTCCCTGGGCGGCCCTTCTCGGGCCCTTTTCTTGGCAGCCTTTACCACTTTCGCGGTCGGAATCTTCATGCTGCATACACAGTTAGATTTTCAGAATGGTAAAAAAAAAAAAAAAAAAAAGGAAAAGAAGAGGAAGAAGAAGAGCGGAATTTCTAAGTATGGAGAATTTACCCCGCTGGGAGATGAGACCCGCCAACTCAAAGTTGTCCTCCGCTAACAGCAGGGTGTACCGGGGGATCTCGGCGGTCAGCAATACCCCCATCGCCTCCCGGTCCCCAGGATGAACAGCCGCGGCGTTCCCTCGGAGGTCGGGGTCCCCCCACCGGGGCCGGACTTGGTCGATATTGGCAAAAAAGAAACGGGGTTTCCACCCCTTGATTGACGAAGGCAAAAGAAGCTTAAGGACCCTGTTGGGTCGGGGCTGGAATAGCCACCACCCTTTTTGGGCTCGGAGGGAGTAGAAATTGCAGAACAAACTGATCCTAGGAGTAATGCCTAGCGATGGCAGAGAATAACAAAGGCGCTAATCACACGGCAGGAGTTTGGGACTAGTTGAGAAGGAGTCAAAGAGTAGAAATCAAGCAGGCGGACAAAGAAAGGATGAAAGGGAGGGCGGAGACCTGCCTGCAGGCAGATCTCATAAAGAGCTACTCGACCGGGTCGGGAGGAGATGACCCGGTCGTCAGGTGTTGGTAGGAATAACTCGACCTCCCGAGGGATCCTGTAGCGGGCCCGGATCCTTTCCAGGTCCAGTCGCTTCAGGACGGAGGCTGTCCCCTCTGGGGACTCCTCCACCCTCGATGAGGTCCCGGCCCTCAACCGGTGGCCCCTTGATGGGGCCCCACCGGTGGCCCGTCGCCGGGCCAGAGGGATGTGGTCCTCCGAATCAGAGGACCACTCGATGGGAGGAGAAGGAGAAGGAGTCTGAGGCCTCACAGAAGGAGGACGGTCCTCAGAACCGTCCTCCGAGGTCCAAGAAGGTGAACTCATAAAAAGAGAATTAAGACGAAAGGGCTGACCTGGAAGAACAAAGAAAGCTGGGCACGAGCTCGCAGGTTGAAGGAACGCTGGGGACAAAAGGAAGAAGATGATGGCGATGAAGCATCAGCCCGCCTCCCTTTGGCTAGATTTATCGAGTTTTCAAAATGTCCCGCCATGTCTCGTCAACCACGCGGCTCCTTGCTATACGTCGGTTCGCCTCGGGGATACCCCGGCGCGTGGTGCGGCACGCCCCCGGCCAGCGATGGGACCTTGCTGACGTCGCCGTAATGAGAGGAAATGATGATACGCCTTTTCGCGCAGACTCCGAAGAGCTCGTCTTCATTTTCGAGGGCGATCATGGCTGGCGCGGTGTACGGGGGCCGTCTCCTTACATTCCCCACACCGTCCGCATAGAACTCAAGGGCAGGGATCAGCCACGTGGAGAACGCCCCTTGAGCCTCAGCGGTGGGACCCGCTTCGCCCCAGGGGCGAGGGGGCATCTGATATGACTGATCCCAACGCCGTCAGGAAAGGTAACGGCAGTCATCGTCATTTCCTCACCCCCGGCACCCCTCGGGGTCGGGGGTAGGGTCATCATCCTTAACCCCGGGGCCCCCACCGGTCCGGGGTCATCGTCATTCCCTCACCCCCGGCACCCCCTCGGGGTCGGGGTAGGGTCATCATCCTTAACCCCGGGGCCCCCCCCGGGGTACATCGTCCCTCACCCCCGGCACCCCCTCGGGGTCGGGGTAGGGCGGCACCCCCTCGGGGTCGGGGGGGGTCATCATCCCTTAACCCCGGGGCCCCCACCGGTCCCGGGGTACATCGTCATTCCCTCACCCCCGGCACCCCCTCGGGGTCGGGGGTAGGGTCATCATCCCTTAACCCCGGGGCCCCCACCGGTCCCGGGGTACATCGTCATTCCCTCACCCCCGGCACCCCCTCGGGGTCGGGGGTAGGGTCATCATCCCTTAACCCCGGGGCCCCCACCGGTCCCGGGGTACATCGTCATTCCCTCACCCCCGGCACCCCCTCGGGGTCGGGGGTAGGGTCATCATCCCTTAACCCCGGGGCCCCCACCGGTCCCGGGGTACATCGTCATTCCCTCACCCCCGGCACCCCCTCGGGGTCGGGGGTAGGGTCATCATCCCTTAACCCCGGGGCCCCCACCGGTCCCGGGGTACATCGTCATTTCCCTCACCCCCGGCACCCCCTCGGGGTCGGGGGTAGGGTCATCATCCCTTAACCCCGGGGCCCCCACCGGTCCCGGGGTACATCGTCATTTCCCTCACCCCCGGCACCCCCTCGGGGTCGGGGGTAGGGTCATCATCCTTAACCCCGGGGCCCCCACCGGTCCCGGGGTACATCGTCATTCCCTCACCCCCGGCACCCCTCGGGGTCGGGGGTAGGGTCATCATCCCTTAACCCCGGGGCCCCCACCGGTCCCGGGGTACATCGTCCCTCACCCCCGGCACCCCCTCGGGGTCGGGGGTAGGGTCAGGGCCCCGGGGCCCCCACCGGTCCCGGGGTACATCGTCATTTCCCTCACCCCGGCACCCCCTCGGGGTCGGGGGTAGGGTCATCATCCCTTAACCCCGGGGCCCCCACCGGTCCCGGGGTACATCGTCATTTCCCTCACCCCCGGCACCCCTCGGGGTCGGGGGTAGGGTCATCATCCCTTAACCCCGGGGCCCCCACCGGTCCCGGGGTACATCGTCATTTCCTCACCCCCGGCACCCCCTCGGGGTCGGGGGTAGGGTCATCATCCCTTAACCCCGGGGCCCCCACCGGTCCCGGGGTACATCGTCATTTCCCTCACCCCCGGCACCCCCTCGGGGTCGGGGGTAGGGTCATCATCCCTTAACCCCGGGGCCCCCACCGGTCCCAGGGTACATCGTCATTTCCCTCACCCCCGGCACCCCTCGGGGTCGGGGGTAGGGTCATCATCCCTTAACCCCGGGGCCCCCACCGGTCCCGGGGTACATCGTCATTTCCCTCACCCCGGCACCCCCTCGGGGTCGGGGGTAGGGTCATCATCCCTTAAACCCCCGGGGTCGGGGGGGGATCATCATCCCTTAACCCGGGGCCCCCACCGGTCCCGGGGTACATCGTCATTTCCCTCACCCCCGGCACCCCCTCGGGGTCGGGTAGGGTCATCATCCCTTAACCCCGGGGGTCGGGGGTAGGGTCATCATCCCTTAACCCCGGGGCCCCCACCGGTCCCGGGGTACATCGTCATTTCCCTCACCCCCGGCACCCCCTCGGGGTCCATCATCCCTTAACCCGGCACCCCCTCGGGGTCGGGGGTAGGGTCATCATCCCTTAACCCCGGGGCCCCCACCGGTCCCGGGGTACATCGTCATTTTCCTCACCCCCGGCACCCCCTCGGGGTCGGGGGTAGGGTCATCATCCCTTAACCCCGGCACCCCTCGAGGTCGGGGGTGGGATCATCATCCCTTAACCCCGGGACCCCCACCGGTCCCGGGGTACATCGTCATTTCCCTCACCCCCGGCACCCCCTCGGGGTCGGGGGTAGGGTCATCATCCTTAACCCCGGGGCCCCCACCGGTCCCGGGGTACATCGTCATTTCCCTCACCCCCGGCACCCCCTCGGGGTCGGGGGTAGGGTCATCATCCCTTAACCCCGGGGCCCCCACCGGTCCCGGGGTACATCGTCATTTCCTCACCCCCGGCACCCCTCGGGGTCGGGGTAGGGTCATCATCCCTTAACCCCGGCACCCCCTCGGGGTCGGGGGTGGGATCATCATCCCTTAACCCCGGGCCCCCACCGGTCCCGGGGTACATCGTCATTTCCCTCACCCCCGGCACCCCCTCGGGGTCGGGGGTAGGGTCATCATCCCTTAACCCCGGCACCCCTCGGGGTCGGGGGTAGGGTCATCATCCCTTAACCCCGGGGCCCCCACCGGTCCCCGGGTACATCGTCATTTCCCTCACCCCCGGCACCCCCTCGGGGTCGGGGGTAGGGTCATCATCCCTTAACCCCGGCACCCCCTCGGGGTCGGGGGTAGGGTCATCATCCCTTAACCCCGGGGCCCCCACGGTCCCGGGTACATCGTCATTTCCTCACCCCCGGCACCCCCTCGGGGTCGGGGGTAGGGTCATCATCCCTTAACCCCGGCACCCCCTCGGGGTCGGGGGTGGGATCATCATCCCTTAACCCCGGGGCCCCCACCGGTCCCGGGGTACATCGTCATTTCCCTCACCCCCGGCACCCCTCGGGGTCGGGGGTAGGGTCATCATCCCTTAACCTCGGGGCCCCCATCGGTCCCGGGGTACATCGTCACTTCCCTCACCCCCGGCACCCCCTCGGGGTCGGGGGTAGGGTCATCATCCCTTAACCCCGGCACCCCCTCGGGGTCGGGGTAGGGTCATATCCCTTAACCCCGGGGCCCCCACCGGTCCCGGGGTACATCGTCATTTCCCTCACCCCCGGCACCCCCTCGGGGTCGGGGTAGGGTCATCATCCCTTAACCCGGGGCCCCACCGGTCCCGGGGTACATCGTCATTTCCCTCACCCCCGGCACCCCCTCGGGGTCGGGGGTAGGGTCATCATCCCTTAACCCCGGCACCCCCTCGGGGTCGGGGGTAGGGTCATCATCGCTTAACCCCGGGCCCCCTACCGGTCCCGGGGTACATCGTCATTTCCCTCACCCCCGGCACCCCTCGGGGTCGGGGGTAGGGTCATCATCCCTTAACCCCGGGGCCCCCACCGGTCCCGGGGTACATCGTCATTTCCCTCACCCCCGGCACCCCCTCGGGGTCGGGGGTAGGGTCATCATCCCTTAACCCCGGCACCCCCTCGGGGTCGGGGGTAGGGTCATCATCCCTTAACCCCGGGGCCCCCACCGGTCCCGGGGTACATCGTCATTTCCCTCACCCCCGGCACCCCCTCGGGGTCGGGGGTAGGGTCATCATCCCTTAACCCCGGGCCCCCACCGGTCCCGGGGTACATCGTCATTTCCCTCACCCCCGGCACCCCTCGGGTCGGGTGTAGGGTCATCATCCCTTAACCCCGGCACCCCCTCGGGGTCGGGGTAGGGTCATCATCCCTTAACCCCGGGGCCCCACCGGTCCCGGGGTACATCGTCATTTCCCTCACCCCGGCACCCCTCGGGGTCGGGGGTAGGGTCATCATCCCTTAACCCGGGGCCCCCACCGGCCCGGGATACATCGTCATTTCCCTCATCCCCGGCACCCCCCTCGAGGTCGGGGGTAGGGTCATCATCCCTTAACCCCGGGGCCCCACCGGTCCCGGAGTACATCGTCATTCCCCTCGCCCCCGGCACCCCCTCGGGGTCGGGGGGGATCATCATCCCTTAACCCCGGGGCCCCACCGGTCCCGGGGTGTGTTATCATCCTTTATTCCCGGTACCCCTTCAGGGTGAGGGCATCTGCAACCAACATGCGACAGTTGCCGAGAAACACGACAACCTTCAGGTTGCACGGTGCTCGCATATAATTTTCAGTACATGACCATACCTTGCCGCAGCATACCGTTCGGTACATCCGTGATTGTGCCCTGTTACGGAGGGCAATGCCTCGTAACGAGGTTAGACGCGTTGCATGCCCCTGTGTATGACCATATCTTGCTACGACGTACGGCACGCTACCACTTGCAGCTATACTCCGTCCCATCAGCTGGCGGCGCGCACTGCATACTTTCGCGACCGCCGGACACGTGTGATATCACATCAATAGGAGGTACGCGGGACGTCTCCGGCACGTGGAGCCACGGTACGAAAGTAATCTCCCCTAGACGAAAGGTGGGGCATGAGGACAAATATAAGAGGAAGGGAAGGCGCGGTAAGGGGATCCGAACTCTGGTTTTTCTGAGCTTTCTTCCTCCCAGCAAAAACCCTAACCGCCTCAGCTCCTCTTCGCTGGAGCGGTTCTTTGTCTGAACCCAAGCCACTAACTTGATCGTCGGAGGGTCCCCACCGGAGCTTCCGGTCCCCGGGGACTTTTCTTGCAGGATTTCCAGGAGCGAGACGTCTGTTTTCCCCGACGTTCGTGGAAAGTGCCTTGGCGTCATCAGGTCCCCACCGGAGCTTCCGGTCCCCGGAAACTTTTCTTGCAGGATTTTCAGGAGCGAGACGTCTGTTTTCCCCCGTTCGTGGAAAGTGCCTTGGCGTCATCACCTCGCGGTCAGAATCAAGTTACCTATTGCCTATCCCCAGCCGGCACTTTGAAGGGTGGGCCCTCGTTATTTTAGATCGTCTTCTACCTCATGTGGTACCCACCTGTTCTTTTTTTTCGTCCCACTGGTTTTACTTATTGACAATTGACATTACGGTAACAATAAAAAGATGATCCTGATTCCTGTACCATACTCTGGTGATCTTTGCCAGCCGAGGCATGCTAATTCCAATTGCAGCCTTCAGTCCTTTAAGAATTTTCGTGCTTTAAGAATCGTGCGCCCTAGTGCTCCGGTTCTTTTTTTTCCTTGGCTTTAAGATTCGTGCTTCCGTAACCTTCGTCCCCAATCGTTGCCTGGTTCTTCGTCCCTGTTGCATCGCCTCGTCTTTTCTTCTTCCCTTTGTCATTTCCTCTGTTCCTATGGCCGCCGATTCTGGGAGGAGGTCTTCGACGTCTGGTTTCCAGTGGATGTCGGAGACCCCTTCGCCGGCTGCTGTGGAGTTGCTGCAGGCATCGTTCCCGGAGGTTGTCAAATTTCCGGCGGCGGAGCTTGATGCGGAGGTGGTGGGCTGGCAGCAGTCGGCCGTGATTGTCCGATCGTTCCACCGGTGGATCCCAGCTGATGCGTTCGTCAGGGAATTCAGGAGAGCTGGAATCTCTGGCGCCATCGTTCCCATTTCTCTGGCATTCAGATGCCATGTCTTCCGGTTTGAATCCATTGAAGCTTGCAGCCTGGTTCTTCATCGTCCATGGGTGATTAATGGCCAGGTGGTTGGCACGGAGCCGTGGAGGCCTGAGTTCACTCCGGCGGAGGACTCCGTTTCCTCTGCTCTGGTTTGGGTTCGTCTGCCGATGCTGCCTCTTGAGTTCTGGAAGGAGGAATTCCTCAGATCCATTCTATCTTCAGCTGGTGATTTCGTCTGTGCTGATGCGGCTACCTTGGCGAAATCTCGGGGGGGCTATGCGAGGGCCTGTCTCCGCGTTGACCTGTGCTGCCCTCTCCGGCCAGGCACTCGGATTCAGGGGATCTTCCATCAGTTCTGGCAATGCTTCGTGTATGAAAGCTTGGAGGGTGTCTGTTGGAGCTGTGCCTCTCTGCATCTGGATGGTCCCTGTTCCCAATCGGATCATCCTGCTGAGGTTGCCTCTGGTTCCTCTTCCATGTTTGGTCCGTGGATGGTGGCTTTACGGAAGAGGGCGGCTCCTTCTATTCCCCAGACGGTGGTGCAGGGGAAGACTTCGGTGCCGGCGTCGTCCTCATCCCCAGGCTCTGGTTCATCGTCTCAGGCGGTGAAGAAGGGGCTCGCTCCGATCGCTGAAGGTTCAGCTGAAGGGTGGAAGGCTCCAGCCAAGCTTGCTCGCCGGAGGTCCTCTTCGTCTTCGCGTTCGGCATCTAGGGCTGTGGAGGTGGTGTCGCGCCCTGGGAAGGAAGCAGTTGGCTTGGCCAGAGCTAAAGACCCCGTGCCGGTTAAAGACCAGCGTGCCGTTTCAATGGCCCCAGGTCTGAACTTCCCAGCTGAAGAGAACTTCAGTTCTCTGAATCCCGATTTACACCCAATTGTCATTCAAAACCCTTTCTCCTCTCTAGATTCAGTGGCTCTTGAGGATGGTCAATTGGGGTGTAGGGATGCTTGCTCTGGTCCCCTCAAGCGTGCTAGACCGGAGGCTTCCCTGACTCCTAGGATTTTATCCAAAACTGATAAGAGGAAGGGAAAAGGGAAAGTTTCTTTCTTCAAGAAGAATGAGATGAGTTGCTTCTCTCCAAGCCAATCGGATCAGGTTCCGTGTGTTCAGGTTGGTGCCCAGGATGCGGTGGGGTCCAATCTACTGGGGGGGCCGGTCTTCCTCTTGTTGATTCTATTGGTGAACCTAAGGGAGTGTGCCCTGGTTCCTTTTCTCAGGCTCAGTCTTCCTGCTTAGAAGTGTCTGACCTAGATTCGGGTGGTATGCTGACCAACCCTTTATTGAAGCCTGACGACGGCCCTCAGTTGAATAGGGGTCTTGTTGATAGTGATATGATAGAGGATCAAGGAGGGATCCCATCTTCCTCTATCCTATAAATGAAGATTTTACTATGGAATGTTAGAGGAGCTCGAAAGCCTTCTTTTCGAGCCTCCTTCAGTAGATTGTTGCAACTTCACCACTTTGATATATGTGTCCTCTTGGAGACCAAACTCTCAGGGGATAGTCTTCTCCGTTTTCGTAGACAGATTGCCCGCACTTGGTCATCTTATGCTGTGGAGGCTGTTGGTCTGTCCGGGGGTATCTTGGCTATATGGCGCTCCTCTGCTGTCAGGGTTGATACTTCTCATCAGTGCAATCAGCATATTGGTCTCATGATATCTGAGGGATCTTCTGCCCCTTGGTTACTTTCGGCTGTTTATGCTAGCACGGACTATCGGGAGAGAAGAATCCTTTGGTCTGAATTGCTTTCCCTCCTTGCTCAAGGTGTGCCGTCTATTGTTGCTGGGGATTTCAACTGTATCACTGAGGCTAATGAAAAACGTGGAGGCAGACGGGTTTCAGGCTCAGCTGATATTAATGAATTCAGAACGTTCATCGGCTCGTCTGGTCTTATGGATATGGGGTATTCGGGATCCCAATTCACTTGGTGCAATAATCGGCAAGGGTCTGCTCGAGTTTGGGAGAGACTTGATAGAGCCTTGGCCACTCCCCAATGGCTCCAAAATACCCTATGGTTACTGTCACTCATCTTCCTAGGATTGCTTCTGATCATTGCCCTATTTTGATTTCTACTGAGGCTGATCATATTATGCGGAAGCAGTTTAGATTTGAGCAGTTTTGGACTGGTCTTTCAGCTGCTCGTTCTATTATTTCTCAGATCTGGCATATTCCAGTTAGGGGTAATGCTGTCTATCGGTTATCTCGTCGGTTTAAGATAGCCAGACACAGACTTTCCAGATGGAATAAGAATGAGGTGGGGGATCTGGTTAGACAAGTGGAGCAAGTTGAAAATGATATTAATATTCTTCAGACTAAGGAGGATCATGATGGTTTTTTGGCTGACTCGGATCTCTCTTTCCTTAGGGATTTGCTGGCCCGGCACCACTCCCTTTTGCGGCAGCAGGAGATGTTTTGGTGGCAGCGTTCTAGGGCTCAGTGGATTTGCGATGGGGATCGTAACACCAGATTTTTTCATCAGGCCACTCTCAAGCGGAGAGCTGCCAATCGGATTCGGAGGATTGTTGATGAAGGGGGGCATACTCGGGAGGATTTCCACTCTATCAGTGACCTTCTTCTTCGTTTTTTTCGGGATCGATGGGCTGACTCTTCAGGTGATGGGGACCCGATTATGCAGGTTCCGGATTCTAGGAAGGTTTCCTCTCTGGATAATGATATGCTTGTCAGACCGATCTCTTCGGACGAGATTAGGGCAGCCCTGTGGGAGCTTGGTCCGAATAAGGCCCCTGGGCCTGACGGGTTTCCGCCTTTTTTCTATCGGCATTACTGGGATATTGTTGGACAGGAGGTGGTCCAAGCTATTCAGGAAGTTTTTCGAGATCGACACATTCCTTCTGAATGGAATCGAACTTTCATTACCTTGGTGCCCAAGAGAGTGGATGCTTCTATTCCGCAGCACTTTCGGCCCATTAGCCTCTGTACTACTTTGTATAAAATCTGTGCTCGTCTCTTAGCTCGCCGTCTTTGTCTGGTTATTCCTCGGCTTATATCGGAGGAGCAGGGGGCTTTCATTAGAGGGAGGTCCATTTCGGACAATGTTCTTATTGCCCAGGAATTCATGCATGCTCTTCATAGAGCTCCGGTCAGACGATGTCTTATGGCTGTCAAGCTTGATATGGAGCGTGCTTATGATAGAGTGAGCTGGGTTTTTCTGTACCGCTCTCTACTGGAGTTCGGGTTTGATGAATTATTTATAGAATGGATTTTGGCATGCATTCACAAGCCCTCCTTTTCTCTAATCATAAATGGAAACCCGACTGATTTCTTCCAGTCTAGTGTTGGTCTCAGGCAGGGTTGCCCCTTATCTCCTTTGTTGTTCATCCTGGCTGCTGATGATCTTTCTCGAGCTTTACGTCAGGCTCAGCAGGAAAGGCGGATTGCCCCAGTTATAGCTGGTTCTGAAGGATCCTTTGTTTCCCACCTCCTGTTTGCTGATGACTGTATCCTTCTTGGCTCAGCTTCTATTGAGAATGCGGCTTCCTTTCATTCTATTATACAGAACTACTGCCAGGCATCAGGTCAAAAGGTCAATTCTCTGAAGTCTTCTATCTGTTTTAGCCCGAAGACCTCTAGAGCCACTAGAGAAGCCATCATCAGGGTGTCGGGTATCACCACTCAGACGGATAGATTTATGTATTTGGGGATCCCTATAACGGGGAGATGCCCTCGCTGCTCTGACTTCTCTGAGATTGAGAGACGGGTGCGCCAGCGCATTGAGGGATGGCAGGTGACTGGCCTTTCGATGATGGCTAGAGTTACCATTATTCGTTCAGTTCTTTCATCTCTTCCCCTGCATTCTGTCGAATACTGCCATTCCTATTACTTGTCTGAAAAGGATCGAGAGATGCTTCCGTGATTTCCTATGGGCTTCTGGTCAGGATGGTCATGGGATTCACCTCTTATCTTGGGATTTGGTTTGCATGCCTATCGGTGAGGGTGGTCTTGGTATCCCGTCTTTGATTGTTAGAAGGAAAGCCCTTATTGCCAGACATGCTTCGAGATTTCTTCTAGAACCACATTGTCTCTGGAGCTCTCTGATGCGTAGTAGATATGGGGAATGGTCGGCTGCTATGCAGATATCTGCTCCCGGGGTTGTTCCTCTTTTTGGAAGGAGGTCTGTCGCTATGGTCAGGCTATCTTGGACAATATCTCCTGGATGATCGGAGATGGTTCTTCGATTAATGTTATTCAGGATACCTGGATTTCGGAGCTTCCTCTCTCTCGGTGGCCCTCCTTTATCAGTATTGAGACCCCTCCCAGCTTAAGGGTTAAGGACTTGATCTCCTCTGACCCTCCTGCTTGGCATATCCCCGCTGTTACCAGATTATTTGGTGCTGAGCTTGCCCGGCGGATTTTATCGATGCCGCTTCTTCCGGGTCGACCTTCTGATGTTAGACTCTGGCAGAGATCCTGTCTCTCTAAGGCTCCGACCAGGGATCTGATGATGATGTTTAGACCCCAGCCCAGCGCACAGAGGACGCAGCGTGGATTTGGAAGCTTCCTACTATTCCTAGAGTTCAGCTATTTATCTGGAAGCTTCTGTGGGGCTCTCTTCCTACCTGTGCTCTCCTATCCCGGAGAGGTCTTCCTATTCAGTCGACTTGCCCGCTATGCAGCTTAGAGGAGGAATCTATTGAACATGCTATTTTCATCTGCCCCACTGCTAGAAGGGTCTGGCTTATGATGGGATATCCGGTCAGACATAATGGCTCGGGCTCCCTGCTTTCTTCTTTCCTTCTGGACCTTCGGAGGTGCCCTCAGTATAAGAAATGTCTCTGGGCTGTCACAGCTTATCAGATTTGGCTAGCTAGAAATCAGCTTATTTTCTCTGAGGACACTATCTCTCTTTGTAAAACTGCTAGGAAGATCAGATTATTGGCGGCGGACTGTGCTCGTATTGGTTTTGATATCTCTGGCCACTGGGGATCCCCTGCTGCTTCGGCAGCGAACCGGCATACGGTTTTTATCTCTTGGGAACCCCCCCTCCAGGGTTTATCAAAGTCAATTTTGACGGGAGTGTCCGTGGTAGAAGTGCAGGTTCCGCGTTTATTATCAGAGGTCCTCATGGAGACCTTCTGGCGGCGGGAGGTTTTGGTACTCTTGACTCCACGGTCCCCATGACTGAGCTTCAAGCGGCTTGGGCGGGTATTTCTTATGCTGCCCGGGTTCTTCATGCTCAGAGGCTTTGCATTGAGGGCGACTCCATGTCGGTTATTTCTTGGATCCAGATGCAGAATTGCCCTCCTGCTCTTTCTAATCCTATTTTGTTGGATATTTGGGCAATTTTGCGGCAGATCGAATGCGTCCAGACCAGACACATATTTCGCGAAGCTAACTCGGCAGCGGATTGGGTTGCTGCTTCTGTGGCTCGGCTTTCTGGCCCTTGGATCTTGTCTCCGGGTGATCCCTGCCCTGCTCCTTTGCATCAAATTTTGTATTCTGATCTATCTGGGCTGACTCACGCTCGTCTTGTGTGATCGCCCGTTTGTTTCCAAAAAAAAAAAAAAATTCCAATTGCATTCCAGTTTCGCTCTTTCCATAAAATGTAGTAGGATTCAAACAGCAGGCTCGACCAGAAGAGTAACCATAAGCCATAAGCCAAGCAATTATAAGGCAATGTGATCCAACTTTACAAGGACGGATAAATTTATTTGGGACCTGTGCTCTCTCTCTTATCAATTCTTTGTCCAAAAATATAACTCATTTTATTTTTAAAAATACTAAACTTGGCATATGCGAATGAACGAAGTAAAATTGAGCAAAACTATGCAAACCAAAGCAAACTTAGAGGTCCATTCCTTCCTGCACCTCAGCAAGCAAATCTCTGAGGACAAGTTTTCTTTATAGTTAATCAAATCTGCCGCCTAACAGCCAGAACAAGAATATTCCATCGCACAAATTGCTGCTTATGAGTCAATTAATAAGTCTTAGAGCAACCAATTCATAATTCTTGGACAGAATCTGTCAAAGAAAATACGCTTGAGCTTTTGACAATAGCCGAGTCCATAAGGCAATGCAACGTAATAACGAGAGACTGTTTCCTCATTGGAAGACCAAACCTCACAGACTTGGGAATGAACCCAACCTCATTTAGCTAAATTGTGGGCCGTTTGTATGCTACGGAAGATTAATCATCGGGTAATCTTAACCTTTTATGGGATAAGCCTTTCCAAAACTTCGTATGACACCTTCAAAGTCCGTTTGGCACACCGGATTTGATGGAGGATAGATTTTTTTAATTTTTTTTATGTTTGTTGTCCTTTAAAATAGAACAAAATTTTATCCTATAGAATAGCTCCTTTTCGGTATGAAAGGATAATTTATCCAAAGGCTTTTTTTATTATTTTTATTCTATCGATTAACTACTTTATTTTCTTTTCTTTTATTCTTATTAATAAATATTATTTTTTTCTAAAAATATAACTGTTATATTTGATTTGTTATTATGTCCTTCACCAAAACATGTGATAGAATAATCTTTACCAAATCCTATTTCTTATTGTGTCCCTTCTTTTATCCTATCATGAATGGAGATAGAATTTTTTTAGTTATTTTTATATTTATTTTCTAAAGAATAAGATAAAATTTTATTTTATGAGATAGTTAATTCTATTACAAGTGGGGTAACTTATCCTATTAAAAGAGATATTTTTAATCTTATCCTATTAGGCTATTACTTTATTTTTCTTTTTTTATCTTTATCTTCAGCCACGACTACTATTTTTTTCAAGATTATAACTGTTTTATTTAATTTTTTATTTTGTTCTTCATCAAATATAAGATATAATAATTTTTATTATATTTTATTCATTATTCTGTTTTTTTTTAATTCTATCTTCTTTCTTTTATTTTATCCTACCTATGTAGAAAATGTAACCGGTTGAGAAAAAACTTTTAAGGTTCAAAAATTTACGGAAAGAATTGGCTGAGAAAAAACCTCAAAGAAGTCATTTCTATCAACATCAATCCGCATTGCCAGTTGTTGAGAAGGGAACCAGCGAACGCTTCAGAAGGAAAAGGTTATCACAGTTCGAAGACTACGCTCACCTACTAATTAAGACCTGGCCACACAAAAGTTTTGGAGTCAGAAATTGATCGATATTTGACCTGCTCCATTGACACCATTTGGATGAATTTTTTAATGTTTGTATTGTCGACACAATGGCGAGCCATTATTGAGAAAGATAAACCTATAGCTATTGATGTGCTAAAATCTTTCAGTAGCTCTAGATTTATACCACAAAATCTATGGTCCCCCTATATTTAATTCTTGACATGACATGGCTACGTTCCATGTGATTTTCTAATTTCGTAAGTTGAATAATTTCTTGAGAACAATTTCAAATTTTACATTTTTTATTTGATTATTTGTATATTTGCATAAGTATTCATTTTATTTATAAAGTCCTCTTATATTCACGTGGATTTTGACGTAATTGGAGAGTCCAATTACTCGTACCAAAATATATATGTAGACAGATATCCC